>CM060677.1:185675591-186275591 GCA_030686995.1 Artemisia argyi
TGCATTTATTATTTACTTATACACGTAATTATAATTTTCTTATATAGTTCGGTCTCAGAGAAAAATTAATTTTATACATTAGACATAAACGTAAGATTAAATTTGAGTTCTACCCATCACATCTTTTTTTGTTTCTATTGATGTAAAAAAGAAGCTATAGTGTAAGAATCTATGTTAATTTGGTAATTTTATGATCAAACATGAGAAGTAAATAGCACAAACTTATGAAAATGCAATTTTTCAAACAAAAAGGTACATTAGTAAACATGGTATGATAGTTATTCATAATCAAATAAACGAATCAATCTTCAAAGCTATCTAAATATGCTACATATTTTAATGAAAATATAAGTAAAAGAAATACCACAATTACAAAACATATCGTAAATTGATAGCATAGGTTTGCAAAACTAAAAGCATATATCACTAACAGGTCATGCAAGTCAAGTATCGTCATGTAATTTTGTTTGAATAATAAAATATAATTTTTAATCAAAAAATATTCTCCTAAAATAATATGTAGATTATAACATATATACATATGCTTTTTTATTTTTTAGTGCACCAAGTAAAACCAATTAAAACATGTTAAGTGATTCACTTCTTAATCAATAATAATATATAATCAAAACGAAATTTTAAAAACCTTATGCGTGCACAAGTATTATAACTAGTAATAATAATAAGATAACAATATATCACATATATTCAAATCAAATACTTGCATTTCTTGAATAATTTGAACATAATAAACATCATTCATTTAAATATCTATAATCACGTGAGTCTTTTTTCATAAATAATGACATCTTATCATGTTTGTGCTGGGCGCAAAACTTATGAGTATTAGAGTTTGGGTCATATTAATCTTTTAATAAAGAATTTATAAGAGTTTGAGTTTTAAAAATAGGGATAATTTGCAAAAAAATGTAGCTTATTTACAACTTTTTACAATTATGTGTAGCTATTTATTTGTTTATTTTTTCTAAATCGATTAGCATACTTTTGAATTTTTTCTTTTTGATGTATCGTGTGACTTTTTGTGTATATTATTTGACGGACACACAACCCCTTCCCTAAGTTAAATAAGAGTGTGTAAAGGGTAAAATAGTCAAATAATACATACAATTGGTCACACGATACATAAAAAAAGAACAAATTCAAAAGTATGCTACATGTATAAGAAGAAAAGTAAATGGTTACATTAAACAATAATTATTGGCACGTAAGCTACATTCTCATGCAATTAGCCTTTTAAAATAAGGTAGTTTTTAAAACAAGTTTTGTTTGATACAAACATTTTACAACTTTTAATCTTTCTAAGAGCTTGTAAAAGAAGCTTGTTGAAGGAAACTTTTAATGGAGCATAAGCTTTTATAGGTGTTCGTTAACATAAGGAAAATGAGAAAATGATTGAGTGATCTAAAAACTTGTGTCTAATTGTGTGCTTAATATATGTGAATTTATCTTACTGGATTATGAAGTAGTGGGTCCTATTGATATAACCAATAAATTATTAACATACAATTTTAGACATAAAATTAGGCTTAAAATTATGTCTCACAAATCACTAATCATATAAATACTATTAGGTATTCATATTGTAAACTAACGTATGCGTCAACTACGATACAAACATATATTAAAGTAAAAGTTACAATAACAACTTAAACTTTCATTAAATTCACCTCTTATATGTCTGAGTCACATTTTGCCAAACATAATATGTAATATCTTTATTTTTTTAATAACATTGATTAATATGCTTAATCATATGTGGCTACATTCTATTAGTGACACAAGAGAGACGTAATTCTTCCCAGACCAAAAAATAAAATCTCTGACACGTCGGTTTAGGCATGAAAATTAGTTACACTTTCACATAGGTCTCCCACGAAACCCTTAAGGCCTTAACTAACTAAGATGAATTGAGATCGTTTGTAATAACATGACCGGTAATGTTCCTTTGCAAATAAAAGAGTGAGGTCTAATTACAGACCAAGTTTTATTTTTGATTGTGAGAGAATATTATCTGTCATGTTCATATAAACTTGAACAATTCAACTAAAAAAACAATATTGGTCATGTTCATATATCATTGTCAGGGTGTTTGTTTTGGCTTATATAACGGGCTTATGACTTACTGGCAAAAGTTGTATATCCAACTTTTACCATATAATCAATCAAGCAATGTTAGTCACTCATTTTTTTAATCAAAATAAAAAAATAAACTTCCACCCTTTTATTAAAACTTAAATATCTTGCAAACCGTAAATCTTCAAGCTACAAAAAAAAATATCATCGCGACGAGAATTAAATTATCTTTCTATAGACATGCATTGTTATATACTTTCGATGAACTTTTTTTTTTCAAATTTTCCGCCCAGAAAAATCATATATGATTTGTAAAAATCATACATGATTTGTAAAAATCATATATAATTCGTTAAAATCAAATCATATATGATTCTTACGAATCATATATGATTTTTAAAAATCATATATGATTCGTAAGAATCATATATGATTTGATTTTAACGAATCATATATGATTTTTACAAATCATATATGATTTTTCTGGGCGGAAATTTAAAAAAAAAAAAAAAAAAAAAAAAAATCGTTGAAAGTATATAACAATGCATATCTATAGAAAGATTATTTAATTCTCGTTGCGATGATATTTTTTTGTAGCTTGAGAATTTACCGTTTGCAATATATTTTGTTTTAAAAAAAAGAGTGGAAAATAAAAATGGGTGACTATGATTGGTTCATTGGTTCTATGGCAGATATGAGATCTATATTGATCTCATCTCATGACTTATTTGGTTTTAGATTATGTTTCATATGCTCACTTTTGGTGGCTTATTTTGAAACTTTTCGGCTTATACAATAAGCTTATATAAACAAACACCCCTTTCTTCTTTTTTAAAGTCATGTACTTGTGTTCAATTATTCCAAAGAAAGCACTTGAAGAAATCGATCGATCATGGTGACTTGTAACAAACAAACAGCTCAACATCATCAATGGCTACTGAATCTGCTTCTTCTCCGGCCCCACCACCAGCACCACCACCGAAGGGTCGCCGGTCCAAGTTCATCTGCAAACCGTAAATCTTCAAGATACAACAAAATACTATCTCGACGAGAATTAAATTATCTTTCTATAGACATGCATTATTATATACTTTCGACAAACTTTTTTTTTTCAAATTTTCCACCCAGAAAAATCATACATGATTTGTAAAATTCATATATGATTTGTAAAAATCATATATGATTCGTAAGAATCATATATGATTCGAAAGAATTATATATGATTTGATTTTAACGAATCATATATGATTTTTACAAATTATATATGATTTTTCTGGGCGGAAATTTAAAAAAAAAATCATCGAAAGTATATAACCATGCATATCTATAGAAAAATTATTTAATTCTCGTCGCGATGGTATTTTTTGTAGCTTGACAATTTACCGTTTGCAAGATATTTTGTTTTAAAAACAAAAGAGTGAAAAATAAAAATTGGTGGCTATGATTGGTTCATTGGTTCTATGACAAATATGAGATCTATATTGATCTCATCTCATGACTTATTTGGTTTGAGATTATGTTTCATATGCTCACTTTTGGTGGCTTATTTTGAAACTTTTCGGCTTATATAATAAGCTTATATAAACAAACACCCCTTTCTTCTTTTTTAAAGTCATGTACTCGTGTTCAATTATTCCAAAGAAAGCACTTGAAGAAACCGATCGATCGTGGTGACTTGTAACAAACAAACAGCTCAACATCATCAATGGCTACTGAATCTGCTTCTTCTCCGGCCCCACCACCACCACCACCAAAGGGTCGCCGGTCCAAGTTCATCTGGCCTCTTCTCCTCGCCGCCAATTTCTCCATCGGAGGTACATTTCAATTTATAAAAACACTTAGGGGCCGTTTATAGTTGGTGAAAAATTTTCCTGTTTTTCCGTTTCTAAATTCCTAGAGAATGAAAAAACTGAGAAGAGTAGAATGGAATTTTCAAACCTTTAGTTAAAATTTAGAGAATGAGAGTTTCACATTTTTTGAAAATTATTGGAAAAAAAGTTTAACTAAACGGATTTTCAATTTTTCTCTTTTTATTTAAAAAATTTTCTGGAAAAATAGAAAATTTTTCACCAACTAAACGGCCCCTTACCTTTCATACTAGTTCTAAGCAGTATCTATGTTTCTAAGCTATATCCGCCCAAGACCCGGCAATATCCGGCCATGACCCAGCTATATCCGGCCATAACCCGGCTGTTCTGGACAAGACTCGGCAATATCCGTCTATAACCGGGTTTTTGCCGGAATAACCAGGTCTTGGCCAGATATTTCAGGGTCATGGCCTGATATATCCGGGCTTGGCCGGAAAAGCCGGGTCATGACCGGATATAGCCGGGTCTTGGCCGGATATAGCTGGGTCATGCCGACCACTATACATTCACATAAGCTTCACAATGGAGTTTAATTTCGCATGTTCAAAGAATGTTAAATGAAATCGAGTCTTAGTTCTCTATAACAGTTGCACGTTTCTTTACTATACCACAACTTCCGCAAAATTATCAGTTGATCCTCGTAAGAGATCACTACTGCTAGGAAACACGATGGTCAAATCTTTTATCTACACAAATAGCTTGGGGGTTAAAGGTGACTAGTACGAACCATGGTCCCGTAGCCGTTAGGAGTAGTTGTAATAAAATTATACTTGAGTAGTAATGTGTAAAGTGAATTAAAATTAATGTTCGAGTTTCAATGCTTGTTTTAGTGTGTGTTTGTCACAATTAGCGTAAGTTAGCGTAATAAACAACAAGCATTACACTTGTAACGCTACCTTTTCTAAAACAAGCAGTTTCTTTACCAAACCCTTTTATAATACAAACATTACTCCTACGGGTAGTTTTGCAAACATAGTAACTTCTTTATATTTAGGTTCAAAATGGAATAAGGATGTCTGGTGTCTTATTTTGTATGTTTCAATGAAAGAACAATCAATCATGTTGTAGATTTGGGAAAGTTTGTTATCTAGTTCTAAGGTTGTTATTAGTTTTTGATTTTCATTTCATTTCATTTCACTCTCACTTGATAGAGAACATAGACATATGTTGGTCATATTACGTTATGGTTGTACCTTCCTATTCGGCTCTAGATCTCTAGTACGATATCTGCAACTTCTTTTGGCATTTAAGTGACGTTGTCTATCTTGACTACTTGTTAGTTATTGTCATTGTATGATTATGGGCGTATATTCATCCATTTCTTCGGTAAAAACCGAGTAAGTTTTACCAAGATGACTGTGCATTCGCGATTTTAGTTTATATGTGAAGGTGGTGCAAGTGGACCTTAAATAAGTGATGCCTGAGCTTTAGTGTGCAACAATCAAAATTTCCTTACATTATAGAATATATAACTTTGCAGCTTTATTTTTCCAGATCCCCTATTAATAGATTGCTTTTAATGTTGAGAGTTAATACATGTAACCCCGATACATTGTCTAAGTGACATTATACTTGCTTGATCCCAAAATAGTTGCATCTTTGACTTGCGCTAATATTGTGACTTGATTAAGCTTTATGCTCTTTAGCCACATTTATTTGTCAAACAAGTCATTAACTCCTTTATAATAATGCACAGCCTCTTAGAAGCAAATGTATAGCTCACTGCAGATTATAGAAGTTCCACCTCATTTCTTTCTATGTGAGTAACAAGGGAAAAGATAGATGATAAATATCTTACCCTTGACATCCCAAAACATGACGGATTGCTAATTTAGGGAAATCTGTTATTTTTTTTTTTAAGTAGTAGAAGAAGCTCGCATTTTAACAGCTTTTTAAGTTATCAAAATGTTCAAGTTAGACCAAATCAATTGGATATCGATATGAAGTATGCAAATCTAATAAAAAGAAGACTTAGGCTCATTTAATTTCGAATATCAACATGTCCGATTTATAGCAAAGCAACGAAGCCCTGGATGTACATTTGTCAAAAAAAAAGTTATATTCTCTTCATCTTTCTTCCATTTTCTTCGAGTTTTATAAATAAAGAATGATTCAATAATTAATAAGATCTAAACAAAATAAATAATGTGTTTCTTCCATTTCCTTTAACAAAATGTCATTCTTGATGTTTTATAGCTTACCTTTTTACGAGAATAAATAAGGAGGAGAAAACAGAGGGAGATGCGCCCGGTTTGGTTAATGGGTTAGGATAGGGTAACAAGAAACAATTTACTTAGATGTAAGTAATATCTTTGTAAGGATTTGTATTTTCTTTGAAAAAAAATTGCAATGATATGAAGTGTGTCAAGAACAAACATGACGTGAATGAGATACTGTTTCTTAAACTTAGGAAAAAGAATTCTAATAAAAAGGAAATAAAAGTTGAACTTGTCCCACATGTGCAAACATGACGCAGGACGCGCGGAAGCGAATTTAGATAAACCCTAATCTAAGCGTGAAAACCAAGGCACACCTTGCGGGAATTAAACCCAAAAGAGAGTAAAGACTCTAAAACAAACTTTTATTAATGATTCTCTGAATACATAACAATAAACCCAAGCCTATATTTTGTAGGGAAACCAAACTTGGGGAGAAAGTAACCTAGATTCGTCTAGAACCGACTTAAAACAAAATAAGGAAACTGACCCTCGACTTGGGTTACGTCGTAAGTGGTCAAACCAGTTACGGCATAACTTTGACTCCGTAGCTACTATGAAAAAATAAAACAAGTTACGGCGTAACTTAAGACTTGAGTTACAACGTAGCTTAAACACGACTACAAAAATAAACTTAATGATAGAAAGCTACGGCGTAAGTAAGGCTTCAAGCTTACGCCGTAGAAAAAAAGGATCTACGTGTCTTGACTTGGAATCTTGTCCGCATCATTCCCCCTCACTTTAGAAGAACTTGTCCTCAAGTTCTTGCACTCTTGAGCTTCCAATGTCTTCAAATCTGGTGGTCTTGTACCATTGGGAAGAATAGCTATATTTTTCCCGAACCACTTAACCACATAAAATTTATTCCTACCCCTATGTATGGCATCCACATTATGTTGCCACGGTCTTCCAAGAAAAACATGACTAGCACCCAAGTCCACGACATCACAAAACACCTCATCACGATAAGAATTTCCAATAGCAATTGGAACCTTGCAAACCTCATTCACCTTCACTTCAGGACCTTTCTTTATCCATCCTAAATTATATGGATTAGGATGTTTCTCGGTTGGTAACTTCAACGCCTTCACAAGATCTTTGGAAACTAGGTTTTCACAACTTCCACCATCAATGATCAATGAACAAATGTTGTCTTAAATTACACACTTAGTATCAAAAATCTTGTTCCTTTGCGGAAAATCTTCAATCTTTGTTGCACACAAGGTACGTTGCATGATGCGGCGAAAAATGAACCACTTTTAAGGGGTCATTTAAGCCCGAATTCGAGATTATTTGATCAATTATTGCTCTAAATCTTTCTTTTGTCATTTTAGGTACTTTTGGAGAGAAATCTGGAAAAGGAAGCATTTTGGACGTTTTTGGAGCATAAAAGTGAAGAAAACGGCAAAGTCATAATTTTCCTTGCTGGGAATAGTACCTGACGACGTCACAACTTCCTTAATGACGGCGTCAAGAGTTACAAAAGAGGTGGATGTAGAAGATACACGTGACGGTCCAGAGGATTTTTAACTAAAGGACCTGACGGCGTCACCAAGGCCGTCAGGGTCAAAACATAAGTGACGGCCCAGAAGAAATTTACACATGACGGCGTCAAAATCAGATCTAGGCAATACGATTTCTATTATGGCGGCGAGTTGACGGCGTCACAACTTAATACATGACGCCGTCACCCTGTAAAATCTATATATAGTTTTCCAAATTTCATTCATTAGTGTGCAACTTTTGAGGGAAAAACCCTAGGCCAAATTTTACAGCTTTTTCAAGGGTTCCAACCCTTTGAATCTTTCATGTTCAATTAAAGATAAGTACTCTTTCAAATCATTCAATATGTCTATGTGTTGTTTGATTATATCTTACGCTTGTCTTCAATTTAACATGCTAGGCTAGATTTCTTTTGTTTTTGCTTAGATGTAGTGAAACCTAGATGTTGATTATGGGTTGATTGTTTGTTTATAGTTGTTACGAATGATTATGTTCGATGTTAGGCTTAAAAAAACTGGCAGACTTCCATTGGTAACTTGCTTGAACGTCTTAAGAAACATGATCGGAGGTATACTACGGTTTTTGGTTGTATTTAATGCGTAGGAGAATTCTAATGATCCCATGTTAGGAGCTTCTAACGGATCGACATATGAGTGAAGTAGGATCCTATAGAGTTAGGGAATATTGTACACAGCCCTACGACTAGTATTAAGGAATATGACCCGTCATCCATGCAATTGTAACAAGCTATCAACCTGTAAAAGATATCTAAGGGGTAATGAAACCTAAATAAACACAACTTTCCTCATCATTGTTTACACCACATTAGTATAATTAGCTTTGTTTTCATTTCTATTATTTTATTTTGATTGCATCTTAGTTAATTGGGTTAGTTGGCTAGCAACTAATTCCGCCCACTCTTCCAAAACCCGAGATTTTAATTGCTTTTATAAAATATAAAAATACAAAAAGAATCATCCCTCACCTCTAGACCTAGTTTAGGAGGCTTTCTAATCCTAGCGACACTATTCTTGAGTTGAACGATCAATCCCCCGGTACTTGTCACTATACTATACTACAACGATCAAGTACACTGCCTGGTGGGGGTTGTAAGCTTCTCGAGATCCCTTGAGAGGTAAAACCTGGTGCGATTCCCACGTATCAAATTTTTGGCGCCGCTGCCGGGGAATAGTTATTGCTTAGGTTGGAATTTATTTTATTAGGTCTACTCATTAGATTCCTATCGAGTGAGATTTTATTTTTCTTTTTATTAGCTTTCTCGTAGTCTATCTTTTCTTTGTGTCTTTGTTTGTAAAAACCTTTCCATTGACTCTTCCGTTCACCATTATGGAGAACGTGAATCCACCAAGTCCGACACTAGAGTTTTACAAGAAAAAATATAGTTACACCAGTTTAGATATACCAGGATAAAGGAATGAAATGAGGAGGACAAGATCTTATATTGATTTTGTTGAGTACCTTGAGAAAAGAGGTCAAGTGCATAAGACTTTTAAAGAATTCACCTTAAGAGCTCCATCAACCCCTCAAAATGCCTCACTTAGTGAAACCTATGCACCATATGAGCCTTCACCTAGGATAGTTTCATATGAGCCACCTAGCTGCATGTCATGGTTAGGCACTACCATAATACAGGATGAACACATAGGTAACCTTGATGTGATGGAGGATTTAGCCGAACATGATCACATTGATCAAAAAGACCTAGGTTTTATGATCGATGATGATGAATCTCAAGAAACACATGATGAATCTTTTGGGCAATTTGAATATGGCTCGTACGGTGCGACCCCCTTTTCCCGTTCAAAAATTTTTTTGTTCTAATTCCCAAAACCAACAAACCGGGCTTGGGCCTATTTATTCCCTAATACTCCCCCGCAGTTCGAGCGGCGATCGCGAAAACTCGAACTGGAGTAATAAACTAGACAAGAAAAAGAAAAACATTAACATAATAAAAACATAACTTTAATCGACTCGTAACAAAACCGTACCAACGGTCGACTTTAGTCGACTGGTACCAACGGTCGGCTAAGTCGACTGGTAACAACACCGTACTAACGGTCGACTTTAGGGACTGGTACCAACGATCAACTTTAGTCGACTGGTAACAAAGCCGTACGAACAATCGACTAATAAACAAACATAAAACAACTTTAATTTTTTTTTCAACAACAACAACAACAACAATAATAATAATAATAATAATAATAATAATAATAATAATAATAATTATCAACACTTTTATTAACAAAAAATAAACAGTAAATCGTTAACCCTTTTCTTCTCTTTCGATTCTTTAATAGATCTCGTGATCTTACATAGTACTTTAATTAGCGTCGAGATCGGCGTATTGCTTCTTGATTTCAATCCATGCTTTCTCTGCAAGTGGTCAATCTTATCCTCGTATTTGTCATAAGTCACAAGCACCATAAAGAGCACCACCACCAATATGTAGACCAAGGTCAAAAAGTTGTAGCAGTAGTTGCTGTTGATCGACACAAAACAGACGACAAACATATATTAACTATTTTTTTTAATGAGATAAAAGTGACGGCTAGGGTTTGACGGGGCGGCTTAGAGGAGGCGGCTAAACATAGCCACCTAGGTCTGAGGATCAGACCCGCTCCAATACCATGTTGGATTACATAATTCCCCGTATGTATAACTTTATTGATAACCATTATTTATAATGGTAAAAGTAAAACCCCAATTCCCAAAACCCGGGCTTGAGCCTATTTATTCCCTAATATGTTTGGCCTATGCATTCTACCAATTATTAAAAAAAACATCATTTCTTTTTTCTGTAATTATGTTTCGTCAACAAAAATGTTAAACAAAAGTATGTATAGCTAAATGTTTATTACCGAACTCCCAATGGACTACCCTTGAATCATGGGCTAGGCCCATGCCTTTACCCCATTTAGAAAATTCTAAACACCCTGTTAAAATTTCAGTAACAAAAACAGCGAATATAGAGAAACTGAAGGCTTGTGTGCCAAAAAGAATGCAGCAAATACATGTCAATAAAGATAGTAATTAAGCTAAATCATTTCCTTTTTTTATTTTTTATTTATTATTTTTTTTTTTACACACTATATGAAATGAAGCCCAAAATATGACAATCTCATCTCTTTTTACATATAGTTTTAGTAGGGAGATAAAAGAGTATATACAAGTCCAGTAAAGCTACACGATTTTAGCAGTCAAACATCAATTGTGTTACATGTTTGTTTTCATGCTTTACATGCATAAGCATACAAAAAGTTGAAAACTTATTTCTTGAATGGTATAAGTTGCTACGGAGAAATGACTAGTAAATTTTCTATAACGAGGTGGGCGGCGGAGCATTGTTTCAAGGCGTTGATTATTGCACGGTATATTTTTTTAAAGTAGAAAGCGGGCCTGATGTCAAAGGTGGTCGAACATGATAGTACGTCAAACTAAGAAGCTGGATATATATGCTATTGCGTGCTTGCTTACTAAATTATGCATGGCTTAACCCTATAGGTATTAAGCCTGCAAATGTATGCCCTACAACTAAAGTGATTGCTGTTTACAACACATGTTACACTATTGGGCTAGATAATAATAGAAAATGGACATGCAGATTGACTGGGAGCCCAAATGTTTTTTTATTAATTTCTGGCACGTTTCCATAGGACTTGACGCTGCATTATATATACGAGATGGGCGCTGGTCCGCCGCGTTGGTGTCGATTTATGCAGTTGGTCGTTTGACGGTATATAATCGCCGATAGGCTTCCGGGATTTTTTTTTTCTTTTTCTTTTTGGATTTACTATGTCGCTTATTTGTTTTCTTGGGCCGTTTCATTTGCTTATCTTGTGTCTTGTGTAGCTGGGTTTTTGTAAACAAGTTAACGGGTCCCAAGGTCAATATTAGGAAAATAGAAGGTGTGCAACGAGAGAACAATAACATTTTAGTCTTTGGGCTTTAAAGGATGCATGACTGCATGTGGGCCTATCTCTTCTTCTTATCTGTTCTTAGTGGCCCAAACTCAGCCCGAAAAAAGGAAAAAAAATATTATTTGGCACATTTCCATAGATCCGACGCTGCCACATTTTCTTAGCCGATACAGTAGCCCACTGATGCTTTGACCCAAATATTAGCCCGGCATAGCACTTCTACTCTCTTCCAAACCGACTCCATGACACTCATCTTCTTCGCACTCTTCTCAAGGGTCGGTTAAATTCGTTGGCGGGTTTGCGATTTGTCTGCTGGTATGTTGTGGTTTACTTGATTATTTGTTATTCAATGTGTAGGAAAGAAGCATGTTGCTATTTTTGGAATTTTAATTGAGATTTAGTTATGTTTAGAGTGAATTCGAATTGTGTTTTTTATGTGTTATTAGTCATGGTGGATTGTTGATAAATAATTACCAGTTCTAGATGTTCATATTGATTTTGGGAAAAATTATGACAAGGAATATATATATATACCTTTTTTTCATAATTATTTATACTTAGTTAAGAATTACTTGAGATTTGCCGAGGTTCTTTTTTTAATGGTTTTAGGATATGTGGGATTTTATAATTTTAATTTTTATTACTATTGTGTTATAATCTTTTGTAACAGAAAAGATGAGGAGTTCCAAAGGATTTGTTTGTGAAGTTGAAACGAAATTCGACAAGGATGTTGCATCGATTCAAGGTATTTTTTGTTTGTAAATTGATATAATTGTGTGTTTTGTATTATCTTAAGCTTTGGAATTAGGCTTATGTTTATTGGATATGAAATTTTAGGTTTATGTTTACTTTATAAGATCAGTTACACAACAAAATGAGCTATAATATTTTGTTGAACGAACTAAGTGGAACTAGTGCTGCTAAGGTGTTTGATAAAAGTATTGAGGGACTAATCATTTTTTTGTTAATAGCCTTTTATAAATTTTCCCTTTGATTTGTGTTGTAACTTATAGAGTAGGTTTTACTTTTGCCCTTCATCTAGAGTGTCGTTGCCACACCCCGCCACGGCGGAAACGCGCGAGTGTAACTTCATGGATATCATCACAACACCTGGTGTCTACATAGAGAACAACTACATGCACAAAAATAGAGCAATGTACCAACACACAGTGTTGTAACAATACCCAAAGATAAACAAAATAAAATCCAAAACATAAATCCAATCATAGAGGATAAACCACTTCCAATGCAACTAAGGACTCGTCTATCCACATCCTTCTATCTTATCCTTAGAAAGCTCACCTGAAAATGATGCTTAAAACGTCAACATAATGTTGGTGAGTTTCATAGGTTTAAGACTCAACACACTAGGCAACCGAATTTACTGTGATTACAAAATATAGCTGGACAAATAAATATAGTTATCATAAAGCCACATGCATTTGCAAGTTAATATCCACACACAAAGGCAACAACACTCATAAGGCAACCATTAGGACGGTTCGTGTCCTCCGATCCCATAATCATCAATTAGGTCGCATGCGCGAGCAACAGGATAAGCATCCTCCTAATTGGATCCCATCAAACATATCATCAATTAGGTCGCATGCGCGAGCAACAGGATAAGCATCCTCCTAATTGGATCCCAAAACATATCATCAATTAGGTCGCTAACCTAATTGGATCCCAAAAACATATCATCAATTAGGTCGCTAACCTAATTGGATCCCAAAAACATATCATCAATTAGGTCGCTAACCTAATTGGATCCCAAAAATATCCACACAAGCAAATAATCACACATAGCATACATATGATAACATTATAAGTCCAAGCTCTTTAATACCACACACATAATCACAGTAAACCAAAACATTTAAGACAAGCATCATTCCCATCCCAAGTTTAAAACAAAGTAAAAATATAGGACTATGAACTCACCTTAAACTCCGCAGCTTCCACAAAACAACTCACAATCTATAGCACACAAAAATAATCCACATTACACAAGGTCAAGCTAAAGGCTACAACCCATGTAATACTCATATGATGGATGTCTAAGACTCATATGACCCACCATGGATCTCCTAGACACCATACTAACCACCACCATAACCTAACACTCACTAAATCCCTTGCACTCTAAAACTCAGAAAACGCAGAATTTTTTAGTACATTCACTCACATGAAATCACGACAAATAAAGCTCAACAACTCACACCAAAAATTTACCATGGTCTCTCATAAGCATAGAAGCTAATCCCAGAAGGCCATGGACCAATAACACACACAAGAACTCACAAGAAATTTAAACTTGACAACTACTCAAATTCGGATCTGAACGCACACCAAAACGTTTTGATTTTTAATAATTACTTCCACAAGTTTTTATCGCGAATCCTCTTCGTGGTAGTCTAATATAACCTAAAAATTAACTATTCCAGAAGACCAAGTCAAAATACCACTTTTACAACCACATGCCAACCTCAAACTTTTACCCAAAATCTGTCCCGGTTTGACAGCTTTGACACCTTAACAAAGAAAAATCAAAAGACCGACTTCCCGACCTCAAAATTGATCGTGGCTGGACTTTTTGGAAAGCTCTTTCATTATACTTCAATTTAGACTTAAAATTAGTGACTTAACTCATCACCATCTATTATATACACTCACATCTTTACAGCCTTACAAATCTGTCCAAACCATAACTCAATAACTAGCATGTTTTACGCTCAATTCTCTTAACCAATTACCATATTATTAACATCTAATCATCCCAACATGTTTTAATTCATTAATTTACAGAAGTTTACAAACCCTAGATCCATCATAATTAATATTACATGAATTAGATTAATTAATCAAATAATTGAACATAGGGTTTAAAGATTTTACCTTGATTCTTGATTTTTGCTAGACAATTATGAAACCCTAATTTTTCCCCTCTTGATTCTCCATGTGTCGACTCTAAATTGCAGTAAAAAGGGGTTATGGGTCGTTTGTTTTGGTTATATGGGTAGGGGTTAGGCTTGGTTGGGTTAGATGAGGATTCCTTGGGCCTAAGAGTCATATTTGGACTCAAATTGGGTTTCCTTTTCCCTTGTTTTTCTCTATAGCTGATTTTTATACAAATGTATATATCTTTTTATATTTTTTTTATTAAATTAATTTATTACACTCAAAACCTCATAATTTTCATATTTTATAAACTCCCAAAACAAAACCTAACGTCTTACGCGATAAACCTTAATTTTACGATAAACCGGAAAAATATCATTTTCAAAACAAAGTTTCCAAAAATAGAATTTCACACTCTTTTTGAAATATAACTCATAAAAACAAATCCCACGTAAATTACTAACGCTCAATTACTTGAACGAAGCCTCGTTACGCAAAAACACAAAAACACCAAAACTACACAAGTTATTTCTACACCACAAAGGTGATCAAAATGAACTTTCCCAAACTCCAAACTTTCCAAATCACAATAAAACCATTTACGCAAAGGGATTTAGTGCTAAAACTCACCTATATCACTCATATATCACTTCAAACACCTAATACACACCAAACAAACGTCAACCGAGTCAAGAGTATCAGTCAAACTGACCTGCCAAAACCACGGTTGTTACATCATCCCCCACTTCGGGAAATCGCGTCCCGAGATTTCAACTACTATAGTCACCACTCACAACAGTAAAAGGAAATTTATGGGTTTTTAAGCGGATAAATACCACACCATAAACTCACAGAGTAAGAATCGCAAAAATGTGAACCGACTACACCCGAATTCACACGATAGAAAACATATCGATACTCCAACAATACACGAAAATAGATACACTACATCGATCAATAACACCAACAATCCAAACGACATCTCACAGGTGGGTACGATACTCTCGAACCATATGAAAAACCAAATGATAACCAAAAAAAAACGCACTCGCAAATAACAGATACCCATAAAACAAACATTTATGAATACCCCGCATCAAACTTCCACGATCTAAAATCCAACTACAAACGATCTACTTCACCAACCACTTCAGCAACAAAATTTGAGTACTTAAATTTCATCGGATCCTCACGTTCCCAAGTAAACTCAGGACCACTCTCAGAATCCCACCATACCTTTACCAACGTTATCTCACCACACTTCAAACTCTTAACATCTCGATTCCATAATCTCAACAGGTTTCTCGACAAAACAAAGAGTCTTGTCAACCTTACATTCATCTATTGGCACATGCAGACTAGCATCCGCCAACCACTTCTTTCCATTAGATACGTGAAACGTATCATGTACACCACTCAATTCCTCAGCTAACTTCAACCGGTATGCCACAAATCCGATTCTTTACGAAATCTCAAACATCTTACGTATCTCGGTGCTAACTTGCCTTTCTTACCGAAAAGCACAACACCTTCCCAAGAAAACTCTTTCAGCATCACAAAATCACCAACACCAAACTCTAAAGACCTACAACGATTATCCGCGTAACTCTTTTGGAAATCTCTCACTGCCTTAAGTCTTTCCTTGATTTGAAAGACCATATCCGTAGTCCCTTGTACCAGTTCAGGACCAATCAGTTGGCTCATCCCAACTTCTGCCCATCGAACAGGTAATCTACATTTCCTTCCATATAATACTTCAAACGGCACATTCTTAATACTAGAATGATAATTGTTGATATAGGAGAACTCAACTAAGGATAAATGTATACCCCGGCTTTCTCCAAAATCAAACACACCCATGCTCGCAGCTCACCATCCATCTCCTGATTTGTACGCTCACTTAGTTCACTCATTTAAGAATGATAAGTCGTACTCATCTTCATATGCTATCTCAAGGCTCCATAAAACATTTACCACAATCGCGGAGTAAGTAATTCATCATGATATAAGCTGATTGACGCGACACTCCACGTCTCTCTACCAACTCATCAAATGAAATGTCTCACCAATTCCTTCTCAACAAAATCTCCAAGTATCTCTGACCGTTGCATCACCATAATAATCATTGACATCAACACTCACCTTCAAGCGTATCACCACTTGCTAAGGTAATAATACGTCTTATCCATTCTCGGATGTATCAAATACCTTTCATGATTGATGTCCTTACGCTTCCTCTCAATGGAACCAATAGCCGGAATGCAAAGTACATTCCTCCATCTTTGTTCCTTTCTATTTACTGGTCTAAACCAAGTAATCATTCTTCTTTCATGTTCTCAACCTTGAGCCTCTCTCTCTAGGTTGCCAGTATCATCCTCTTAACTCCGAACCGAATTATCATAATCATCGCTCACAAACATCTAAGTTCACTCGTTCACTCCCGTTCAGCACTCTTACTACGATGTCCGCTCTCCCTTAACGGTAGCGAATAAGACAATCGTAGTCACTAAAAAATTCCACACCCAACTTCTCTTCAACTTATATTAGCCTCTTGTCAAATATATGTAAAAGATTCTTATGATCTGTGTAGATAACACTTTCTGCTCCATACAAATATCATCTCCAAATTCTACTTCCCAACTCTAAATCACGTATCACATAGTTCCTCTTATGAATCTTCTACCTCCACGATGCCCACGCAATCCAAAAAACGTACATCTTGAAGCTAAACCTCTCACTTGAACAACTTGGCAAACATCCTCTTCTTCTTCAACGAACAAATTGATAATCAAAACGACAATCTATCCTAAGTAACGACGCGAACCATGAAACCGGTCGAACTAAAACGTATATCAACGAACTCAAAAAGGGCACGAATTACTGACTAACGAAGTAACAAACATCAAAATCAAAGCTAGAAAAACACAATGAGAAATTTTTCCCCCAATAAAAGTAGACACGGATAAAATGTTCATGAAAACCCACACGAAGAAAATATAAAATACACGTACCCATAGTAAATGCACAGGCGTACCTTAACAAAAGAAACACTCGATGAACTAAATACATAATAAGTTTGGCAAATGAGAACTATAGACAGTTCTTATTCCCGTACTCGACCTTCCCAAAAACAAATGAACACCGTTTTTTTTTTTTTTACAAAACATATCTTAAACTTATACATTGTTATAAAATATATATAAACCATTTTATGTAAGACGTCAACATAACCATTTTTTTTTACACTTCATTTCCCATAAAAATATTAGTTTCCATCAAACTACCTTCAAATACCCAAAACGAATTTGTAAAATGCCATAAAGACTCTAACACAACCTCTTAATCGAACGCGAAAGACATTGAATAATTCCGTAATCAAAATAATCCTCAAACGAACTCATACCAGTGAACATTCATGCAAATACATTGAAAACCAAACGAAGAACACAAAGATTCATTCGTACAAAAATCAAACCAAAATCATAGAAAAACACCGATACTAACAGGTCACAAAACATGTCACAAAATTCAATTGGTGTGTATAAATGAGGAATCAAATATCCACACCAACTCGTCACGAACCAACAATACTTGAAGAATAGCATAACATTCATCCGAGGAATGAATGTATGGAATCACCAAAGAAACGAACCAGTATCCAACAAAAACGAATTCGATTACCCAACACCTATTACGACGTCAAATAGAAAGAATATGGCATATGTACCATCATGGTACGAATAGGAATGCCAACCAAAGAATTTGGTATACAAACGGAGTGTCTAGCAAACGAATCAACTCCAATACCACAACATAAATACCCACCGATAATTGAGGTATCAACATATGATAGGTAGGACGGAATCTTACCACCTACACACCTCAACGTATAACGACTGCCCAAACGGTTAAGAGAATACTTCTCTAACCATACAGCCATCACCAACATGATATCACATACCATCTACCACAACATATAACAACAAACATCAATCAGTGCAACAATGGTCACAAGTCCACGTGTGTGATACCCTTATAATTATGTTCGCGACCATAGTTATAAGCCTATTTCACATGCATACTTACTTCCATAACCACACATCTCAATGATAACGCACATATACCACATAGCACCTAATACACCATGCAATCCATGCTATCATACTTGCAAGTCCACTTGTGTTGTGACGCATGTATAATTATGTTGGCCACCATAATTATCTATGCCCCCTTTCATAAGTGTATTCCCTCCTATGACAACACATCATGCAAACAATCATGCAAACAAAAACAAAAGACGTCGCAACAATCATCTCACATGGAACAATTCCAATGATAACGTAAACTCTATAATCAGAATCACTTGGATAAGATCGATCCAGCATCCAAGAGTAATCACGCTCCAACATGGCTCCAGACGGAAAAAGACAATATACAAATTCCAAAACATAACACAAAACAAAACACATCGCATAATGGCTCAACTCCACTCTCGCACTTATCTCCCCACTCAGATCAATTCAACTTACTACTCGCTGTGGACTCTAGATCCGAATCCACACCATTCCATCCTAACTCCCTTTCATCTCTACTCGACCAACCATTCATGTTTCCTACATGTTGATGTAGTCGACAACATGCAAAACCATCTCTATTCTTTTCTTCTAATTCTACATAATTCACAAGCGCATACAAATCACGAGGTTTAGACTAAACCACATCTCCTTCCTAGGTGAAGTGATGACACTACCAATGGTATTTGGTAATGGCTCCATCTCCAGAAGTCGTCGTGGTTCCTAACCTCTCCACTTCTTCTCCACCAACGTTTCCCATAAACGTCCTCTCCTTGTCCGAACATAGATACATGCTATCGGGAACTCGGATTCTGTGGTTAATCCGTTTCATCCGACCATTTCTCTCGCATCCGATAGCGACAACGGTAGCCCAACGAAGCATCTTACGCCGGAAGATGATATAATAAAGTCGATATATACAATACTACGTATAGGGGATAGAATAGACGTCCAAAACACAATAAAACATCTTATAAATATAGGAAAATAGTCATATAAAATACTATACTTACACATAGATCCTAAATGCAACTATATGAGGGACTCCAAGGCTATAGTCTAGGTTAAACCACCTAATTCTCTATAACCAAGGCTCTGATACCAATCTGTCACACCCCGCCACGGCGGAAACGCGCGGGTGTAACTTCATGGATATCATCACAACACCTGGTGTCTACATAGAGAACAACTACATGCACAAAAATAGAGCAATGTACCAACACACAGTGTTGTAACAATACCCAAAGATAAACAAAATAAAATCCAAAACATAAATCCAATCATAGAGGATAAACCACTTCCAATGCAACTAAGGACTCGTCTATCCACATCCTTCTATCTTATCCTTAGAAAGCTCACCTGAAAATGATGCTTAAAACGTCAACATAATGTTGGTGAGTTTCATAGGTTTAAGACTCAACACACTAGGCAACCGAATTTACTGTGATTACAAAATATAGCTGGACAAATAAATATAGTTATCATAAAGCCACATGCATTTGCAAGTTAATATCCACACACAAAGGCAACAACACTCATAAGGCAACCATTAGGACGGTTCGTGTCCTCCGATCCCATAATCATCAATTAGGTCGCATGCGCGAGCAACAGGATAAGCATCCTCCTAATTGGATCCCATCAAACATATCATCAATTAGGTCGCATGCGCGAGCAACAGGATAAACATCCTCCTAATTGGATCCCAAAACATATCATCAATTAGGTCGCTAACCTAATTGGATCCCAAAAACATATCATCAATTAGGTCGCTAACCTAATTGGATCCCAAAAATATCCACACAAGCAAATAATCATACATAGCATACATACGATAACATTATAAGTCCAAGCTCTTTAATACCACACACATAATCACAGTAAACCAAAACATTTAAGACAAGCATCATTCCCATCCCAAGTTTAAAACAAAGTAAAAATATAGGACTATGAACTCACCTTAAACTCCGCAGCTTCCACAAAACAACTCACAGTCTATAGCACACAAAAATAATCCACATTACACAAGGTCAAGCTAAAGGCTACAACCCATGTAATACTCATATGATGGATGTCTAAGACTCATATGACCCACCATGGATCTCCTAGACACCATACTAACCACCACCATAACCTAACACTCACTAAATCCCTTGCACTCTAAAACTCAGAAAACGCAGAATTTTTGAGTACATTCACTCACATGAAATCACGACAAATAAAGCTCAACAACTCACACCAAAAATTTACCATGGTCTCTCATAAGCATAGAAGCTAATCCTAGAAGGCCATGGACCAATAACACACAAAAGTACTCACAAGAAATTCAAACTTGACAACTACTCAAATTCGGATCTGAACGCACACCAAAAAGTTTTGATTTTTAATAATTACTTCCACAAGTTTTTATCGCGAATCCTCTTCTTGGTAGTCTAATATAACCTAAAACGTAACTATTCCAGAAGACCAAGTCAAAATACCACTTTTACAACCACATGCCAACCTCAAACTTTTACCCAAAATCTGTCCCGGTTTGACAGCTTTGACACCTTAACAAAGAAAAATCAAAAGACCGACTTCCCGACCTCAAAATTGATCGTGGCTGGACTTTTTGGAAAGCTCTTTCATTATACTTCAATTTAGACTTAAAATTAGTGACTTAACTCATCACCATCTATTATATACACTCACATCTTTACAGCCTTACAAATCTGTCCAAACCCTAACTCAATAACTAGCATGTTTTACGCTCAATTCTCTTAACCAATTACCATATTATTAACATATAATCATCCCAACATGTTTTATTTCATTAATTTACAGAAGTTTACAAACCCTAGATCCATCATAATTAATATTACATGAATTAGATTAATTAATCAAATAATTGAACATAGGGTTTAAAGATTTTACCTTGATTCTTGATTTTTGCTAGACAATTATGAAACCCTAATTTTTCCCCTCTTGATTCTCCATGTGTCGACTCTAAATTGCAGTAAAAAGGGGTTATGGGTCGTTTGTTTTGGTTATATGGGTAGGGGTTAGGCTTGGTTGGGTTAGATGAGGATTCCTTGGGCCTAAGAGTCATATTTGGACTCAAATTGGGTTTCCTTTTCTTTTTTTTTTTTTCTCTATAGCCGATTTTTATACATATGTATATATCTTTTTATATATTTTTTTTATTAAATTAATTTATTACACTCAAAATCTCATAATTTTCATATTTTATAAACTCCCAAAACAAAACCTAACGTCTTACGCGATAAACCTTAATTTTACGATAAACCGGAAAAATATCATTTTCAAAACAAAGTTTCCAAAAATAGAATTTCACACTCTTTTTGAAATATAACTCATAAAAACAAATCCCACGTAAATTACTAACGCTCAATTACTTGAACGAAGCCTCGTTACGCAAAAACACAAAAACACCAAAACTACACAAGTTATTTCTACACCACAAAGGTGATCAAAATGAACTTTCCCAAATTCCAAACTTTTCAAATCACAATAAAACCATTTACGCAAAGGGATTTAGTGCTAAAACTCACCTATATCACTCATATATCACTTCAAACACCTAATACACACCAAACAAACGTCAACCGAGTCAAGACTATCAGTCAAACTGACCTGCCAAAACCACGGTTGTTACAGTCGTATCTGATTTCATATTGTTGATTCGCGGATTAAAGGTTAGTGTGTTTAAAAATACATTTCAGTTATGAGGTTTTATGTAACGAAGGTAAGCCTTTTTTTTTTTTTTTTTTAACTCTAAACTCATATTATTTTACTTTTCCATTTTGAATCAGGTGGTATGTGTACTTTTTGCAGGCTATCGATAGCAGCTTACAATTAGAACGTGGTGACGGAATTGAGAAAGTACTAACAAAGGATAGTCCGATGCGCTTTGCTACTACCAGACGGTGTGTCACGGGGTGTGTTATCGACAAAGGTTTGTAGACCATCGGATTCGGATGGTGCAATCAAGTTGCACGATGCCGCTGCGCATCTGCGACAACATCATTTTTAGGATCCTTTGGTAGCCTGTATTCCGAAAACTAATTCTAATTTTCAATAAATATCTGCTATCTGCATCTACAAATTTGGTTTCTGAATTTGTATTTGTAGATAAACTTATGTCTGTGTATTTGTATTTCAATTTGTTGGGGAATAAGAGACGGTCTGAAAGCAAAGTAAAAAACAGAAGGTATCAAATTCAAATTTGATGTAGTTGAGTAAGTGACATATTGCCCATTGTAAGCCTTAAACAGTAAATTTTTCATCATTCAAGTGCAATTTCCACAAACACACAGTAGAAACATAAAAGAAAACTTATTCATTGGTCGCATAATCGAGGCCTATTCTGAAACCGACAATTGACACACTGATCAGTTTAGAAAGTGGAAAATGACAAATAAAAGGATAAATGACCATTTTCATTATTTCAATTTTATAAATAAAAAAAAAAAAAAAAAAAAAAAAAAAAAAAAAGGTTTTGAGACGATTCTATACCTAAGCTTAGATAGATGTCACATATTCCATATTCCCTTATTACAAACATAGATAAATGAAAATTTAAAGCAATCACTTTTTTTTAAAAAAATAAATAAATAATAAGACCACTTTAGTGTGGTCTTCTTTTGGATTGTTGTATTCCAACCTTCGAATATTCTCATGCTTTCAAGTTTCAATTATGTCAGGAGTTAGGAAAATCTGTACGTCGTATATACAACTGTAACTCATTTGGGAGCGAGACCTGACCCAAACGATATATTTGGTGCGATGACAATATTACCGTTTCCTCCGCACAAAAGACCCGGTCACACAATAATTAGTTAACCATGATGTCTTTTCAAATTAACCGAAACCACTATTAACTCCTTTATCAAACATGAGTACGTAACTAACTTTCAGTTTGGTCTTATATTACAAATTTGCTATCTTCCAACTAATGGCAGAACTTGAACATTTATCTTAAGGTGACCAAAATCTTTAAAGTTAAAAATGGACATTTGTATAACCGAAAATTGTTCGCAGTCGTATATGAGACAAATATAAACATGTAAACATTAAAAAAAAATATATTACTACTAAGGTTTTAGTTTCAAATCCAAAATTTAAACTCATTAAAATGAATAACATGAGTCGTTGGTATATGTACAATCACGTATATTGATACACACGTAACCCTTAATGAATATATCTTTTGAAATAGCATGCGTCAGGTCGGATCAATTCAGGTCGAGCCAAAAAAAACATACCCGAACCCGACTTGTTTAGAACTCGGGTTAGTCGAGTTCGGATCAATCCGAGTCGGGTCAACTTAGGTTCGAATCTGAGTCATTTAAGAATTATAAAATTTGATGTTTAAACTAGTTAAAATTATAAAACAACTAAAAAAAAGTCGCAGCAACACATTTGTTGCAGTCGCTAAAAGGAAGTTGCAGCATGTAGTATATAAAGTTGCAATGTTTCACATTCATGTATGATGAAAATTTTGATACTCGTTAAAACTAGCATTACTGATACGTGTTTGCTCAAATATTGAGCTATAAGCAATGACCAATTACAAAGTCCATTAAGGTTTTGAAATAACAGTTTCCAAACTTAACACCATCGAGAACTGAGAAAGATGGACTAAATGTAGGAGCATACAAGCAACAGCTAATTTTTTGTAATATCAGGAAAAAAAAAAAAAAAAAGAAAAATCAAACTCGAATAAAAGATATATATTAGACTCGAACTCGACTTTATTTATATTTGGGTTATTCGCGTTGACCTAATTATTCGTGTTCGGGTCAGCTTTTATGACACCCCTACTTATAACACATGGGTTTATAATTCATATGAGTTGATGCATGTTTTTAATTCTAACGCGCCAAATACATAAATCGAAATTACTGTTAGGATTGAAACTGGTCAATAAAATGTTTCTACTAGAATGTAAACAAATCTAGCTTTTAACAAGATACTCGAGTTCCTTTAACACGAGTCGGGCTTCATAATATTCGAGCTCAAGTGAACTCAAACATAGATCAATGCTGGATGAGTCTAACTAGGCGAGTTTTATAAAGGTAATATTTGTCCCAGTTCGAAAAATCGTTTTACTAATCAGTCAACTGATTGCATTCACTATTCATATAAATGTGGAAAAAATGTCTACTACTCAAAAAATTAAATTTATAGCACACTAATTGTAATTTTATAAAAATATTTTCCACGGCCATATAGAGTAGTCTGCATTAACTATTACTAGCAGGGTCCTCGCGCGATGCAGCTGCGGGCACCCTGTAATTTATTTTTTTCGGCTAATAATTTATTTTATTTGTATTTTGGCAATAGTTTTGCTGATTAGTTTTTTATGGCAAAAATTTGATGAAATTTTGCTTAGTATGTATTATTTTTTTTTATTTGGTAGTTTGCTTGCTTTGTACAATATGTGAACATATTTTAGTTTATTATGTTCTTTTTGACAATAAATTTATGGATATCAAAAATTTCGTTTAGCTCGTGTCCATTCGGGCTCGAGCACGTTCCCGTTCGGGCTCGAGCCCATTTGACCCATTGCCCGTTCGGGCTTGAATATTTGTATAATATGCTTTATTATTTGTATTAGTGACATTTAATGCAGGAATTGTATTCAAGTTGGTTGTACAATATACTTGATAATTTGTATTTCTTATGTAAAGGGTGTTTTAATAAGTGCATTAATTGTATTTATTGACAAGTTAATTAATTGTATTTAATGTACATAATGATTTATTTATTGTATTTAATGTTAGTATTAATTGTATGTTAGAATTAAATATGAGGAGAATTTCTATAAGTATCATTTGTTATTGTACTTATAGCTTTAGAAGTTGTATTGCTTAATTTTAAGTATTTCTATTAATACTAGGCATTCATGGTTTATTATATAGTATGATTCATGTAAATGAGGATTCCAATTTGCCGAATCTTTATTTATAACACTGGTCTATATGTAGTTGGATAAGTCGGCTCACATCCAAAACAACACTCCAAGACAAAATCGAACCTACAACTTCATTGATAATACCTACGCTATAGACTTAACAATGTTTCATATAAGCCAAACTAAAAATAGTATAACAATGAATAAGTTTTGACGAATAGTGTTACTTCTCAGTATATATTTACAACCTTAAAAGACACTTTGTCTAATCATTTTTCTAGATCACATTCTCATAGAGCATTACATGAATGCAATGAAGCATTCGTATCAATTACTTGTCGTGCTCTTACTATCTTTTATTTTCCGATTTCTTACATCGAAAGCCGATGATTCGGTATATGAAACTTTTCTAAACTGTATGTCCAGCCGCAACTCGTCAGATCATGTTTCCTCCTTAATCTATAATCCAAACAATTCATCATACACATCAACTTTACAAGCCTACATAAGAAACCAAAGGTTCAATAAATCGACTACTCCTAAGCCCGTAATCATCGTGACACCATTATACGAAACCCATGTCCAGTCTACTATCATTTGCTCCAAGAACATGGGAATGAACCTTAGAACCCGAAGTGGTGGTCATGATTTTGAAGGACTATCTTATGTTTCCAACACCAACTTTGTTCTACTCGACATGTCTAATTTTCGGTCTATTGATGTCAATACAGAAGAAGAAACTGCAATGGTTCAAGTAGGTGCAACCATTGGTGAACTTTATTATAGAATTTGGGAGAAAAGCAAGGTGCATGCTTTCCCAGCTGGTGTATGCCCAACTGTAGGAATAGGTGGGCATATAAGTGGAGGTGGATACGGTGTATTGATAAGAAAATATGGACTAACGGTAGATAATGTTATTGATGCAGTAATAGTTGATGTTAATGCGAATGTTATGAATAGAAAAGCAATGGGAGAAGATCTTTTTTGGGCGATACGAGGTGGAGGAGGTGCAAGTTTTGGAGTTGTACTTTCGTATAAACTACAACTTGTTCGAGTTCCTGAAATGGTCACAGTTTTTCGAGTCATAAAAACATTGGAAGAAAACGCCACTGATATTTTTAACAGGTGGCAATATGTAGCGGACAAGATGGATAATGATTTGTTCATAAGATTAAATTTAAAACCGGATCATGGTAGAAAGACCATTAGAGCCGATTTCACTGCCTTTTTTCTTGGAGATTCAGATCGTCTTGTTACTGTGATGGACAAGGAGTTTCCTGAATTAGGTGTAAAGAAAAATGATTGTAAAGAAATGAGTTGGATAAAATCCACGTTATTTTGGTCAAGCAACGATAAGGCTCCATTGGTGACTTTGCTAAAAAGAAGTTATTCTGACAAGTTTGAAAAACGGAAATCAGATTACCTACAAATCCCTGTTTCTAAAAATGGGATCCAATCTATAATGCGGAAAATGCTTGAACTAAGTGTCGTGGGACTAGCTATTAATCCATATGGTGGAAGAATGAGTGAAATCAAAGATTGGGAGACCCCGTTCCCACATCGAGCCGGAAACATTTTTAAAATTGAGTATAGTGTTAACTGGGATGAAGAAGGACCCGAGATTGAGGCTTACTATGTTAATCAAACTAGACAACTTTATGATTTCATGACTCCTTTTGTGTCAAAGAACCCAAGAGAAGCATATCTTAATTATAGAGACCTCGACATTGGTACTGGTAGTGTCAGGAACAAAAGTTACGCGGAAGGTAAAGTGTATGGACAAAAATATTTCAAGGGAAATTTTGAGAGGTTGGTGAAAGTGAAAACTATGGTCGATCCAGGTGATTTCTTTACAAATGAGCAAAGTATTCCGGTTCTAAACAACTAGGAGGTATGTGAGGAAGTAGACCAAATTAGATGTGATAAATTGTATACTTTGTTTGTTATACTATGTTTTTCACCATTTATAACATCAATGAGCTCTACTTATCCCTTTATGATGAGGGGTTTGGTTATTGGTACTTTCTAAATTGCAAATAATACTCTTTATAATTTTTTTTTTTTATTTTTATAATTTTGTTTATATTATAAAATTGCGAAATCGGAAAAATGAACAAAAAATTATAAAATTTAATAAGTCAAAAGTAGTGAAACACAAAAAATACGGAGCATAAAACCATAAAAAAATATCTTGTCTTGTTAATAAATTGGGTAAAACTACCGAAAAAAGTGCGGAACAGAAATTTGAAAGTTTGACAAGTCAAAAGATACAAAACAAAAAATGTAAAAAAAAAAAAATGTCTTTTCAGTCAATAAATTGGGTATTAGAAGGGTATTACTTGTAAGAGGTGAGATCCTTACATAACACATTTTCTTTAAAAAAAACAAATAAGCAAATCTTGGCCTTTGATTTCATTTTGATCAAATGGCTATGATCAAAACACTAAATCACTTACCAAAGGCAAACTTGTACCATATAAAAACCCAAAATATCTACTTACGTTCATTTTACCAAAAAATAATTCACTTAATAATAACTCTCTCTCTACAAAAACACACACAAACCAATCACGTGTGATTTGTTTTGTTATGGAAAAAAATTAACAAAATAGAATCACATGTGATTTTATTTGGAACAGACACTACATCTTCTAGATCTGGATTTGAATCATATGTAACAGGATTTTTAAAATTTCAGAACCTAATTTTCTTCATCAACAACGTTATTGCTTTCAAATTTTATTTTTTTTAATAATTTCTTTACCAACAATTTTTACTCATTTTTAGATCAAAACAACATCACATGTGATTTAGCTTATAAAAACAAAGAGTAAATTACGCGTGATTTATATTTTTTCATAACAAAACACAACAGGACAAAATCACGTGTGGTTAGTGGCGTAGGAGGAGGATGTTAAGTAGTTTTTTTTTTTTTTTTTTTTTTTTTTTTTTTTTTTTTAAAGATGTAATGGTTGTTGGTGGTGGTTTCACATGTGATTATGTTTTGATTTAGAAATGAGTAAATCACATGCGATTCTGTTTTAATCTAGAAAGGATTAAATCACATGTGATTATGTTTTTATCGTGATTTGTTATGAAAAAATGTAAATCAGGTGTGATTTACTCTTTGCTGTTATAAATTAAATCAAATGTGATTCTCTTTTGATCTAGAAATGAGTAAATCACAGGTGATTCTATTTTTTGTTTTCTTTTGTTATGGAAAAAATGTAAATTACATGTGATTTACTATTTGTTTATTATATGTTGAATCACATGTAGTTCTATTTTGATATAACAGAAAACACACAGGAAAAAGATAACTATGTAAAAAAAAAAAAAAAGTGGGGTTGGGGGGGGGGGGGGGGGGGGGCGGGGGCTAGGGCTAAGATCTCGGGCCTGGATAACCACAGCGGGTTGGTTGGAAAACTATAGCAATCATCGAGTGAGACGTGTACACCACACAATAACGTCATCTCAAGATTCCTAAGTTTAACTATATGTTCGGTCTATATTATCTCAATAGTACCACCTGTAGGTGAACCAAGTAGCATCTCGACAGGGGGTTCCGCGGGTGCCCGGACACCCCATGGATTTTTTCAATCTAGTGTTAATTTTTGAAAAAAAACATTGATGTTTCATAAAGTCATCTTAAATGCACCCGGTCTATCGAATTATGTTTCTAGTATTAGTGTTCAATTCTTTTTGTGCGCCGATCAAATTTAGTAGTCCTGGTTTCGTCTCTAATCTTGATGCCCCCTCACAATCATTAGTCAGCATAAAATCATCAATGCATGCTAAAATAGACTATAACACTGGCTTGGTGCGTCTTTCTGTTTACTTACTCTACTAAATGTTGCTATGTCAGGTCATGAAATATTTTACATAGATGTGACGATATAGCCCGGTTTGGTTAGTGGGTCAGGATAGGTTAACAAGAAACAATTTACTTAGATGTAAGTAATATCTTTGTAAGGATTTGTATTTTCTTTGAAAAAAAAATTGCAATGATATGAAGTGTGTCAAGAACAAACATGATGTGAATGAGATATTGTTTCTTAAAGTTAGGAAAAAGAATTCTAATAAAAAGGAAATAAAAGTTGAACTTGTCCCACATGTACAAACATTTGATGTGTTTATATAAGTGAATCATGAAAGTTTTATTATAAGTATCAATGTGTCCTAATGTCACGTCTCATTGTATTGTTTCTAGTGACGTGTCCCTTGTATGCATCGATATTTTTGCTCCGAATTCAAAGTTTTCTAGATTCAAAACTTTTTTAAACGAATATAGAAAGCAATTTAAAATTTTATATCTAATTTGATTACCATTTACACATGAGTGGGCTACTTCACAAGATGATTGTTATTTACCTATTTCTTCAATGTCTTGATATACAAACTATGTTATTACCATAATCATATAACTTTATAAGTGAGCCACAGAGAGAGTAGTACCGGATGGGTGACCATCCGGGAAGTCCTCTTTGACCACAGGGTTTGTTGATACCAGGCTTTCAAAGTCCTTCAATGAAGGTTTCAACCCACTAGGGTTCGAATCTGGAGAAGGCAGGGTTTACTTCAAACTAAGTGTCGTGCCTTCGGGCGGCTTAAGTTGAAGGTTTTCCCCCCATCGGGTTTCATTGGTCAAGGATTTCTCCGAAAGAACCGTTTCAAAAAAAATATATATAACTTTATAAGTAAAATGATTTAGATGGTAAAACGCATTAAAAAAAAAAACTAGAACAGTACCCACGTAATGCGGCGGCGGGTACCATGTGATTATAATTTGCGTTATTTGTTTACACGTTTAGTTGTCTTCATGCTTTATAAGTAGAGATATTAGAGATGGTTAAGCCAAATAATCTTAGTTTGAACAACCAACCGCTTCCAAACAAATTAATTTTGAAATCTTTTCATAATAAGCAAAAAAAAAAAAAAAAAAAAAAAATGAATTTTAAGCCTTTCTAGTTATAGAATAATCACAAATGCATTATAATACAGTATAGATACACTGCCTTTAATAAACTCTTTCTCATAGTTTTAGTAGGGAGACGGGGAGTATATATATTTTCAATAAAGCTACGTGCGTTCTAACACTCAAACATCAATTGCATCACGTATGCTACCATGCCTTTTCATAAGCATGCAACCTTACTTGAAACCTTGTTTCTTGAATAGCATAACTGGTTAAACAACTCATCAATCTCTCATTTTGGATCTTCATGTAATCATTTGCTTGATGGTATGTTGGGAAAGTCGTTGGCAAAAATCGATTTTCGGAATTCTCATACATAACTAATATTTCTGTGAGGATTTGTGTATTTCTTTTAAAAAAAAGTTCACAGTGATTTAAAAAGTGTCAAGATTAGAGTTGGTGTGACAAAGGATATTGATTGTTAAAGTAATGCAAATAAAAAGAAATGTTGAAAATAAAGAAATGTTATAAAACGTGTCCCACATTGATGGATCTACAAATCCTTGATGTGTTTATAACTAGATCGTGAAAGCCATAGTGTATTGGTATTATGTGATGTAGATGTCTTAGTACATTGTTCCAGGAATCTAAATGATCTACATCACCTGATATGAGTTTTTTTTTTTTTTTTTTTTTTTTTTTTTTTCTTTTAATAAATCGTCTTATAGTTTTTAAATGCAAAAATGATCTACATCACCTGATATGAGTATTTTTTTTTCTTTTAATAAATCGTTTTATAGTTTTAAATGCGTCACCTGATATGAGTATTTTTTTTCTTTTAATAAATCGTTTTATAGTTTTTAAATGTGTATTTAAAGATCTAATCTTCTCCAAAAGACCTTTTTTTTTTTTTTAATCGTGTTATAATTATTATGGAGTAGTAGTTTTTTATTTTAAAAATCGTATTTTTTTAAATCGTTTTATGGTTTTTAAACGTGTATTTAAAGATCTAACCTTCACCAAAAGACTTTTTTTTTTTTTAATTTTGTTTTAAAAATCGTGTTATAGTTTTTAAACGCGTATTTAAAGATCTAATCTTCACCAAAAGATTTGTGTTCTTGTGATATACGAATGCAAGAGTCACTTCAACATCAAACTCATACGGTTCTATTATTTTTCCTATTTTTAAAACGAATTGGAAACTATTTTGAAGAGAGTTTTCTACTTTTTAAAGGAATTCAGAAAATTATTTTAAAGATAGGATTAGCACAAAAAAGATGATGTTTGAATAGTACAACATATTGTGTGAGAAACTACCCAATCAAAATGATTTATTGTTTTAAGTCATGTGTGTAATATATGAGATAGTTAGAGATATACGAGTGGAAACGTTAGTTCAACACCGACGAACCATTCTAGAATCAAAAGGGAAGGCAATATAAATGAACTTTTTCCGATATACGTGAGGGTAATGAACTCCTTTACGTTCTGTCATAGGTTGGTATTCGGCCTCATAAGATGCTATTGGTGTTTCCTATTTTTGAAACGAGAGAGGAACCATTTCAAAAATAGTTTTCTACTCTTTAAATGAATTCAAAAATGATTTTACAGATTTGATTAACACAAAAAGATTTATATTCAAATTGTACAACTTTTTTTTTTTTTTTTTTTTTTTTTTTTTTTTTTTGAAATTCCTCACGCTTAACACCAAATTATTTAATTTTTTCCTTTTATTCCTGGTAAAACCTACTTAAGGTATGAACTAATGAGGGGCTGGAGGAACGAGAGGAGTGCCAACATGCATTCTACCTTTTATTAAAGAACCATCACTTGCAATTTTGTTGTGTAAATGTCAAATCCTAGTGCATACAATCCACATGAACTTATTGGTGGGCAAACCTTAAACAGAAAATGAGAGGTATGTCACTATCATTTGTGTATGATGAAATTTGGCCCGCGAAAAGGGATGTACTATATTAACGGGGACAAGGGTAGCCCCTTGTCTCCCACTTTTGTCCTCCGTTTTTTTCAGCGCAGCTCAGTTTTTGTCAGTTTCTGTTCTGTATTTTTAACAATTTTAAGCGTTTGACATATTAAACTTTATATTTTCTGTTCCGCACTTTCAGGTTTATAGCTTTTTGATATAAACAAAATTATAAAAATAAAAAAAATAAATAAAAAATTAAAAAGTACCCCTACGGGGTAGACCCCGTGAGACTAAAAAAGTAGCCACCGTTATTATAACCCAACCCAGCGAGAATCTTTAAAAGATGACTAGTTTTAGACTTATTGCGTGCATGAAATTTTGTCATAAATCACACAAACAAAGTTTTAACATAAATCTAATTTAGTAAACATTTGTGTAAGCATTCTTTTGTAACGACTGATAAGTACTTTATCGAGTAGCTCGAGCTCGACTTGTTTATGTCAAATCGATTTTGAGTAATTTACGAATCGATCTCGAATAGCTCACGAGTTGTCTCGTCTCGTTTAAAGATACATCTTCAAATATGTTGCTTCTATACAATGCGAACCTGAATCCACTACGGCGCAACTCTTAAAGCTAAATGTATTTGACTGTAACATGTTTTTATCATGTTGTTAACCTGTCCAGTTTATCATTTAATAAACATTTCACATGTGACAAAACCTTTTATGTAATCGATTTTTTCAATTGTCGTATCAACTATCAAGTATCGAATGGTTGATGAGCGCTATACAATGATATAAATAAAATAAAATAATAATAATGTATTAGTTTGTTGGGCTCTACAAGATGGTATTTTCGTTTTTCATAACTTTTATTATATATATTGAGATCCTCTAAAGCTTAGCCCGACTAATGCAAGTGGTGATTGGAAAACCTATAGCAATTAATCATCGAGATATTGTGAGAAAACTTGTTTTTAAGTGTTACACCACACGATAACATCATCTTATGTACAATGTTTGTTTCAGCTTATTGCATCAATCAGTCAAGAGCAATGTCATAAATGGCGTGAGGCGTGGCGTGGCGGCAAAGCCACGCCTCAAGCCTTACGCGCCATGGCGAAGTCATGGCGTTTTTTGCGGCGTGACTAAGGCGGCGAAAAAATATTTATATATTTATCATTTATGTTATAATATCATATTTTATATGCATATCGAGTTTACAAAATGTGAGTTTACAAAAGGTGAGCTTACAAAAAGTAATATGCATAAGAAATAAAGTGAAAATTTGAACTATGTTTAGAAATTACTAGGCTCAGAATTTAAGCCCACGTCATCCCCTTCTAAAAATGGCGCCACGCCATACGATAAGGCGCGCCTTGGCACGGCTTTTCGCGCCTTATTCCACGCCTTTTCACACGACGCCTAGACTTCACGCCTTGGTCCATTTCGTGGCGCTGAGGCCACGTCTCGCGCTTTGGCGGCGCCTTTTAGAACACTGGTCAAGAGGGCTTAATAAGAAGCCATAACAACCCATTTTCATGTCGCATCAAAAGTGTAAAGTTGCACTATTATGTTGTAATTATTAGACGAATACTTTTGACCGCATAATATAATGAACGGACAATTAAATATGTGTAGCAAATATTATTTTAAGAGGGTGTTTATAAGAACTAATCCCCTTGTATGCAGTTGATGTGCTTTTTGTTTTTGAAGTGCCTTTCTTATTTTTCCTAGATTATAAGTATGAGAAGAAAATAATGTTAACTTTGTAAAGACAAGAAAACTTTTTACCAAGTGAGAAAATAGTATACATGTACGTATACCAAAATTCTTTTCATATCATTCTTTTGTTCCACTATGAACTATATGAATTATGAAGTACGCATGTCTTTTTACCTTTTGATCTGCTTTGTTTATTGTTGTCCAAATTTGTTCTCCTTAAAATACTTCTTTTAGCTAACATATTCATTAGAATAACCTTCGAAGTTCAAAACTTTGTAACATTTTTGTAATTAGAAGTTTGTGAAGATTTGTATTTCATTTATAGAAAACTTCGCAATGATCGTGTCAAGATTGAGGTTGATACGAATATGATATTTTTTCTTAAAGTAAGGAAAATAAAAGAAATGTTGCAGAAAATGAAATGAAAATGGATCTTGTCCCACATTGGTGGTTGGTTGTCCAAACATTTAATGTGTTTATAAACAAATCACGAGAGTCTTAGTGTATCGGGTCATGTGAGGTAGATGTCTTTGTGTATTGTTTCTAATAACATTAGAACACGAAAACCGCTTTGACATCTTCTTGATATGACTCTTTTTGCCCCGAATTCTGTCACCCCAAATTCAAACTTTTGTTTTTCATAGATGTCTTTGTGTATTGTTTCTACTAACATTAGAACACGGAAACCACTTTGATATCTTCTTGCCGTGACCCTTTTTGCTCCGAATTCAAATATTTGTTGTCGCCCCAAATTCAAACTTTTGTTTTTCATGGTGTTGCGACTACTTTTTTCCCCGAATTCAAATTTTTTGCTTTACATGGTGTTTGGCCTATGCATTTTATCTTTAATTACAAAACATCACTTTGCATAACTGTTTGTGTGGATGTCAAATCCAACCATATACAATGAATATGAATTCGTTGGTGGGTAAATGTTAAGCAGAAAATGGGACAACTCTTTAAAGTTAAACAACATGGTTTTGTCATGCTATTTAACTTGCCCAACTCATCGTTGAAACGTTTTACAAATGAAAATTAAACAATGATGTATTAGTCTACGAAATGGTATTTTCAGTTTTCATAACCTTTTATTTATATGTACTGAATATTATCTTGTATAATATAGCGCCGTATATATATAATATGCGTCCAACAAAGCTGCGTGCATGCTTTTAGCAGTCAAACATCAACTATCACGTATGTTAATTTCCATGCTTTACATAAGCTTTACAGCTTCACTTGAAACCTTATTTCGTAAATAGTATAAGTTCTTACTGGAAAATGGCTCATAAATCGCCTATAATTAAACTTCATGTAGTCATTTGCTTGGGGTATGTTGGAAAGTTGTTGGTTAAAATTGTTTTTAATTAACATGAACATTGTTATACATACGTAATTTTCTATAAAATTAGAAGTTTGTGAAAAAATTTTATTTCTTTATAGAAAACTTTGCAATGATCTAACGCGTGTCAAGATTGAGGTTGATGCGAATATGATATTGCTTCTTTGAAGAAAATAAAAAGAAATGCTAAAAGAGAGAAAATGAAAATGGATTTTGTGTTAAAAGTTACGTATAAATATTAATAAGTAAATGACTAGTATCGAATCCAAGACTTCGGGATTGCACACATTACAAACAAGAATAAAGTAAAATAAATAAATATATATATATATATATATATATATATATATATATATATATATATATATATATATATATATATATATATATATATATATATATATATATATGTTATATATGTATCGTATATATATATATTTATAAACACTTGAGGGACTAAATAATCGTTAATTGTTAAATGTAAGTATTAACTATTATTAGTAACGAAAGAACGAGGACTAGAATGTAATTTGGAGGACAAGAAGGATCCGGAATCCCCTTGGAAGGGGCATGGCCGGTCGACCCAACCCAATAGGGTCGATCCACCCTTGCTTGTTCCCCAAGAATTACATCTAGTATAAATACAAGGCCAAGGGTTAGTCATTCACATCTTTTGTGCACACACACAAAACCCTAAAAGCTTTTCTTCCTCTCTTTCTTTCTTGGCCGATCGGCACACAACCCCACCTAGGGTTTTGGGTCGATTTTTCCAAAGCTAAAACAAGTGTTTACGTTTACTTGCATAAACCTTTATTCGTTGGTAGTTTGTGTGTACAAAAACGAGGTAATTACTCACTATAGTAATTATCAAGAGATCGATAAACAAAACGGTAAGGGGTTTATCATTGATCTAATTTACACAAGTTCAAGGTTTATTGAAGTGCATCGGGTACATTCCTATTTATGTTTTAGTTAATCTTTATACGTGCTATAATTGATCCTAGCTTCCGCATAATGTGATTATTGATTGTCAAACTCTAACAGTGGCATCACGAGCCATGTATAACATGTAATTGATTACTAAAACGTAATAAAAATCGGATCTTTAATTGTTTTAGATACATGTTTTTGATCTAGGGTTTTTTCTTTAATTTTTTTTTTAAGTTTAAACCCTAACCCTAGTTTTGGGGGGGGGGGGGGGGGGTCGATTTCCACATAAAAACCCTAATCAGGGTTTGTGGTTTAACTTGATTAATTTGTAATCACTAGAAACCCTAGGTCTTTAACCGGTTATGTGAACGTACTTGTGACCTATGTGTTAATTGTTAGGTTAATCCATGACGAAACATGCATGTTAGTCATGGATCTTGTTTGTTTTATTTGTCCCATGTTTTTATATAGATCTAAAATTGGGGAAGACTCCAATTCATATATTAAAATCAATTTATATGCTATGTGGTGTGTATATTGACTTTGGCCTACGCAATTGATTCGTCAATGCATGTGGCTCTCCTCCATCAAGAGGAGAAGGCCTTAGTTGATTACATGCGTTATTATACCTAGAATTGATTTTATTATGATCTTTTTAACAAGGTTTGCATGTGGCTAATTGTTTCACTATTATTATTATTAGTTGTTATGTTTTTTCTTTAAATTACTTGTCTTTTTATTGTTTCTTAATTGTTGGACTTGTTGTAAGCAATAAAAAGGGTGATTTTCATAAAAGAAAATAATATGAACTAATAATGGTGAAACCCTAAGTGATAAAGATTGAATCTTTATTACATGATTTTGAGATTGAATCCATAAACTTTTGTTTGATTGATGTTTTGTACAAATATGCTTTTAAAATTAAGTCCTTTAAGACGACATTCATAACCGTGATTTGAAGGCTTAGAAAAGAGCCTTAGAGTCTGCCTTGGTTATCACAATCTTGAATATGTCTTAAACGAATTACTTTTAAAATCATAATTGTAGAAAGTCATCTTAGTTTTTTTTTTTTTTTAAACCTCAAGTAAAACTTTGTGTATTAATTTAACGAATTGGTAATAAAAAGGTTTTGAAAACTTATGCTATAAAGATGAGTGCATGCATCTTTGTACATATTTTGATTCACATATCAAAAATTGAATACCCTTAGAATTTAAGTTACATGCCATCTATCTATAAGGAACACTTGAAATTTTAATTTAGTAAACGTGAGACCTAGGCTAAATTATTATAACAAGGTAAAATTCTTTTAGCGCGTGAGACCATAATTGTAATTTTACAGTTTCTAAGGTAGATGACTTAATTAAGTTGTGCGTGAGACCTAGAACTTAAGGCATGAGATGGGATGAAACATGCTTACAAGGCAAATTGATGAATCAATTTGATGTAAATCCCATAATGATCTAGGAATTGGAAATCTTGTTTGCCAATTATTGTTCGACAGATTACCATCTTTTGTACTTTCACCACTAGCAGATCAACTGATGTGGTGGAACTATGTAAAGTTGGATCCTAGGTTTTCAAAAAAAAATTTGGTGGTTATATGAATATAGCCTATGGGTATTTTATTTTCTTGAAGATATTTATTATCGAAAATACTAATGTATGAACTTTTATCTGTAGATATGGCTCAACCCGATAACCCAACTGTGATTTCTTCTTTCAAGAGTCATCTTGAGAGAGAAAAATTGAATGGAAAGAATTTCAATGATTGGCACCGTTCGCTTAGATTTGTCTTGAGGGCGGCCGGTAAGCTCAATTACTTGACCGATGAATGCCCAGCTGAGCCTGCTGCTACTGAACCAGAAGCAATTAGGGCGGCGTGGAAGGAGAAACATGCTAAGTTTAATGAGGTTGCTTGTTTAATGCTCACTAGCATGAGTGCTCAGTTACAAAAGAAGTTTGAGTACTTTTTCCCAAAAGATATGCTTAAAGTACTTCGGCAATCTTATGAGAAACCTCTCGCAGTTGACTTGTATGATGAACTAGACAAGCTACACAACTGCAAGCATGGTGATGGTAAACCAGTTGAAGATTATGTGACTGAGATGAAGGAATCTTTTGACCAGCTTCACAGAATTGGATTTGGTTACCCCGAGAATGTGCAAGTGCACTTGATCAACAGGGCCCTTAATAAGGACTTTGCTGGTTTTGTACAGAATTTCAACATGCACTGCTCGGGGAAGACAGTCTCAGAATTACTCGCATTGCTTGTTGATTATGAGAAAAGTCTACCAGCCAAGGTCAAGGCTCCTACCCCGCAAGTGTTGGCAATTCATGGGGGGAGAATCCAGAAGAAATCGCATGTGAACAAAGGCAAGGGAAAAGGTGATAAAGGCAAGCAGGTCATGGCCTATCAACCTCAACCCAAGGTGAAGAAAAGTCAGCCTAAGCAGAACAAGGTGAATCCGCCAAACAAGAAGGATCAGACTTGTCACCATTGTCATGAAAAGGGCCATTGGAAGCGCAATTGCCCTCTCTACATTCATGACTTGCGACTCAAGAAGCAGGGGAATGAAGCCGGTAACCCCAGTTCATCAGGTGCATTCTTTATGATTGAATTATTCACTCTTACTCCTAAATTGAATTCATGGGTATATGATATGGGATGTCGCATTCATATTTGCAATACCTTGCAGGGGTTTAGAGTTGAGAGAAAGCTGGCCTATGGACAACAATTCTTGCACGTTGGTAACGGAGCGCATGCAGGAGTTGAAGCTATAGAAGTTTATGATTTAGTGTTGCCTTCGGGCTTAGTACTATCTTAAATAATTGTCATTATGCACCGTCAATTGTTAGAGGTGTAATTTCATTTTCATGTTTGTTGAACCTTGGTTTTCATCATACTGTTTCTAGCAATGGAATTTCAGTTTCTTTAAATGGTGTTTTTTATTTTAATGCTATTGCTGTGAATGGTGTGTTTGAAGTTGATATGAATCATAATGATAATGCTTTTGTTAAAAATAATTCAATGTATAGCATCAACAATAAAAGAATCAAGAAAGGTCTGGATTCATTTTATCTTTGGCATTGTTGACTTGCTCACATTGGCAAGGATCGCATGAAAAAGCTGCAACATGATGGGCTTTTAGAAAAGATCAATGATGAATCATTTGATAAGTGCGAATCTTGTATTGCTGGGAAGATGACTAAGAAACCCTTTAAAAATAGGATTGAAAGGGCTAATGATCTACTTGGTCTTATTCACACAGATGTGTGTGGACCACTTAGACATGTGTCAAGGAGAGGTGCTAGCTACTTCTTAACATTTACGGATGATTACAGCCGTTATGGTTATGTTTATTTACTTAAACATAAACATGAGGTGCTTGAAACATTCAAAGTGTTTAAAGCAGAAGTAGAGTTGCAACTTGGAAAGAAGATTAAAGCTCTTCGATCCGATAGAGGTAGTGAATACCTGAGTCAAGAGTTTATAGATTACTTAGCAAAGGAAGGAATTGTCCAGCACCTTACTTCTCCATATACTCCACAACAAAATGGTGTATTTGAGAGAAGAAATCGTACATTGCAAGACATGATACGATCTATGTTTAATCTAACAACTCTTCCTTACTCATTTTGGGATTATGCCTTAGAATCTGCGGTTCGCATTCTTAATATGGTTCCAACAAAGAAGGTTGATAAGATTCCATATGAGTTATGGACTGGAAAAGCTCCTAACTTGTCTTATCTAAAGGTCTGGGGTTGTGAGGCGTATGTTAAACGTGACTCAGCAGACAAACTCCAACAAAGATCTGTAAAGTGCATCTTCGTAGGATACCCTAAGGCAACTATGGGTTACTACTTTTATTACCCAACTGAAAACAAAGTTTTTGTTGCAAGGTATGGAGACTTCTTAGAAAAGGAGCTCATATCTCAAGAATTCAGTGGGAGAGTATATGATCTTGAAGACGATCATGAAGATGTAGTACCTTCTGAAAACACTAGCCAACTTCCTGTGGAACCTGAAAGTTTAAGTCCTCCACCTGAAGTTGAAGCGGTTCCCGTTCGCAGGTCATCTAGATCTGTGAAGGCTCCTACACGTCTATGTCTTAACATGGAGTGTGATGACAACTTGATAGGGGATCTTGATGAACCTACAAGTTATAAAGCTGCCATGAATAGTCCTGAAAAAGAAAAATGGCAAGGAGCTATGAATGGGGAAATGCAATCCATGAAAGACAATGAAGTCTGGGAAGAAGTAGACCTACCTCCGGGTGCCAAGTTAGTTGGGAGTAAATGGCTCTACAAGAAAAAGACTGATATGGATGGCATTGTACACACCTATAAGGCCCGTTTGGTAGCTAAAGGCTATACTCAAACTTTTGGTGTTGACTATGAGGAGACCTTTTCTCCTGTAGCTGACATAAGGGCTATTAGGATTCTTATAGCCATAGCCGCTTACTATAACTATGAGATTTGGCAAATGGATGTCAAAACAGCCTTCTTAAATGGTCGCCTAGATGAAGACATCTATATGGCGCAGTCTGAGGGGTTTGTGAATCCAGAATTCCCAGATCGTGTATGCAAGCTTAAAAGATCCATTTATGGATTGAAGCAAGCATCACGGCAATGGAATAAGAGATTTGATAGTAAGATTAAGAAGTATGGATTCACTCAAAATCTTGATGAGCCATGTGTATATCACAAAGCTAGTGGGAGTAATGTAGTTTTCCTTATATTATATGTCAATGACATATTGATCATGGGGAACGACATTCCAAGTTTGCAAAAGGTTAAGGCATATCTTGGAAGTTGTTTTTCTATGAAAGATTTAGGGGAAGCTGCATTTATTCTGGGAATCAAGATATATCGAGATAGATCTCAGCGATTAATTAGATTAAGTCAAAGTGCTTACATTGATAAAATATTGAAGAGATTCAATATGCAAAATTCCAAGAAAGGATATTTGCCGATGCAAGAGCAACATGGCTTGAGCGAGAAAGTTTGTGCTTCAACACCTGAAGAGGTGCAACGCATGAAGAGAGTCCCTTATGCTTCGGCTGTGGGATCTATTATGTATGCGGTGAAAAGCACAAGGCCTGATGTGGCGTTTGCTCAGAATTTAACTAGTCGATATCAGCAGAATCCAGGTGAAAAACACTGGACTGCTGTTAAGAATATTCTTAAGTACCTTAGGGCTACTAAAGAGATGTTCTTAGTTTATGGGGGTACTCCATCTGCAGAACTTGATGTTACAGGTTACTGCGATGCTTCTTGGAAAGGTGATAAAGATGATACGAAGTCTCAGACTGGTTATGTTTTGTCATTAATGGAGGAGCTGTGGATTGGAGGAGCAGAAAGCAGAGTGTACTAGCGATGTCTGCTACAGAAAGTGAGTATATAGCTGCTTCAGAAGTTGCAATGGAAGCTGTTTGGATTAGGAAGTTTGTGTCAGGGCTTGGGTTATGCCTTCGATTCGACGACCTATAAAAATGTATTGCGACAACTCAGCTGCAATTACATTTGCCAATGAACCTGGAATCATGAAAGGCACCAGACATTTCCCGATTAAGCATCACTATTGATGTGTGGGAATCGCAACAGGCTTTACCTCTCGAGGGATCTCGAGAAGCTTACAACCCCCACCAGGCAGTGTACCTGATCGTTGTAGTATAGTATAGTGACAAGTACCGGGGGATTGATCGTTCAGCTTAGGAATAGTGTCGCTAGGATTAGAAAGCCTAGTTACTAGTTCTAAAGGTGGGGGATGATTATTTTTGTGTTTTTATATTTTTTAGAAAGCAATTAAAATTCTCGGGCTTTAGAAGAGTGGGCGGAATTAGTTGCTATTCAACTAACCCAAAACTAAGATGCAATCAAAATAAAATACTAAAAATGAAAATAAACTAATTAAACTAAAGTTGTGAGCAGTAATTGGAGAAAATGTGTTTACTTAGATTTCACTACTCCCTAGATATCTTTTACACGTTAATTACTTGTTATAATTGCATGGATGACGGATCGTATTCCTTAATACCATTCATGGGGTGGCATACATAACTCCCCAGTTCTATGAGCTCTTATCTCCTCCTACACCATGCCCAGCACAACTATAGGGATTGTAAACAGTGGCTCATGCATTAAATACAACCAATAAAGACCTAGTACGCCTCGGTTCATGTTTCTTAAGACGTTCAAGCATGTTACCATTTGGAGATCTGCCAGTTTTCTTAAGCCTAACATATAAATCATTCATCCACAACAAGAATAAACAAGTAATCAACACATAATCAATATCTAGGTTTCATTAAATCTAAGCAAACACAAAAGAGATCTAGCCTAGCATTATAGAATTAAGACAAGAACAAGATATAGACAACCAACACATAGACATATTGATTGAATTAGAAGAACACTTATCTTGATTAATCATGCAAGGTATCAAGGGGTTGGAACCCTTGAAAAACCTGTAAAGTTACACCAAAATCGTCTTTAGGGTTTCTCCCAAAACTTCTCTCCTTTAATGTGAAAAACTAGAAAACTATATATAGGAAAATAGGGATGACGGCGTCAAGAACAAAAGTGTGACGCCGTCACCTCGCCGCCAAATACTTCCTCGGACGGCCTTGATCTATTTCTGACGCCGTCAAGGCCTAGGCCGTCACACAAATTACTCTTGACGCCCTGTGTGTGACGCCGTCATCAACTACGGATTTTTATTCTTGGGGTTTTGACGCCGACAGGAAAACTCTTGACGCCTTCATGAACTACGGATTTTAATTCTTGAGGTTTGACGCCGTCAGGGAATTATTCTTGACGCCGTCACCTACTGTTCCCAGCATGAAAAATTGAGACTTTGCCGTTTTCTTCACTTTTATGCTCCAAAAACGTCCAAAATGGCTTCTTTTCCAGAATTCACTCTCCAAGTACCTAAAATCACAAAAGGAACGATTTAGGGCAATATTTGATCAAATAAATTCGGATTCGGGCTTAAATGACCCCCTAAAAACGGATCATTTTTCGCCTCATCATATACCCTTACACTTGAGATTTGCTTGTCCTCAAGCAAATGCGCTTTTATTCTAGTCAAAATACAAGTTAGGGGTCATTTAACACTAATATAAAAGTAATTACAACAAATAATCGTTCCACTAAAGACCAATAGACAAGCACGGAGGTCATATACAAGCACCTCACAAATAGTGTTTAGATACTCACATCTCTCGGGTGTAATAAAGTGTAAATTACAATATGAAAACGGAAGATATCTCTCACTACCTGTCATAGCAAAATAGATTACCATAGGCTTGGGAAAGGATCAAACCTCCACCACATGGCGTAAGCACCTAGGATAAACTATCAAAGAGGTCTTTTAAAGGGTTGTAACGTTAGGTATAGGGATATGAAATACCCGATTTTGTTGGATAAAGGAAGTTTTTACTGGTGGCGAGTTAACAATCTTAGTTAATTACATGTACAATGTGGCGTTGCTAAGCCAAGACTAGACTCGACTTAAGCTAATAAATGAAAAATAACAAAAACATAAAATGAACATAGAATGAAAAGGGATGGTAGTCCGTATGTTTTTTCTCTTTTTTTTTTTTTTTTTTTTTTCTTTTTCTATATTTTTTTTCTCATTCTTGATTTTTACGATTTTTTTTTTTTTTTTTTTTTTTTGCATACACTCTTACCCTACCATCCAAAATAATACATCATAGGGAATGAATATTCCCCTTACACTTGAATTTTTACATACTTTACATTAAACTAATCTAATGACTCGAATTAAGAAAATCAAAACACTTGGAGCACTTTTAAGATTAACGCACATATGGGGGTAATAATATTATGTTCTTCCCCATTACTCCATAAAATAAGTACTTACCCATGAGTCTCAATCGTCCCAAAACAATATGTACAAGGATATGACTCGACTTAGCAACCATGTAATCAATTAGATAATTAACTTAGGGTTTAACAAATAACAATAATGCACTAAAAATGAGCGCATACACGGAAGGCTAAGGCGATTTGGGTGTACATTTAAGTGGGGTGTAACAAATTCTTTTTTTAAGTAAAATGCTTAAAGTTAGAAACGAAAAGATAGGCTCGGAGGGGTGTACTAGGGGTTTCGTGTACTAAAAATGAGTACAACGCTAAGGGTGTGGGAAAAATTAGTTGACTTAACTAGCCAAGTAATATGACTTAAATGGTCAAGTAATTATGATACGGGTTTAACACAAGGGTGATCCTAATGCCTCTTATCATGTAGTAAATCCTACCACACGAATGTAGTCTCACTAGCGGTCTCGGGATGCATCACTAACGCAAGTTCTAGAATCTAAATGCTACCGGTACACTCATAAGCACTAATAGTAAATGCTTTTCCTATCAAATCTAAAGACGAACCTCACATATTTGGGTGGAAAATTTTTCTGAATATACGGTTATGTGCTAGTCATACAATCTCCTATCCATGAGACGCTTGCTATGGCTAAAGTTTCACTCCTAAATGTTGTAAAAAATTTTAAATGTGGCGCTAAAATTGCACTAACAAGTATTTCTCATAGTTTTATTACACATCTACTATCAAACAAAACAAAAGCGAAAGTGCATATGTAAGATATCATCTTTTTACCCTCCCCTTACACTTAAGATGAACATTGTCCCCAATGTTCAAGTAAAGAATGTAAAAGTGAAAAAGTAAAGAGAATGAAATCAAATACTCCCCTGATTCGCTCGGTATGGATTATAGGTTGGCCAGGTTAAATCTTCCTCCAAGAAAATGAACAATCAAAGCTTCCCTTCCAGAATATAAATCATCTTCTTGTCATACATAACCTGTAAATCCTGACAAAAATAGACAAGACAACCTCGCGTAAAATCGGAGGCATCCTATAAAAGTTACTAAATCCTAGAAAACAAGATAAGATATAATGCTTGTGGAATGAAGTTTGCAGATCTCCTATAGATTATAAAACTTAATAATTCACAAAAACCATAAGACTCCGTTAGAAAAACAAAACCGGTAAAATTTCCAGATTTTAACTCCTGACGCCGTCAAGAGTAAAACTCTGACGCCGTCAGAATGGACCTGCAGAAATCTTTATGTTAAGTTTCCGGAAAATTTCTGGAAAAACTTCGTTCTACTTCCTGGAAAATCCTGCAAAACTTCATTATGACTCAATACAAGCATTTGACTCTAACAAATACGAATATACATGCTCATTTATTATTGTGGAGAATCATGATCGGTTTGTTTCTTAAAAACATATTTGGGGTTTCCCCTTACACTTATCTTTTGCAAAAATACTTTTAGGTGGAGTTAAGACTAGGCCAAACAACAAAGTAAAGTATTTCCACTTTTTAATTGAGAAACATGATCAACCAACAATAAAAATAAAGCATGCATACGGAAGCAAATAACAAACAAACAATTAAAATCACACAAAACATGGGTTGCCTCCCAAGAAGCGCTTTTCTTTATTTACGAGTCTTGTAGCTAGACTCAAGGTCATGGGTTACTACGTGATCTCATCATTGGTTCCACTCTCTAGGTCGTCTTCTAAACTAGTTTTGTATTCCGGGCCTAGTTGCAAGCACTCTTTGTAGAAACCAAGCATCCTATTCTTTACATATTCTACTCCCCTACGTCTATCCTCCTCATTCCTATAATAAGCCGCTTGCTTATGTTCCTTTTCGAAATTAGAGAGAAGGCGGTATTGTTCGATCTTGTAGGGCATTTGATAAGCAACCTCATCATTCTCTTTCTTGAATCTAACTATCCCTAAAGTCGGATCATAACTTATCCTAGTGGCCTCAACAAATGGTTTTCCGAATATTATTTGGCTTAGGCAAGCATCAATCACCGGACGAGTGTCCTCAACTATCATAAAATCAATCTCATAAGTGAGATTCCCTATAATCACATGCAGCCCCTTCACTCTTCCTGCAAAATTACTTATCAGATTCTTACCGGGCATCATCCTAAAATTGAGTTGCTTCTTCATCACCCAATTGTAATAAGTCCTAGTCATGATGTTCACGGGGGATCTAAGGTCGATGTAAGCTTTCCATATATGCATGTGCCCGATATTGCATGGGATGTTAATGTTAGAGGGGTCTCCCATTTTGATAAGGGGTGTGCCAAAGATATATGTTCTCTCGGGACTATCGAATAACTCCTTATGGTATTCTCATTCTTCCTTGGTTGGCAACTTATCAAAGTATTCTTCTATAGGTTCTACCTCCTCTAATTCCTCATCCTTATTAACCTCAACTTCCCTACTCTCATCCTTACTATCGGCTTCTACTCTAACTTCATCGTTGTCGCTCTCCTCTATCTCCTTATCTATCGGCTTAATGGTGACCACATTGACAAAGTGGACATGTTTGGATGATGAAGGGTCCTTAATTTGGATTCCACTATTGGTGTCCCTAGTGTCCTTCCTAGATGTGATTAATGATTGGTTGTTGAGGGCTTTCAACAAGTTGTCAATCTTGTTGGTCATCTCCGTTTGTTGTTGGTTGAATTCGGTTTCAAACCTAGCTATGCGGGCTTCTTGAGATGCCATGAACTTTGACATCAATCCTTCAAGATTGTTGGTACTACCATAGTTGTTAGAAGGATTGTTGTTGAAAGTACGGTTGGATGGTGGACCGTTTGGTTGGTAACGATTAGGCGGATTGGAAGAATTGGGTTGATTTTGTTTCCACCTAAGGTTTGGGTAATTTTTCCTTGAGGGGTTGTATGAATCACCGTAAGGGTTTGGCTCGGGCTTGAAAGTGTACCACTTATCTCCCGCTTCGTCGGTACGCGTGGATGCGTAGTCCGCAAAAGCTGTTCCGGGGAGTTCCACACAATCACGAGTGTCATGGGGACCACTACATAATTCGCATGAAGAAGTGATTTTGTTCACTTGGCTTGAAGGCTTTGGAGCATCGTAAGATTTCATGAGAAACTTGACTTGGTCCTCAAGTTCCATGATCCTATGGTCGGGAGTGCTAGAATTGTTCGAATGCAAAGATATCGCCTTGACCGTTTTGTTCAAGTCACGGGGATCGTTCCAACTTTCGTTGTCATAGAGAGCAAGATCTTCTATGAGTTCCCATGATTGTTCCGCACTAAGATCACGTAGCTTACCACCGGCCGATTGGTCAATGGCTCGCCTCGTGGAGATATCGATATGGTCATAAAAAATTTGGACTTGGAGCCAAAGATCTATGCCATGATGAGGGACTTTTTGGAGTAAGTCCTTGAAACGAGTCCATGCTTCATAGAGAGATTCATTTTGACGTTGTTGGAACATCAAGATGTCATTTCTAAGCTTAGTAGTTCTCCCCGGTGGGAAAAATTGAGCAAGGAAACGAGTGGTGAGATCATCCCATATGGTGATGGATCCCGCAGGTAAACGCTCAAGCCATTGACTAGCTTGATCCCGTAGAGAGAATTGGAATAGGCGTAAACGGGTAGTCTCTCTAGTTTCAACACCTAGGTCTATGGAATCTACGATTTTGAGAAAGTCCTTAAGATGTTGGTTTGGATCTTCGGAACGAAGTCCATGGAATGCACATCCGCTTTGCACCAACCGGATGGTGTCGGATCGCAAGGGGGTCACATTGGCTCCGGTGAGCTCAATGGTGTTTCGGTAGCCTTGGTGGCTAGGTCGGGAGTACTCTCCTAAGGTTCGGGGCCTAAGGGGTTCTAATGGTGGGTTTTGTTGTGGTGGGATGACGGGTTCAAAGATGTTACCACCTTCCATGATGTCGGATGGTAAAGAGTTACGAACAAAGGCACAAAGAAATAAGATAGACTAAAGAAGACCTAAAAAAAATAAAAATAAAATCTTGCTAGAAAGGAATCTAGCAAGTAGACCTAATAAAAAGAAATCCTAACCTAGACAATAACTATTTGTAATAACCCGCAAATCTTCACATGGCAAGATGACTATTTTGCCCTTTGACTTTGACTTTCTTATTATTTGACTTTTACCATAACGTAAAAGTAATTACTGTAACCGGTAGTTAACTCGTAATTTTCCAAGTTAAATAATTCACTCTGTTTGAATTATTACTTTTTGAACAATTTCGTTCACCTCAGTCTATTTAACGAATGGTTATATTTCTTTTCCTGCATACTGATACCACAATAATAATGATTTACATTCGATAATCATTATTCGAAATCAGTAGTTTTGTTTTTATATTGTTTTTATAAAAAACACTTCTAGAAATATGTTTCTTGCAACTACCAAACCGAGGTCCTGAGTTTACATTCTAGCTCAACGGAATACATGAAAGGAGTAATAAAAATCCTTCCCTTATCCTTGCACAAACCGCCTCTCATAATATATTTTTATATATATAGTAAACCGACCCCATATCTTTGATATTATCTGTTTCCTTTCTCATTTGATCAAAACAAAAAGAAAAGAGGAGATAACTCTCCTGTTCCCCCTCTGGTAATACCAGCAATCGACACCACCACCATCACACTGCCTCACACCGCCTCTGCCACCACCAAGCGCTGCCACCATCTTCATCCATCTTATTATTGAAGATCTCAAGTGGTAGTGTAAAGATCTGAGTTTGGTTCGAGTTAACCACCACCGCATACCACCATCCCTCCACCCTCTTCCTACTCATCTCTTTTCTTTTGGTAAGCTGAAAAATCTAAACTTGTAATTATTAAATCTTTGTTAATAAAGATTCATTAATGTTTTCGTGGAATTAAAACCAGTACAAAAATGTTTTCATTAATTATGTGTGGTAAACAAGGATTTAAGAGGGTGTTTGTTTCAGTTTGGTCACGGGCCAGGTCGGATAAACCCGACTAAGTTACAGGTTAAAACCCACTTTGGTCTTGGATTTAATGCTAAGCTAATGAGTTTATTTGGTGTTGTTTAATTCAGTTTAAAGAAATTTGAGAGGGGTTTGTTTAGTCTCGACTGAGAATAAGAAACCCACTTTGGGTTGTTTTTAGTTGTTTTGTTTGCTCGGTTCAAGAGAAACACCCCACCAGGATGTGTTTATGGTCTGCTATTGGAGCCCACCCCATCAGGGGTGTTCGTTTGTTGCTCTCGGTTCAACACCAACCCGAGAGGGTGGTGATTAGTATTGTTTGAAACTCAGTTTAGAGGTTAGGACCGTTTAGAGTTACAAATCGAGAACTCATAATGAGTCTCGGGGTACTATTATTTTGCTTGTAAATCAATGGACTTGACTTGGGATTTATGTTGTTTAAATGATACGTTAACTTCCGATTTATAAGTACTTGAATGTCATGGTAAGAATTTGGATTTGCTTACTTTTGATCACGGCTGATTATTAATACATGTTTAGTCCATATGGGTGTTTGTTTCAGCCCACAGCAGCCAATAGGGTGCTTGTTTTGGCTCAGTTATCAACAACACCAAATAGGTGTTTGTTTGTGTTTGGCTTTGGGTCAACAAGGCACCGAGAGGGTGTTTATTTTTGAGTGTCACAACCCCAACAGTGGGCGTTTGTTTGCTGCAAACGCAACCCCAACAGGGGGTGTTGGACCTGCATATTCCCAGCCCATCAGGGGCATTTATATCTGCTCATTTCAGCACCAATAAGGTGCGTTTGGTTTGCCCGTTCACAGCCACATCGCAAGGGGTGTGTTTGCTTTAACTTATTAGTCTCTTATTGCTTATTTGGAGTAAGCTTACTACCGGTCTTATTTGATTCTAAGTATACATAGAAAAACAGAAAAAGGGGTGTTTGTTTTGCATGACTCAACCCAATTTAGGGTGCGTTGTTTAAGCTTATTTTCCGGCTTATGATTTGCCTAATTTCCAGGTTATTGAATGGGGCTTTGAACGGTTTTTCAGTCAACATAGGTGTGTTGGTTGAGCTTATTTTTCCAGCTTCTTTCCAGCATTAAGGGTGCTTATTTTCAGGTTGTAAGTTGTATGAAACCCGGAAATTTACAACAGTCCCAAAGATTGATTAAACTGGTCATCACAGTAAACTTTGAGGTTAAGGGAATAAGATAAGCCTGTAGAGATATGCCTTGTGGTCGTTTTGCTGGGTGGCGCACCTCATAACTCATTCCGATGAGTAAATGAGAGCCAAAATGGCGAAACATGTCAAAAACTGCCTAACAGAATTCTAAGTGGAAAAAGCTCATAGTTTTATTCATTTCTGGTTGTCGGCCCAGTTTTATGAAATGTAGGAAACATCTAGACTTAAACGTAACCGAAAACCTCACCTCAATCGGGGTTGTAGAACTCTACTTATAGTCATTTTCGTGGGACTGCTGTGAGCTGCTAAACTTTCTGCATTGAAATAGGAATTTGAACTTGAAATTTCACTTGTGATATGATATAATTAAGACCATAGACCAATAAAAATAGATAATACATGAATTGGGACATTGGACTACTCATTTGATATTCATTGGGCTTATATCCGATTATAACACTTGAACATATTGGGTTGTACGTTGGATACTTATGGAACATAATGGACTATGTAGATTGGACGTTAGACAAAAACTATTAAGCTTGGATTATTGGACTCATATTGATATCTATTGGATATAACGGATACATAAGTGACATTATTTTGAATAATACATCTACATGACATATTTTATCATACGGATTGTGAGTTGGACATATTAGACTCAGACTTTAGACATTGGGCTACGACTCAAAACACTTGGACTTATATCGAATAGATTTTCTATTAGACTTATTACAGACTTAAGATATCGAGCAATCGCCCATTGGACTATTATCGGCCTAGCAAGATGCTATATGTATTATACTTTAGCGTACGTTTTGTCTAGAGTCTATAATTTCATACCACCACACGAATTGTGATACTAAACTTTTACAGACATTGATACAAAAATTCCACGAAAACTAAAACATATTATCTTTTGAAACTCATATGTATCATACTATTATTACGTAACATATTCTGAGATAAACTACATAATCATTAGGTCGTGCCGAATTTCATATCATTGTGCTCTAATTCTTGACATCACTTATGTTAATGTTCTGCCATACTCCTTGGCACAGTTGTGTTAATTACGTCACTACATTCCAAGGTGAGTTTTCATAGCCCCGTTTTTCAAGTTATTATTTCATTTCAAACCTACGGGGGAATACATTGCACCATTTTCATACGGGCCAAAGTATCAAATTCATTTACATTGCTTAAGTTACCGCATTGCCATGTTAAAGTCCCCTGTTTATCATGAACCGTTAATTGACAGTAAGCGAGAGTGAATGAATAGATCTATTGAGGGTGACGCCTCCGTCCGGGTTGGTAGCGCCAACTAGTCATACGGACGCATTTCATTTTTATCATATTAGAGTGTCTGGCAAAACACTCTGTTGGGGCATTCATAATCAGTCTAGCTTCGGGGTCATGAGCTTATAGCAATTGTATTATTTTTCAATATATGGCGACATTGTCATATGAACATTATACTTGTGGTTACCGTACAGACATATCATTTACATAAACCTATGATTTCTCACCAACATTATTGTTGACCGTTTTAGCAATGTATTTTCAGGCAATTAAAGAATTAGCTGGCATGTGAAGGCGCACGGAAAATATTTTGAAGACAATGCATATATTATCATTCGAAAAGCTTTACAACTTTAATGTTGTACATTTTGTAAACTTGTGGGACCTCTCTTTGTAAACTCTGACATTTTAATCGAATGATAATTTATTTCAAAACGTCTCATTTAGAGTCGTTTTCTATACATTGTGTTGTGAACCATGATGTAATACCCCAGTGACACAATCTTCCGCTGCGATAATTTTGGGGGTGTTACAGATTGGTATCAGAGCATGAGTTATAGAGAACCAGGTTGCATTTGAACCTAGACTATAACTACATTTTACATTTTAACCCCTAACACTCATTGTTGTCTTTCACATTCCGTGTGTCATGCCTATTCTTACATTTGTGTGATCTATGAAACCTTTTCAAGACATTGTATGTGATTACAATGGTCTCATTCATTATTATGACATTGTGAGTTACACAATGGTTTCGTTTACTTTTCAGACATTGTAAGTTGCACAATGATCTCTCTTGTATTTCTCAAACATTGCGAGAAAACTATTTCCTAACTATTAACTCACCAACTCTTTTGAATGCTATGGCGACATTCTCTAATTATTTTACTCCTCGTCTTCGATGATGAGTGTGAACATTCATTCCATACTCTCGGAACACTTACGACGTCTCATAATACACCGCTTTGTAACTCATTAGTTAAGTATAAGTGTTATGTTGGAAATTCTTAAGTAGGTTGATTTGGAATATCCTTATTTAAATGGATTGGAACGCCTTTTTATTTAAATAAAGAAATTGTGAATTGCCGAACCATAAGTTTATATTTCTTTATTTACATTGTTTGGGACGCCTCTCTATGTAAATAATGAATTATAAATAAGTGGGCTTATATGTATCCGATATGACATGACATGAAACTCGAACTTGAAAATCACCAGTATTCTACCACTCAGCAAAAATCTTAAGACTTCATTTGAACTACCTGAGTTCATTCTTAAGTTATCACTTTTGTCATTACAAATCCTTACAATCATGAGCTATTTATTGAGTTAACATACTTGTTACACTCTTGACTTTTCAATCTTGAACTAACAGATCTAGTACAACATTCCACCTATGCTACTTGGGAGCGTAGATGCCTACGTTATTTAGGTACGTGACACCTACACATAAGCTATCCTACGAGCTCCTCCCATTTGTTGGACTTTATTCCAGAGACATTATTTCTCGAAATGTACTCACTCTACACATCTCATCACCGTTTGTTACTGTTATTATTACCATTATTGGATCCATAAGCAGTCCGAGCTTGTACAACTTAATCCACTAGGTTACGAGACATCTGAATTATTTCATACAGTGCAAGTGATCAAATAAAGTTACGTTCCCTTAGATATCGAGTGAAAGTTCAGATGAACTTTTCCCATAACTTCTCATCAGTTGAGACCACCATTAGGCATACTACTGCCAACTCTTGAAAGCAACGAATATAGGTTGTGATGTCAACACCTCTAATAGCAAACTCTCAGAATTTCACCTCCATTTCTTGCACCTCATTTCGAGGGCAGTAGTTATTGATCACTACCTTCTTCAACTCAGTTCAAGCAATCTTGTAAGCATTTTCAATACAAATAGATTGTGCAATAGCATTCCACCATGACAAAGCATCGTTCAAAAGTATGCTTGTAGCATATTTGACTTTAAAGTTTTCAGCACAGCTGCTGATTAGAAATACCGACGCTGTTCTCTCAAACCAACTAGGTAAACCAACTGCTCCTTCCATGCTTTTGAAACTTCTGAGCTTTCAGCTCATGAAATCTTTGTAAGAACAGCTTCTGGTACAACATACACTCCTGCTACACCTCTAACAGGCCCTGCAATATTAGGCCCTTCAGTTGAGCCCTAATGTTAATCAGAGCACTTTTGCTCACCCATCAAAACTTTAAAGGAGTCCTGATTTCATCTTGGAGCTTAAGATCATAATTCACCTCAAATACTCACACTTTTTCTCTGACATCTCAACATCAAGACTATACAAGATCCTGAATAAAATTGATCCAATAGCTTACAGACTTAAGCTACCACCAGAACTTAACAGTGTACACAACAACTTTCATGTGAGAAATCCGAAAGAGTGTCACACTTACTATCCCTTTGGGAGAGATTGAGATTGACGAATGTCTAAACTTTATCAAAAGAAGCTATCGAGATCATAGACAGTAAGGTCAAACGACTTAAGTAAATTCGCATTCTTATTGTCAAAATTCGTTAGAACTTTTAGTAAGAACTCAAATTCACGTGGGAGCGTGAAGACCAGATGCGTTACAAGTACTTCCATCTTTTCTCGAACACACTGTCAGCAGATAACACCCACTGAACTTCGGGACGAAGTTCCAATTGAGGGGTGGATACTGTAATAACCCGCAAATCTTCACATGGCAAGATGACTATTTTGCCCTTTGACTTTGACTTTCTTATTATTTGACTTTTACCATAACGTAAAAGTAATTACTGTAACCGGTAGTTAACTCGTAATTTTCCAAGTTAAATAATTCACTCTGTTTGAATTATTACTTTTTGAACAATTTCGTTCACCTCAGTCTATTTAACGAATGGTTATATTTCTTTTCCTGCATACTGATACCACAATAATAATGATTTACATTCGATAATCATTATTCGAAATCAGTAGTTTTGTTTTTATATTGTTTTTATAAAAAACACTTCTAGAAATATGTTTCTTGCAACTACCAAACCGAGGTCCTGAGTTTACATTCTAGCTCAACGGAATACATGAAAGGAGTAATAAAAATCCTTCCCTTATCCTTGCACAAACCGCCTCTCATAATATATTTTTATATATATAGTAAACCGACCCCATATCTTTGATATTATCTGTTTCCTTTCTCATTTGATCAAAACAAAAAGAAAAGAGGAGATAACTCTCCTGTTCCCCCTCTGGTAATACCAGCAATCGACACCACCACCATCACACTGCCTCACACCGCCTCTGCCACCACCAAGCGCTGCCACCATCTTCATCCATCTTATTATTGAAGATCTCAAGTGGTAGTGTAAAGATCTGAGTTTGGTTCGAGTTAACCACCACCGCATACCACCATCCCTCCACCCTCTTCCTACTCATCTCTTTTCTTTTGGTAAGCTGAAAAATCTAAACTTGTAATTATTAAATCTTTGTTAATAAAGATTCATTAATGTTTTCGTGGAATTAAAACCAGTACAAAAATGTTTTCATTAATTATGTGTGGTAAACAAGGATTTAAGAGGGTGTTTGTTTCAGTTTGGTCACGGGCCAGGTCGGATAAACCCGACTAAGTTACAGGTTAAAACCCACTTTGGTCTTGGATTTAATGCTAAGCTAATGAGTTTATTTGGTGTTGTTTAATTCGGTTTAAAGAAATTTGAGAGGGGTTTGTTTAGTCTCGACTGAGAATAAGAAACCCACTTTGGGTTGTTTTTAGTTGTTTTGTTTGCTCGGTTCAAGAGAAACACCCCACCAGGATGTGTTTATGGTCTGCTATTGGAGCCCACCCCATCAGGGGTGTTCGTTTGTTGCTCTCGGTTCAACACCAACCCGAGAGGGTGGTGATTAGTATTGTTTGAAACTCAGTTTAGAGGTTAGGACCGTTTAGAGTTACAAATCGAGAACTCATAATGAGTCTCGGGGTACTATTATTTTGCTTGTAAATCAATGGACTTGACTTGGGATTTATGTTGTTTAAATGATACGTTAACTTCCGATTTATAAGTACTTGAATGTCATGGTAAGAATTTGGATTTGCTTACTTTTGATCACGGCTGATTATTAATACATGTTTAGTCCATATGGGTGTTTGTTTCAGCCCACAGCAGCCAATAGGGTGCTTGTTTTGGCTCAGTTATCAACAACACCAAATAGGTGTTTGTTTGTGTTTGGCTTTGGGTCAACAAGGCACCGAGAGGGTGTTTATTTTTGAGTGTCACAACCCCAACAGTGGGCGTTTGTTTGCTGCAAACGCAACCCCAACAGGGGGTGTTGGACCTGCATATTCCCAGCCCATCAGGGGCATTTATATCTGCTCATTTCAGCACCAATAAGGTGCGTTTGGTTTGCCCGTTCACAGCCACATCGCAAGGGGTGTGTTTGCTTTAACTTATTAGTCTCTTATTGCTTATTTGGAGTAAGCTTACTACCGGTCTTATTTGATTCTAAGTATACATAGAAAAACAGAAAAAGGGGTGTTTGTTTTGCATGACTCAACCCAATTTAGGGTGCGTTGTTTAAGCTTATTTTCCAGCTTATGATTTGCCTAATTTCCAGGTTATTGAATGGGGCTTTGAACGGTTTTTCAGTCAACATAGGTGTGTTGGTTGAGCTTATTTTTCCAGCTTCTTTCCAGCATTAAGGGTGCTTATTTTCAGGTTGTAAGTTGTATGAAACCCGGAAATTTACAACAGTCCCAAAGATTGATTAAACTGGTCATCACAGTAAACTTTGAGGTTAAGGGAATAAGATAAGCCTGTAGAGATATGCCTTGTGGTCGTTTTGCTGGGTGGCGCACCTCATAACTCATTCCGATGAGTAAATGAGAGCCAAAATGGCGAAACATGTCAAAAACTGCCTAACAGAATTCTAAGTGGAAAAAGCTCATAGTTTTATTCATTTCTGGTTGTCGGCCCAGTTTTATGAAATGTAGGAAACATCTAGACTTAAACGTAACCGAAAACCTCACCTCAATCGGGGTTGTAGAACTCTACTTATAGTCATTTTCGTGGGACTGCTGTGAGCTGCTAAACTTTCTGCATTGAAATAGGAATTTGAACTTGAAATTTCACTTGTGATATGATATAATTAAGACCATAGACCAATAAAAATAGATAATACATGAATTGGGACATTGGACTACTCATTTGATATTCATTGGGCTTATATCCGATTATAACACTTGAACATATTGGGTTGTACGTTGGATACTTATGGAACATAATGGACTATGTAGATTGGACGTTAGACAAAAACTATTAAGCTTGGATTATTGGACTCATATTGATATCTATTGGATATAACGGATACATAAGTGACATTATTTTGAATAATACATCTACATGACATATTTTATCATACGGATTGTGAGTTGGACATATTAGACTCAGACTTTAGACATTGGGCTACGACTCAAAACACTTGGACTTATATCGAATAGATTTTCTATTAGACTTATTACAGACTTAAGATATCGAGCAATCGCCCATTGGACTATTATCGGCCTAGCAAGATGCTATATGTATTATACTTTAGCGTACGTTTTGTCTAGAGTCTATAATTTCATACCACCACACGAATTGTGATACTAAACTTTTACAGACATTGATACAAAAATTCCACGAAAACTAAAACATATTATCTTTTGAAACTCATATGTATCATACTATTATTACGTAACATATTCTGAGATAAACTACATAATCATTAGGTCGTGCCGAATTTCATATCATTGTGCTCTAATTCTTGACATCACTTATGTTAATGTTCTGCCATACTCCTTGGCACAGTTGTGTTAATTACGTCACTACATTCCAAGGTGAGTTTTCATAGCCCCGTTTTTCAAGTTATTATTTCATTTCAAACCTACGGGGGAATACATTGCACCATTTTCATACGGGCCAAAGTATCAAATTCATTTACATTGCTTAAGTTACCGCATTGCCATGTTAAAGTCCCCTGTTTATCATGAACCGTTAATTGACAGTAAGCGAGAGTGAATGAATAGATCTATTGAGGGTGACGCCTCCGTCCGGGTTGGTAGCGCCAACTAGTCATACGGACGCATTTCATTTTTATCATATTAGAGTGTCTGGCAAAACACTCTGTTGGGGCATTCATAATCAGTCTAGCTTCGGGGTCATGAGCTTATAGCAATTGTATTATTTTTCAATATATGGCGACATTGTCATATGAACATTATACTTGTGGTTACCGTACAGACATATCATTTACATAAACCTATGATTTCTCACCAACATTATTGTTGACCGTTTTAGCAATGTATTTTCAGGCAATTAAAGAATTAGCTGGCATGTGAAGGCGCACGGAAAATATTTTGAAGACAATGCATATATTATCATTCGAAAAGCTTTACAACTTTAATGTTGTACATTTTGTAAACTTGTGGGACCTCTCTTTGTAAACTCTGACATTTTAATCGAATGATAATTTATTTCAAAACGTCTCATTTAGAGTCGTTTTCTATACATTGTGTTGTGAACCATGATGTAATACCCCAGTGACACAATCTTCCGCTGCGATAATTTTGGGGGTGTTACACTATTCCCCGGGCAGCGGCGCCAAAAACTTGATGCGTGGGAATCACAACAGGCTTTACCTCTCGAGGGATCTCGAGAAGCTTACAACCCCCACCAGGCAGTGTACCTGATCGTTGTAGTATAGTATAGTGACAAGTACCGGGGGATTGATCGTTCAGCTTAGGAATAGTGTCGCTAGGATTAGAAAGCCTAGTTACTAGTTCTAAAGGTGGGGGATGATTATTTTTGTGTTTTTATATTTTTTAGAAAGCAATTAAAATTCACGGGTTTTAGAAGAGTGGGCGGAATTAGTTGCTATTCAACTAACCCAAAACTAAGATGCAATCAAAATAAAATACTAAAAATGTAAATAAACTAATTAAACTAAAGTTGTGAGCAGTAATTGGAGAAAATGTATTTACTTAGATTTTACTACTCCCTAGATATCTTTTACACGTTAATTACTTGTTATAATTGCATGGATGATGGATCGTATTCATTAATACCATTCATGGGGTGGCATACATAACTCCCCAGTTCTATGAGCTCTTATCTCCTCCTACACCATGCCCAGCACAACTATAGGGATTGTAAACAGTGGCTCATGCATTAAATACAACCAATAAAGACCTAGTACGCCTCGGTTCATGTTTCTTAAGACGTTCAAGCATGTTACCATTTGGAGATCTGCCAGTTTTCTTAAGCCTAACATATAAATCATTCATCCACAACAAGAATAAACAAGTAATCAACACATAATCAATATCTAGGTTTCATTAAATCTAAGCAAACACAAAAGAGATCTAGCCTAGCATTATAGAATTAAGACAAGAACAAGATATAGACAACCAACACATAGACATATTGATTGAATTAGAAGAACACTTATCTTGATTAATCATACAAGGTATCAAGGGGTTGAAACCCTTGAAAAACCTGTAAAGTTACACCAAAATCGTCTTTAGGGTTTCTCCCAAAACTTCTCTCCTTTAATGTGAAAAACTAGAAAACTATATATAGGAAAATAGGGATGACGGCGTCAAGAACAAAAGTGTGACGCCGTCACCTCGCCGCCAAATACTTCCTCGGACGGCCTTGATCTATTTCTGACGCCGTCAAGGCCTAGGCCGTCACACAAATTACTCTTGACGCCCTGTGTGTAACGCCGTCATCAACTACGGATTTTTATTCTTGGGGTTTTGACGCCGTCAGGAAAACTCTTGACGCCTTCATGAACTACGGATTTTAATTCTTGAGGTTTGACGCCGTCAGGGAATTACTCTTGACGCCGTCACCTACTGTTCCCAGCATAGAAATTTGAGACTTTGCCGTTTTCTTCACTTTTATGCTCCAAAAACGTCCAAAATGGCTTTTTTTTCCAGAATTCAGTCTCCAAGTACCTAAAATCACAAAAGGAACGATTTAGGGCAATATTTGATCAAATAAATTCGAATTCGGGCTTAAATAACCCCCTAAAAACGGATCATTTTTCGCCTCATCAACTATGTTCGAGAACAAGTCGAAATAGGTGAAATCGAAATGGTCAAAGTTCACACAGATGAAAACTTAGCTGATCAATTTACGAAGCCTTTACCTGGCACTAAGCTTTACAAGCATGCTGAACGAATAGGACTTAAATTAGCTGAAAGTTTCATGCCCATTTGTGATTATTATTTGGATAAGGGATGTAATGTTCAATTATTATTTTAATGAAATAAAGTATTGTTTATGTTTATTTATTCATTGTCTTAATAATATATCTTATATTTGCATGTTTAAGATCCATGAATAATTTATTATTCTAAATAGTCCGTTGTCGATTAATGATATGAGAATATCATTAAACTAAGACAATTTTGAGTATTGGTTAAGGATATACTTGAAAGTATATTGATGCGTAGTCATACCAATTTCACATGATATTCAATGAATTGAGTATTGGACTTATCTCAATAATATGATTTAAAATTTATTGTGAGAATCATATTTAAAGTTATCCTTATACTTGAGATACCAGATAAGTGTCATGGATGTAGTGCATTTTTGTGGAGCAATCTACCGCTTACCGTAATTGGAAGTCATAAGGGTTGTTTTCAGAAATGTTGCAAAGTTCATGGGTTATTCTTATAGTCAAGAGAGAATTCGTTCCTTCTGAGTTGTTCAGAAGTTTAATACTGCTGGGCCCCTCATAGGATTGACAAAATGTTTGCGTGGCCACGCCCAAAGTCTATCTGGAAGACGTTCAGATATTTTGATAATTTTGTTCAATCATAAAGAGACGAGAAACAGAATTTAATAAAGAACCTCACATCTTTATTAATGTAGTATTAGAAGCGAAAGGATAATATTAATGATGAATCATTAAAGGTTTTCCAGGAAACCTAGCTCGGGTCGAACTGGGGGCATTGGAGTGTTGCAAGACGCCAACCAATGTCATTTTACTATTAATAGATATACGAGTGGGAGCTGTTAAAAGTTACGTATAAATATTAATAAGTAAATGACTAGTATCGAACCCGAGACCTAGAGATTGCACACATTACAAACGAGAATAAAGTAAAATAAATATATATATGTTATATGTATCGTATATATATATATATATATATATATATATATATATATATATATATATATATATTTATAAACACTTGAGGGACTAAATAATCGTTAATTGTTAAATGTAAGTATTAACTATTATTAGTAACGAAAGAACGAGGACTAGAATGTAATTTGGAGGACAAGAAGGATCCGGAATCCCTTTGGAAGGGGCATGGCCGGTCGACCCAACCCAATAGGGTCGATCCACCCTTGCTTGTTCCCCAAGAATTACATCTAGTATAAATACAAAGCCAAGAGTTAGTCATTCACATCTTTTGTGCACACACACAAAACCCTAAAAGCTTTTCTTCCTCTCTTTCTTTCTTGGCCGATCGGCACACAACCCCACCTAGGGTTTTGGGTCGATTTTTCCAAAGCTAAAACAAGTGTTTACGTTTACTTGCATAAACCTTTATTCGTTGGTAGTTTGTGTGTACAAAAACGAGGTAATTACTCACTATAGTAATTATCAAGAGATCGATAAACAAAACGGTAAGGGGTTTATCATTGATCTAATTTACACAAGTTCAAGGTTTATTGAAGTGCATCGGGTACGTTCCTATTTATGTTTTAGTTAATCTTTATACGTGTTATAATTGATACTAGCTTCCGCATAATGTGATTATTGATTGTCAAACTCTAACATTTTGTCCCATATCAGTGGGTGTACAAAAATTTGATGTATTTATAAATAAAATTTGAGAGTTTTAGTGTATTGCGTTATATGATGTAGACGTTTTAATGTATCGTTTCTAATGATATTGAAACACGAAAACCATTTGATGTCTGCTTATATGGCGCATTCAAATTTGTTGTGACTACTTTTGCCCGAGTTCAAATTTTTTTTTGCTTTGTACGGTGTTTGGCAATGCATTCTATCTATAAATAAATAAATAAATAAAAATCACTCGCAGTTTAATTCGTGTAGATGTCAAGTCCAAGCGTATACAATGCACATGGATTGGTTAGTGAATAGTGAGCAAATGTTAAGCAGAAAATGAGACGTATGCCAGTATGTCACTATCATTCGTGTACAATGATGCTAAAGAATCTTTAAAAAAATTATTTTACCTCATTACCAGTGAGGCGAGGGGTGGCCGGAAAACCCTATAGCAATCATCAAGGTATTGTCGGAAAATTTGATTTTAAGCGTACTCCACAAAACATCATCATCCATGTTTGCTTCAGCTTGTTGCATCCATCACTCAAGAAGGCTTTGATAATTAAGCCGGTCATCATTAAAAAAAATAATAAATAAATAAAATAAAGATAATTAAGCCTGTACACCTCCTTCTCATGTTTGATCGAAACTGTAACTTAAACTCACTCGAGTCCTAGAAAGAACACATGCATCTTGATATAATTTTGAAACAATACACATAACATTGTCTCTTTAAACCCAGCCAACCCTTTGTATTTTTAGCTTAACTTTTTAATTTTCCTCATCAACATAACAACGGTAACATTTTTTTTAGAAAGACAGCAATATATAAATAACACAAAAAATGGAGAAAAATACAATACAAGGCATCATTCCTTGATTAAACAAGATAATTAAAAGAAACACGGCAACATACTTCACTCACACAACTATTTATACTTTGATAGCATACTAACTTATACTTTTAAACAATATATCACAACCACATTGCAAGACACACTGCAACATAAGTGGCCAGGTCCACTGAGAGAAATAACATCTCCCAATAACATGGACCACCTATAGTGCAAACGAAACAAAATATAAGACTACACGTATCCGGGTAGTGACTAGTAAGTGAGCCGATGAGGGTGAAAAGTCACGCGCAAAAGGCCCAAAAAACGCCTCACAATAGTGAGCCTTTGACAAATCATTCTTTTGCTCCACTATGAAATATATGAATTATGGAGTACGTGTATCGTGTTACCTTTGGATGTGCTCTCTTTGTCGTTGATCAAATCTGTTCTCTTTAAAACACTTCTTTTGGCTAACATATTCATTAGAATACACCTTCAAAGTTCAAAACTATGTATCATTTATATAATTAATTAGAAGTTTGTGAAGATTTGTATTTCCTTTATAGAAAACTTTGCAATGATCGTGCCAAGATCGAGGTTGATACGAATATGATTTTTTTTTTCTTAAAGTAAGGAAAATGAAAGAAATGTTGCAGAAAAGAAAATGAAAATGAATTTTGTCCCGCATTTGTAGTTGTCCAAACATCTAATGTGTTTATAAACATTAGAACACGAAAACCACTTTGATATTTGCCTTATACGATGCAACTACTTTCATCCCGAATTCAAATTTTGCTTTTCATGGTGTTGCGACTACTTTTGCCCCGAAGTCTATTTTTTTTTATTTTTTATTATTATTATTATTATTATTATTATTATTATTATTATTATTATTATTATTTTATTTTTTTTTATTTTTTTTTATTATTAATCACAACTTTTATTATTAATCACAACTTTTATTATTATTATTATTATTTGCTTTACATGGTGTTTGGCTTATTCATTCTATATCTTTTATATAATAAAATAAAACCCCTATTGGGAATTTTACATTTCAAAAAAATCAATTAATACCTTATTTAGTAATAATTTTATTAAAAAAAAAAAGATTATTTTCTTATTAGGTAATATTTTATATTTATCCATAACACAAGTATAGAAGAGAAATACAAAAAATATAGATAAGATATTTAAAAAAAAATATTTATTTTATATTTATCTACAACACAAGTAGAAGATAAATACAAAGAATATAAATAAGATGCAATTAACAATGAGATTAAAAAATTTAAATAATTATTTCCAAAAAAAAAAAAAAAAAAAAAAAAAAAAAAAAAAAAAACGCACGTGCGCGAGCATTATAACTAGTCTTTAATTAAAAAAAACATCTCTTTGTAGCATTGTTCATGTGGATGTCAAGTCCAACTGTATACAATGCACATGGATTCATTAGTGGGCAAATATTAAGCAGAAAATGAGAGGTATGTGACTATGTGAGTATGTCACTAACTAACTATCATTCGATTCGTGTAAGATAATATCGAGTTCGACCCAAGCATATTTTATCATTTTGTTTAACTTGTCCAACTCATCATTTAAACGTTTTACTAATGATATATAATCATATTGTCATATGGTCTATCAGGTGGTTGTTGAGCGCTATATATAATTATATATAATCATATTTTCTGTTATTTTATTCGTAAGCATACCATAAAATAAATGGAGGTGATTCGCACACACCAAATTTTGAGTGAGACACTCCATTTCTTGCATTAAACAGTAGTACATATATCATAGGATGATTACCGTACTTGTTCATTGAAATTTGCAATAAAAATTTGAAGTGTGCAAATCATATCCTTAAAATAAAATAGTAATGTATTATTAGTTTGTAGAGTGCTAGTAGTACATATATTATAGGATGTTTACCGTACTTGTATATTGAAATGTGTCAATAAAAAAATTTGACGTGTGCAAATCACATCCTTAAAATAAAGTAGTAATGTATTAGTTTGCCAAGCGCTACAAAATGATATGTTCGGTTTTCATAACTCTTAAGTACCAAATGGTATAGTGACTGGCGTCTGGCGGTATCGACATGTTACCAATATAATTTAGAAGACTAGATACTTTGTTTATTTATTTATTTTTTTTGAACAACGGAGATTTTATTAAAAACACTAGCAAGAAGACTAGATACTTTGTACATGTTTAGAACAAGACCAATGGCTTTGTTGCTTTACTTCATTAGAATATGATATCATAGATTCAAAATTAGCTTGCGGGAAATCAGAAAATTAAAAAAATAAGAGGTGTAGATGGAAATTATCATTAATCTTTTGAAAAGAAGTTTTCCAAGCACCAAACAACATTTGGTGGTATCTATCGTTCGCAAAATTTAGTGATGAGACCATCATTATTTGAACAACTGATTGAGGTCCCCAAGCATTCCATTTTACTTGCTTATTTTATGTTAAAGAGAAACATCAACCATATACGATACTATCATAGTTATAGAAATTTTGTACTTTAAAAGGCAGGTTAGCTAATAGTTAGTTTATTACATGATGACAAGAAAACTAAACAGCTTGATAGAGAAAGAAACAGCAAAAGACAATAACAATGTTATATTGTGATTAAATCAAAATTTTGTATAAAATGTTTTGTGCAAAAAAAAATAATAATAAAAAAAATGTGAGTAAATCAATTTTTTTCTAGATTATTGTTTTTTTATTTATTTATTTTTTTAAATAGAGAATCTTCATTTTTAATTTAATGATGAACATTAAATCGGGAAAAGGTCCTCTAAAGTTAAAGATAACTTAATTGATCAAGTTAGACAAATATCAATCATTAGATAAAATTCAATGTCTCAAATCAAATTTGAGCCATTGAATTTTATCCAATGATTGATAATTGTAACTTGATTATTCAAGTTATGCTAAACTTTACGCTCAGTTCTCGAGTTTTAAGTGAAGGGAAATGGAAAAGAATTAGAAAGGGAAAAGAAAGGGAAAAGGAAAGTAAGTGTTAGTGGTTATGTTCTTGAGATAAAGGAAAGGAAAAGGAAAGTAACTATAATCATGTTTTTGAGTGGAAGGAAAAGGAAAATAACCTGATAAAATTACATATATGCCCTTTAGTTGTGAATGTAAAATATTTTAAAAAGGGTATATTAGTCTTTACATAATAAAAACTTACTTTCCTTTCCCTTTCCTCCCAAAAGTGGGAGGAAGATTTAGGCACCAAAACTTCCTTCCTATTTCTTTTCCGCTTCCCTTTCCTTCCTTAAAAAAAAACTCAAGAACACAAAAATTATCAATTTCCTTCCCTTTCCTTTTCCTTTCCAACTCAAGAACTGAGCGTTAGAGAATAGTCTTCCTATTACAACACAGGTCATTGATGTTCTTTTATTGCCTTTGTAACTCAACCTCACCTTCTCCATTTATTTTTTCTTTTTCAAATTCGAAAATACATTATCCTTTAAACATGCTTGTAGAATTTCTAAAGTGTATCCTCGATATAAAAAACTCATACTCTTTTCCATAGGGCATCGGTTAGTGTGCATTAATTCATCTCGAACTTTTCTTTTAAATTAAAATTTGCATTTAATACATATTAATTAATCTTATAATTTACCTTAATTAATTCTGATTTTGTAATTAATAAATTTATAGTTTCCTTATTTAATCATTTAAACTAATGCCCTGAAGACACTCGTTAGACAAACCCTAAAAGTAAACACACCCTAAATTGTCTCTAAACTAGCAATGGCATTATGAAATATTACACTATGATTCTGTTGATACAAAAGTTGGGCGTTCCTGATTATGGGATCTTGCTTTCGTACCAATTCGCTTCTTAGTACTTGTTACCTGCGCACTAAAAAAATAAACAACACCGTTAGGATTATCGAGGGATTGTCTCCCCCGATTAGACTCCGGCGTGAGAGTAAGTAATCGATTTAGGGTTCTCGTTAAGAGTTAGGGTTTGTATGTCGTACCTTTGAATGAGAGATGTCATTCCTTATATAGGGGCTGAAACCGCGTAGGTTTCTTGCTCCTTACTTTCGCACTCGTGGTGCTTATGGGGGGTAAGGATATCTATTCCGTAAATAGAAGATCCTTATCACATGCCCGGTTGGTTTAGTTGGGCTTTGGGCTTCGTGAGCCCAAGCCGTTATTATTATGGCCCGTCATTCGTTATGATAGCCCACTCATAGTGGGTTTGGGCCGAGTAATGTTTATCATTTGGGCTCATAGCCCATATATAGACTATACGTCATCATGTCCCCCCAGTCTAGTGTGCGCGGCTCGTAGCCGCGGATACTAGACTAATATTAACAGCGGTAAGCGTAGCGGGAAAACATTGAAATATTGCCGCCCATTTAAAGTGCAATGCACCTAGTCATAGGTATTTCAAACGTATACCTCGAAAATTGGGGGTAGTGTCCACGTGGCCTTCGTAAATCGGGAAAAAATGCATGTACCGGTTCAGTTCCAGCCACACGTTTTCGTTAGTGGGATCCACGTGGAGATGATCTAGGGTTTTTTACTCCCTATATGAGAGTCACCGCCCCATTTTTTACGATCACACAGTAAAACACACACTCACAATTATTCACTTTCCTTGAAAGCTTTTTGCAAAGAAAATACTCATTTTCGTAGGTAATTTTTGTGCGTTTTATTCGTAAATTAATGAAGATGGTTGCCCAGTTAGAGGACTTTCGCTCTGCGATGACTGTTGAGGATGTTATCCACTTTACGTCTGACTACTTCGTGCCTCTGGATGTCCGTCCAGAGGCTCCAGATGTGGACGCGTGTATAGCTGATTTTCCCGAAGGGAAAATAGGGCTATACACAAAATTCTTTGAGTACGCGAATTACCGCGTACCAATATCCATCTTTCTGAGCGATTTGCTCAACCACTATCGCCTCCACATCTCCCAGCTGCACTGTATAGGTGCGGCTAAGGTGTCGAATTTTGAAGTAAGCTGCCGTTTACTTGCGATAGAACCTACCATATCCCTCTTCCGCTCATTTTACCACACGACGTGGTCAAATGGGTGGGTGTCTTTTGCGAAGCGCCTGGGGGCGCTTCAGTGTTACTCTGAGAAAGTAGACTCCCTTAGACATTGGAGGGAGCATTTTTTCTGGGTTGATGATGTAGTCTTTCCATCGCCCTACGAGTTTTATACTCAGGATACATTGCCAAGGGATGGGCGCCCCGCACCCGGTTCCTATAGGCTGACTGATGCGCAGACTCTTTATGCCAACCGCCTGGCCATTAACCCTTATCCGGAGGCGTTTTTGGTTCACATGGGGTTGAGTCACAATTATTACGGCGCTGCGGACGAGGTGCCAACTTTTATTAGTGAGGACGGCCGGGGTGGGTGTTCGTCCCTTCTACTTCAAATTCTGTAAGTCTTTTTTGTATGCGCATCTTTACTTAACTAATCCTTTCTTCTTTGTTGTCTTGTTAATGTGTGCAGAAATGGATCTGTTCGCCGTCGTTAAGATGGAGAAACCGAAGCAGGTGACCATAGGCGTGCGCCCCCTGAGAGAAGGTGAGCAGCCGATACTGGAGGCGACCGAGGGTCGATTGACCGTGCTGCCGGAGATTGCCCCAGAGAATACACCACCGCTCCAGGTGACGCCTGTGCAGAGCGTGGCGCCGGAGGAGGTGGTGCAAGAGGAGGAGGTGGCGCATGCTGAATCGTCTGACAGCGTGGAGATCCTAAAGCCCGAGGAGGTGCTGAAGGAAGAAGTGGCGCAGAACATTAAGCGCAAGGGGGAGGCTGGGACGAGTGGTACCAGGAAGAGACGACGCCATATCATTAGGGATGCGGAGTCATCTGCGGAGGAGAAGACATCTGCTCCTAGCGCGGATAAAAAGGATGTTGAAGTCTCCCCGTCTCTGTAAGTGTCTGCGTCTTTATGTTTCTCGAATATTACTTGTCGCAATATTTATTAACTGTTGTCTTTATCGCTTGTAGGGATAATGCTGCGAAGAATGATGGGATCTTAGTTGATGAGGTTTCCTCTCCACAGAATGAAAACATGGAAGGGAAAGCCAAGGTTGATGAGGGTGGAGAGGCGCAGCAGTTGATGGATGAGCTAGCTGCGACTGCTGCACGCCAGGCTGAGCTGGTGGCTCAGTTGAGGGAGAAGTATGTCGGGGAGAGCAGTACTCTCGCCCAAAAGAATGAGGAGTTAGCGAGGCTCCGTGCGCAGTTGGCTGATGCGCAGGTGGAGTTGGAGGCCTCGCGGGTGTATACTGAGAAGATCACCCACGAGAAATTGTCCGCCATGGCTGAGGTGGAAAAGGTGCGTGGGGAATCGCATCATTATAAGTCCGACTTAACTTGGGCTGTGCGCTTCTTGGAGGAGAAGAAGGTGGAGCATTTTGCCAATATTGCCAAGTTTAAGGAGGACATGCTGAAGATCATCCAGTTGCAGGAGGACAAGTTGCGCGGTCTCAGCATCGAGTATGATGAGGAGCTATATCCTCACTTGATGTCGACCATTGCTGAGCGCAGGTATTTCTTTTTATGCTTTTCTCCTTCGTAATACCTGTCGTTGCTATGCTTGTTACTAACACAATGTATCTTTGTTGATGTAGGTGGTTGATTAGCCACGGGCTGCGCCTGGCAGCAATGGGTACTCTTGAGTCCCAAGAGGTATTAGAGGCCTTTGGGAAGGTTGTTCAATGCACGGTAGCTCGTGGGAGATCGCAGGCTATGGAGGATCTCCATGAGGCCAAGCTGCTGAAGAAGGACTTGGCGGAAGTCCCTGGGTATAGTGCTACTGCGTATGATGAGCTGATGCAAGCTATGGCGGGGTTGAAGGTCCTCGAGCTGCCGCACATTGGGAGGTTGGAGCGCGACCAAGACGGCCCCATAGATGTACTTATGGCGGGGTTGACATTGCAGCGCCACCTTGGAGAGAATGGGGAAGGGCAATCAGATTACTATCTGAAGCCTGATGTGTCGCAGCTGCAGATTCCCGTGTTCGCACAGCCTCGCGACATCCTCAAACCCTTCGCTCTTGAAAGGGAGATTCCCTTGAAAGAGGTTCTGGAGCGTCACGAGCAGAGGGCTGCTCAGAAGAAGGGCATCAAGGGTAAGGCAGTGATGTGTGGCATTGGCGCTGCACACATCCCCAGGTCGGATGGTGTGCCTGTAAGTGTTCCTACCGTATCTATGAAGGATGCTTTAACTTTGAGGAAGCTGCAGGAGGCGGGGAGTTCTGCTGCCCCGGAGGAGAGCCCTGAGCATCGTCATAGCATATAGGCTTTTTTGTACGATGTACCTTTCCTTGTAATTTTTGTGAATAAATTATGAATAAGATACCTTTTCGTTGTTTAAGTTCGTGACTTAAAATATACTTGCATTGTTTGCCAAATTATTTAACCAAGTGTTTTAAGTGCGTGACTTTAAGAGATACTTGCATTGTTTGCGAAGTTTTAGTATTTGACCAAGTGTCTTGGCTCGTTATTTGCTAAGCTTGTATGGTGTACTTAGTATATGCGCACCCGTCGTGGGATGTGCATGTGAAACTTACCTCGACGTCTCAAAAGTAAGGCGCTTAGCAAGGATGCGTGATCCAATGTTGATGGGTTTGCAACCCTCTTACTCAATGAGTGAATTAGTAGGTTAACTCATCCTTTATGCCTTCGTGGGTCTTTAATTGGTGCATGCACGCCATGTAGGCAGTAAAAATATAAGATAACAATATTGACATATATTAGTATGTGTGCAATAAAGTAAAATGCGCTATGGAGTTAGCTAGAAACCATAACATTTTATTGATACTTGCAAGTTTTTAGAAAAAATAAAAATACAATTCCTAGGAAAGAAAAGAAAAACAAACACTTCTTGGGCACCTCGTAGGGTGCAAATGTGTCTGTGTAATGGCCATAGCCTAAAAGTAGCATCTTTTTAGATTGCAGATGTTCCAAGTGCGCGCTAGGTCGTGACCTTCCATGTCGCGCAGTCTGTATGCGCCGTTGCCAAGCGCATCTGTGACCTCGTAAGGTCCTTCCCATTTTGGTCCGAGCTTGCCTGTGTCTTCTGCGTGGCTCGGGTCATTGGCGCGGTAAACAAAGTCTCCTGGTCTGAATGAAGTGTGTTTGACCTTTGCATCATAATACTTCTTCATTTTTGCCTTAGCCTTTGCTTCGCGTATGGCTGCACGTTCACGCCTTTCTTCCAGTAAATCTAAATCTATGCGCCGTTCCTCGTCGTTTGTTATGACGTTGACCTCTGCTGTGCGTATAGTTGGCATTCCTATATCAGCTGGTATGACGGCTTCTGTTCCATAGACTAGGGAGAATGGCGTGTCGCCAGTACTGGTTTTGATTGTTGTGCGATGCGCCCATAAGACATGCGAGAGCTCATCCACCCACCTTCCTTTATGTCTGTAGAGGCGTGCTTTTATTCCTTCGCCTAGGCTGCGGTTTGCGCGCTCAACTAGGCCATTGGTTTGTGGGTGTTTCACTGAAGCGAAGTGTTGTGTGATGTTCAATTGCGCGCACCAATCTTTGAATGGGTTATCACAGAATTGTTTTCCGTTGTCTGATATGATCTCTCCTGGTAGTCCGAAGCGACAGACAATGTTGTCCCAGACAAAGCGTTGGACTTGGTTTCCCGTGATGCTCACCACCGCTTTCGCTTCAATCCACTTCGTAAAGTAGTCTATGGCTACGATGATGAATTTTACTCCTCCTGCTGCTACAGGAAAGGGTCCTGCGATGTCAATGCCCCATTTATAAAATGGCCATGGTGAGGTAATAGGTGTTAGCTCTTGTTGTGGTCGGCGCGGGATTGGCCTATGTACTTGACAGTTGCTGCATTTCTTTATCAGATTGCGTGCGTCGCGATGCATAGTTGGCCAATAATACCCTGACCTTAGAGCGCTGGCCACCACAGATCGCAGCCCTGAGTGCATACTACATGATCCCGCGTGGATTTCTCTGAGTACGTAATCTGCTTGAAGAGGTCCAACACATCTGAGCCAGGGTTGTAAGAAAGAGCGTCGATAGAGTATGTTGTCTCGTAGTTCAAACTGTTGCGCTGTGCGCCGCACTCTTCGAGCGTCCTTATGATCTTGTGGTAAGATTCCCTTGCTAATGAATTCAATGATAGGCGTCATCCATGTAGGATCTTGTTCATCTATCACTGTGGATATCTCCATTTCCAAGATTGACTTGTTTTTTAGGGTTTCTACCAATACCTGTTTTGATAGGTGCACAAAGCTTGTGGATGCGATCTTGCTGAGTGCGTCCGCCTAAAAGTACATGATTAGTTCTTCCCCAGTTTTATTGTGAACCTGTCAAAGTTTTTGTTTAAGGATTTTGTCTTTCCCAGGTATTGGACCATGTGTTCATCCTTGGCTTCATATTCGCCTAGCACGTGGTTAGCGACTAGCCGCGAATCTACGTTTGCTTCCAGGTTGCGTACACCTATTTGGATTGCGATGCATAGTCCGGCTAGCAAGGCTTCGTATTCTGCCTCATTGTTTGTGGCTGTGAATTCAAAGCGTAGCGCATAGGTGAATTCCATACCTTCTGGATTTGTAAGAATAAGACCTGCACCTGATCCATCTACACATGAGGACCCATCTGTGAATAGAATCCAGGGTTCCTGTAGATCTGTTTTAGTTACAGATGTCGGGCTGTCGCTATCTGGCTTCTCCACGATGAAATCGGCTAGTACTTGTCCTTTGATTGCAGTGCGCGGTCTGTATGAGATGTTATACTCACTTAACAGTACACTCCACTTCTGTAAGCGTCCTGATGCGTCAGGCTTAGAGATAACTTGTTTGATTGGCTGATCAGTGATTACAGCTATTGGGTGCGCTTGAAAGTATCTGCGCAGCCTTTTGGCTGCGAATACTAGAGCTAAGACCAGCTTTTCCATAGCACTGTAGTTAGTCTCTGTTTTCTTCAGGGCTTTGCTTACAATGTATATGGGTGTCTGGACGGAGTTCCTATCTGTCAATAGCACTGCGCTAACTGCTCCGTGAGTTGCCAAGAAGTACATGATTAGTTCTTCCCCTGGTCGTGGTGCGACAAGTTTGGGAAGAGATGCCAGATGGTGTTTAAGTTGTTGGAAAGCTTCCTCTGCTTCTTTAGTCCAGCGAGAGTCTCCCTTTTTGGTACACTTCGTGAGTGTTTTAAAGAGAGGAAGGGATTTGTCTGCTGACTTAGATAAGAAACGGTTTAGCCCTGCTAACTTTCCATTCAATGACTGGACTTCTTTGAGTGTGCGCGATGAGGGGAGATCAATAACAGCCTTTGTTTTTTCTGGGCAAGGCTTGATACCATCGGGTTCTATCAAGTATCCAAGGAACATACCCTCGGTTGCGCCAAAGGTGCACTTCTTGGGATTTAACTTCATGTTTATTCGCCCCAATGTTCTGAATGTCTCCTCGATGTCGCGCACCAATTCATCCTCTGTGTGGCTTTTGATGACAAGGTCGTCAACGTAGACTTCCAAGTTGCGGCCTACTTGTTTTTCAAAAGCCGTGTCCACCAATCGTTGGTATGTCGCGCCTGCGTTCTTCAGGCCAAAAGGCATTTTTGTGTAGCAGTACACTCCTTGACTGGTGTGGAAAGCTGTTTTTTCTTCATCTTCAACTGCCATCTGGATTTGATGATACCCTTTATATGCATCTAAGAAGCATTTGAAAGGGTATCCGCACAGGGATTCTACCTTCCAGTCTATCTCTGGCAGTGGATAACAGTCCTGTGGACATGCTTTGTTGAGGTTCGTGAAGTCCACACACATTCTCCAACTGCCATCGCTCTTCTTTACCATAACTGGGTTAGAAAGCCAGTCATGGTAGTACACTTCGCGCATGATGCCTGCGTCTACGAGCTTATGTACTTCTTTCAGAATAGCCTTTGCGCGATCTGGGGCCTGGCCGCGCTTCTTTTGTCCTATTGGAGGATATCCTTGTCGGATTTGTAGCTTATGCTCTGTAATAGAGCGCGGTACTCCAGTCATATGTTTAGGTTCCCATGCAAAGATGTCTATGTTCTTTTGCAAGAGTGCGCATACGGCTGCTTTACCTTTGTCAGATAAAGATCCCCAATCGAAACTTGTTGTTCCGGGTAATCGGGATGAATAGCGACTTTTAGATTTGGCGTTTTCTCTGTGCGCTGTTCTGGAATAGTCTCTGCTTCGGTTGTTACCGCATTGCATTCTCTTGGTGGTACTGTTGTGTTATAGAGAGTGACAACTCCTCCTTCCACTGGAAACTTAAGCATTCCATGCACTGTGGATGGTACAGCGCGCATGGATGATATTCCCGGTCTCCCAATGATACCATTGTATGGTGAAGGGGATTTTATTACCATAAAGTTTATCCATGTTGCGGTTGAGTGTTGTTCATCTCCTACGACCACCAACAAGCGTAACTGCCCCATGGGCCAGATCTTTTCTCCTGTGAATCCTGTTTATGACGTTGTTGCTGGTATCAATTGACTTTGGATTTCAGGTCGCAGTCTTTTGAAACAGTGCTCGTACAGGATATCTGCGGATGCTCCTCCGTCAATGTACATGCGGTGGATATCATGTCCTCCCGTATGTATTTCAATAGTTAGAGGTTCCACCACTGCGTTGTCCGCAGCTAAAGTAGGGAAAGATATCTCTTTTTCGGGAGAAAATTTCTGGCTGACCTTTTACTTTATCTTGCGCTGCCATGATTGTATCATGTATATGGTATCAGCTTTTTCTTTGGGGGGCTCTTTCTTACCTCCGCCCCTTTGTTTGTCTTTCCCTTCTTTGATGTTTTTTACAAGGTGGTCCATTCTGCCTTCTCTTACTAACTTTTCAATTAGTTGTTTTAGCTGGACGCACTCATTAGTTGTATGGCCTTTTTGACCATGGTACTCGCAGTATCCGTTTCCTATGCGCTTTTCTTCTGCAGCGCGCATTGGTGGCGGTTTTGGGAAGTTTGCGCCCTCTGTTACAAATATTTCCCTTGGGGTTTTTGTAAGAGGGGTATATTTGTCATTGTCCCTTCCATTGCGGTAATTCCTGCTGCGGTTGTTATTCTGATCATTGGATTGTCTCTGAGGCTGCTCTTGCTGCCTATAGTTCGAATAACCCTTTTTACTGTCCGCAACGGCTGCCTCTCCTTGTATAAAGGATCTAGTGCGCTTTGTTAGCTCATCAAAAGTTTGTAGAACTTTGTCGTTTAGCTTTCGGATGAGTTCTGGGTTATTAATCCCATTCATAAACCCTGAAATTTTTAGGATTTCAGGACACGCTTTTACTTGTATGCACTCATCCTTGAAGCGTTCCATGAAAGCGCTGGTTGATTCTCCTTGGCGCTGTTTCACTCTTGCTAGCTCAACAGGGTTTTTAGCGCACTTCTTTCGCTGGGTAAAGTTGAGACGGAATGCCTTTCGTAATTCCTCGAACCCACCGATGCTCCTACGTGGGAGTTTGCTAAACCATGTGCGCGCGTTCCCTACTAACGTGGAATTGAACATGTGGCACCACACTGGCTGTGGCCAGTTTTCGATGGTGGCGGCTGATTCAAAAATTTTTAGGTGATCATCCGGATCACCTGTTCCATCATATATTTTTACGTTAGCAGGCATGCGCCTACGTTTGCGATCTGAGTAATCGCTGATGCGTCGTGTAAACGCGTCAACTTTCTGGTGACGCCATGGGAGAGACATATCTTCGTTCTCTTCGTCGCGACGCCTCCCTCTTGACTTCCAGTGTCCTGTCTCTCTATCCTCGTTGTCGGAGGAGTCACTGGAAGAAGGGTAGTCTCTTCTTCGGCGCTTGCGCCGACTTCTTTCAGAGGAAGAGCTTGAGGGATCTCTGCTTGGGGATCTTCTTCTTCCCAATCTGTCTTGGATTCTCTTACTTCCAGGTTTGGAGGATCCTTGGCTTGGCGAATGTTGAGGTCCCAATCGGTCTTGTACCCCGCGACTGCCAAGTCTGGAGTGAACATTAGTGCGCCTCTCACTATCTTCCGAGTACTGTGACTCAGATGTCGTACCTAGCCTATCATGGATAGTGGTACGTTCGGCGCGTCTTCTTCGTGGGTGGCGCAGCGGTGATGGTTCGCGTTCAGGACCAAAATTCAATCGAGCCTGTAGACTCGTACTTGCCCTTTTCCTAGCTTCTTCCTGCATGAGGGCGGTCAAGGTTTCATAATTTTGGGATACAAAGTTTCCCAAAGTGAGATTGGGTGCGTCTTCGGTTGTTGCAAGAATGCCTGTCTCAGTATTCGGCACCCTATCTTGGTTAGGCGCATCTGGTGGCACAGTGTTGTTCACTGCGGGAATGGTTTGGTGAGGAGTGGTGAAAAGAGTGCGCTGAAGTTCATCAGCGCTTGGGACAACTGGGATGATTTGGGTAGTCCTTACTGGTAGTTCTACCTCTGGAAGAGGTTGGGTTGTTCCCGCCTCTTAGTGGCCAGGTGCGCTGGTTGTTCCAGCAACCTGTCTAGAGGTCGGATCTTGTTGATTCCTCCTCTGATGGTCATGTTTTTCCGATTGCGGAGTCCGCTGGCTTGAATTCTTATTCTTTGTCATCCTAGTCTTTAGTTATTAGTAGGGTCCCACGGATGGCGCCACTTGTTGATACAAAAGTTGGGCGTTCCTGATTATGGGATCTTGCTTTCGTACCAATTCGCTTCTTAGTACTTGTTACCTGCGCACTAAGAAAATAAACAACACCGTTAGGCTTATCGAGGGATTGTCTCCCCCGATTAGACTCCGGCGTGAGAGTAAGTAATCGATTTAGGGTTCTCGTTAAGAGTTAGGGTTTGTATGTTGTACCTTTGAATGAGAGATGTCATTCCTTATATAGGGGCTGAAACCGCGTAGGTTTCTTGCTCCTTACTCTTCGCACTCGTGGTGCTTATCGGGGTAAGAATATCTATTCCGTAAATAGAAGATCCTTATCATATGCCCGGTTGGTTTAGTTGGGCTTTGGGCTTCGTGAGCCCAAGCCGTTATTATTATGACCCGTCATTCGTTATGATAGCCCACTCATAGTGGGTTTGGGCCGAGTAATGTTTATCATTTGGGCTCATGGCCCATATATAGACTATACGTCATCAGATTCCAAGCATAAAACAAAAGTAAAAGAAGTAGATAGGGGAAAAAAAGATAAAGAGGAAAAAAAAAAAAAAAAAAAAAAAATTAATCATTTGTTTCTAAATCGAAGAGAAATGAAAGATGTAAGCTAAAAATGCTTTAAAATCAATTACCCTTCAAATTATTCTAATTTAAGAAGAAAATTAAGAAAGAAATTTTGACATAATTTCTTTCTTCTAAAAAAAGTAAACTTAGGAATGCAACGTTATTTTAGTTTCTTTTTCACTTCTTTTCTTTTCTTCATAGATTAAAATTAAAGAACAAAGTGTTAAAGTTTAGTCGAGCAAGGAAAATTTTTATAAATTGATAGTTTTACTGAGAACTTGTATTCATTTGAGTTGATTTCAATATATATCCCAAATTCTCTAAATATTTAATGAACAAATCAGTGTCATTCATTTTTTTCATCAAAATTATGAAAAAAAGAAAAAGAAAAAAAAAAAACCAAATTTTCACATTTTTTTAGAAAATAAAATATCTTGCAAACGGTAAATCATTAAGCGACAACAAATATATCATCGTAACAAGAATTTTTTTTTATCTTTCAATAGACGTGCATTATGAAATACTTTCGACATTTTTTTTCGAGTTCTGTTTTAGTGTTAATATTTCCTCTGGAAGAATCCGACGCCTGAAATTCCCATGTCTTTCTTGGTTGGACCAACCAGCGAAATCAGTCTTCCTGAATTGGAAGAGCAAGAACCCATTTTTTGGGGAGCAGAGCAGTCAAAGAACGAAACAGATCAAATGATTGTTCTAGAATGGCTATTTCTCACAATTGCTCCTTGTGATGCAGCGGAACAAACAGATCACATGTGATCTGTTATTTTTAAAATCACGTGTGATTTCGCAAATTACATATGATTTTTTTAGGCATAAATTTCAGTACTCACAAAAAACGTCGAAAAAAAAGTTTATCGAAAGTATATAGAAGTGTCGCTCTACAGAAAAATGATTTAATTCTTGTCGCGATGATATGATTCTTTTCGCGTAACGATTAACAATTTGTGTGTTTAATTTTTAAAAAACGGATTAAAGTGAGTTTATTTTGTTTGATAAAAAATGAGTGGTCGGAATTTGTTTATCGGATATTTAAAAAGGGAAATGATAGATGTTGTAGCAAGGATTTTTGCCTTTTTTTGAAAGAATAGGGAAGCAAACATGAATGGGTGAATAGGCCGTCAATAATAATAATAATAATAATAATAATAATAATAATAAATAAATAAATAAATAAATAAATAAATAATAATAATAATAATAATAATAATAAAATAACTGCTGTACCAGCTAAGTTACCTGCTGCTAACAGCAGGGATCATTTCCCTATTTAAAAAATCTCGTATTCTTTTTAAGCAATCAAACACAATTAGCGATTAAAAAACATTTATTAAAACCACTTGTAGACAATTAACACCTAATAGGCTAATACAACACCCAATATTGACCAAATGACCAACTAACTTGAAAGCTATAGCCCAATAATGACAACCAACCTTGCTCCAACAGTCTCAAAAAGGATAATTACAACCTTTAATCTTTATAATATCGATATGTAGATAAAAACAGAATTACTATCAATTAAGGTAGTAAAAATTGTTACTTTTGCTAGAGACTATAATAAAAATGATATGATTATGAGACTACATCTATTTGACTTGCTAGTTGGTTAATTTAGTATGGGGGTGATTTGTTGGCAAGTCAAATTGCGGACCACACAAGAAAGATTCCACTTCAAAAATCATTTATATGATTAGTCTGATTTGACCAAGCGTCTAACAATTTATATATATTAATCGCAAAACTTCTTGCAAAAAAATAAAAAATATAATTTACATTTGATCTCTTAGAAACGATACTGATTAATGTCAAATTTAAAAAAGTAGTTTTGTTTTGTTTGCAATTTATTTTAAAAGAAGGCTCAGACTAAATTACCAAATTAACACTCGAGTAATTAAATGATTGTTAAATCGTCATATTGGAATAAACAGATAATTTAATGCCGAGTATTAATTCTATTAGGGCCCGTTTGGTTTATAGCTTTTGGTATCAAGGAATGGTTTCATTCCAAAAATTAAATGTTTGGTTCATGTTTTTGGGAATCGATGTGGGCCCGGTAATGATAGATTGATTCATGTGGTATGTGGTGTCTTTTGTTTAATAATGGACCTCACATTTATATCTCACTCACAATCTATACATAAATTAATTATTAAAAAATAAAATTACCACATTCTTTTTCTAATAAATCATTTATCAATTATTAAAATAAAGTTTTTAATAAAATATTATTTTTTTCTCTTTTCTCATTTTCTTTCATTCCAAACCGAATCCAAATCCGATTCCAAATCCTTTTACAAATCAAACGGGCCCTTAATAACAAGCACTGTAGCTGCACGGCATTGTTTCCTTCACCATTTAAGATATACTCACTGCGTATATTAATGTTAAGGGCCCTCCGTTAAGCTTATGACTTTGTGTTTTCGGCACATGTTTTTTAAGTTTATTTTTTCGATTTTCTTTTAAACTCGTGAGCTTATATAAGCTTATTATAACATGATAAATTATATGCGTTTATGAACCGTAATCTAAGCCCAAAAAAAGTTTACTAATACATGTAACACTTTTTTTTTTTTTTTTTTTTTTTTTTTTTTTTTTTTTTAATTTTTTTTTATTTTATTTATTATTATTTTTTTTTTAGCTTATATTGCATTCTTGAGTATCACTTAAAGAAGGAATGTAAAGAAAATGAAGTGCATAAAAAAATTGTGTTATTGAATATCATGGAAAAAATAAATAAATAAATAAAATTTTGAGTAAATTACATAAATCGTCCTTGTAGTTGTAGCAAAATTGCATGTTTCGTCCTAGAACGCAAAAAATTACACCAATGGTCCCTGTGGTTGTCCTAATTGAGTTGACCGATCATTTGACCTTTTAATCAGCCAATTGGACATGAACTAAGACTAACGTCAGGACACTTTGTCACTTCACGTACAATAATACCACAAGGACCATCCTTGCAACACTTCACATACTATACCTGATTGGGCATGCCTAATCCTATTTCCAATTTGGATAAATGGGTGTTTGGATATGATTTGCAAGCTGCATATCTATACAAAAATACCATTTCCAAATTGGATAAATTTGACTGTATTTGCATTTGCAGTTTGACTCATGCCATTTAGCATTTGCAGCTTGACTTTAGAAACTCATGCCATTCGGCATTTGCAGTTTGACTTTATAAAGTTGAACTACAAATGTTAAATGAGAGTTTTGACTGCCTTGGATAAAAGGTTGTTTGTATATGACTGTGCCATAACCAAACTGTAATGTTTGACTACGATACAAAGGTTAATAATTTCATTATTTTGACTGCAATTACAGGAGTGTTGGTTATGACTGTTGCATAACGAAACTTTATTGTTTTGACTCAAACTATTTTTGGTTTTTGGTTAGCAATTAGGCCTAATACTCAAAATGTTATGAACCGTAATACATTAAAAGGACATAAAGTGATACAACATAAGGATTACAATACAAATTCGTGTTCCTAATAGAATCCCAATAGTTAAGTTACACATACAAGCCCTATAGCTGTCTCTCATGCTCCTCCTCCATTTCTTGTTCTTGCCTACATTTGGCCAGCCACTATTGTTTAGCCATTGCTTCTTCTTCTAATACAAGGTTTAATGCTTCTTCATCTAATCTTAGTTGATGTTCCTCAACAGTAACATTTCCACTAACTTGCAACTCCAATTCAACCATTTCTTCTTCTTCTTCTTCTTCTACCAGTTTCATTATTTCTTCTTCTTCTTCTAACATTCCATTCCCACCTATACCATTGCCATTACCAAGAACTGTATCTTTGTGGAAAACCTTAACCACGTTTCTCATTGTAATGTTAAGGTAATGTATTAAATATTAATGGTTTAGGAGAAAAAAAACTGAAACATTAGCAAGAATCAAAACAGCTCCTACAGTAATATCATTTCCATACCCCCCCCCCCCCCCCCATGACTTTGTGATGTATTGAACCACCTATTATACTTGAGAGGTCTTTGAGACTTACTGTAACATCGCCAAGCACATTCGGTGTACAAGACTTGACTATTGCAACAACTTGGTCAAATTTCCCATTCTTGTGAAACTTCTTGATATCTCCTAGACACCCACTCACAATGCACCATTAGCATTCATATACTCAATCGTACTAACCCAAGAACCACGCTTAAAATCATTATCCTCGCCCACATCCTCAACAACTTTCCTAATATATTCTTGTGTTGACAATACAGACTCATCCCCACCTTTGTGAATATCCGATTGTTTACGGAGCTTGGCTGCTTGAACAATACTCGCAAGACCGGGTATTATCCTAACCGGCCGCTTTTCCTCTAAATTATCAACATCAGCATTTTATGTGGCGGTGGTTGTCTCATGTACGTGGCTATTGCAGGGACGGAGGACGGGAGTTACTGAGAAATCGAAATCATCAATATCAAGTAATTGTTTCCATTCGTAATTTGAGGGTGAATTCATTATGTTATGAGTTTGGAGTAGTTCTAGATCGCCACTGGTGTTGAGGGAGAAGAAGAAAGGGAACAGAGTTTGGATGTGTGGATTTGGCGGGAGTTAATAAAGGAGGGGAAAAAAATAAGGTATTGCAAGGATGGTCCTTGTGGTATTATTGTACGTAAGTGCCCCTGACATTAGTCTTAGTTTACATCCAATTGGCTGATTAAAAGGTCAAAGGACCGGTCAACTCAATTATTACAACCACAAGGACCATTGGTGTAATTTTTTGCTTTCTAGGATGAAACATGCAATTTTGCTACAACTACTTTGGGTATGTTTGGCTAAATGGGCTGGGGCTGAGGCTTATTATTGCAAAATTACTAAAAAAGGCATAATTAAATGAGTTTTTGTATATGTTAGATATTTTTGTGTGTAAATAAGTAATTTATTTTTTAAAAGCCCCGGACTAAAGTTTTTAGCCGACTTATTTTGACTTATTTTATTAGCAACTAGGCCCATGACAAACGAGACATATTTTATTAGCCGAATTATTTTAAAAGCCCAAGCCCCGATAAGCTCCATTTAAGCCCCTAACAAACAAAGCCAAATTCACAAAGACGATTTATGTAATTTACCGTAAATTTTTTTGATTGATTTTAAAATTTAAAGAAAACAAAAACACTGTAGCAGTATGAAGTCAAAATGAGTCCCCAATGAATACCTGTATATAAAAAGCCAATATTAATAAAAGCGCCTGTGTGTGACCACCTTCTTTTGTTAATTCTTCCATTTCAAACCATGGATGTTCAACCAGGTAAATTTTACTTCATTAAACAACCTTAATTATACACAAAAAACATATATGTATAACTATGTTTTACTATGTTTTTGCAGTGATTGAGTTTCTTGGCGATGTGCCTGTGCTTCAGAGGCTTCCAAGCTCCTCAATCAGGAAGATTGCTCAACATGTTGTCATTAAACATTACAGTACTATTTTTATGCTCTACTTGGAATTTTTTATATTGTTTTCAAATTCTGTGATTATTGTGTTTTCTTGATTTAAGTTTCAGTTTGGATGTTTTTTCAATATACATTTAGGTGATAAAGTGAGTTTTTTGAGGAGGTGTTTGTTTAAGCTTATATAGTGGGCTTATGGCTTATTTGGTTTTCGGCTTATCTTTTATAAACCCAAATTTTTTGGCTTATTTTGGGAATTATGGGGTTATATAAGCTTATCATGTCATAATAAGCTTGTATAAGCTGAAAAGTTTTAAAATAAGCTACAAAAAGTGAGCTTATGAAACATAAGCTGATAACCAAATAAGCTATAAGCTCGCTATATAAGCTTAAACAAACACCCCCTCAGTTTCGGATAGCCTGAAAATATTAGATAATCGAAACACCCCCTAAGTTTGGTAGGTGAAGTGTAAAGTGCAGCTATGTCGTCTTTCGGATAAAAGGGTTGTATGCTAAGGATGTAGTTTAGTTAGTGTCGGAAGTAGTTGGGGATCAAATACTTTCTTACTGTATGTAACCCACGGATCAAATACTTTCTTGTGAGGAGGTCAAATGACTTACCACTAGGCCATTTGGTTGTGGTTGCTTTCTTACTTTATGTCTGTATCTAAAAATGTACAATGTACAATGTACTGTAGCATTCAAGTCTTAAATTTGCCTCTTAGACCACTCGTATTAATGACCAAATGGTTCGGTTGGTCCCCAATTTTGAGTGAGGGTGAATTGTCAATTTAAGCCGCAGATAGGGAAAGTGGGCCTGGGGGGAGCGGGTGGTAGAGTGGTGCTACTTTTCATAACAAAGCTCGCTTTGACTTTTAAAAACTAAGTAGGCGTTACTTTTTGAGTTCCGGTTTTTTATGGATTCTGAAGTTCTTGAGAATATGTTACAGCAATGTTATCACCAATTGAATAGCTTATGTCCTAAACCAAGAAAAAAGTGAATATTAGTTGAATTTGAATTTGGTTAATGTTTAAAAGCAAAATGCAATTTCGTTATGGATATAAACAAGTGCTGATCATTCAACTGTTAATATGTGCTTTACATTATAGATGCATTAAAAAAAAGTTCTCACAGTTTCACACACTGTTACATCAGATAATGTATTAATATGATTGCACGGATGCTTTGTTTTGAAGATTCTGGAGAGCATGTTTTTCAAGAAGGGGAAAATGAGGGTGGAATTTACTTTATTTTGGAGGGTGAGGTAACTTTTTTTTGACCTTCGACCAGTAATTATAAGGTTAATTAATTAATAATCACATACATAGCCTTAGGTAATTCATTGTTTATTTGATGGCATCTACATTTGCAGGTGGAAGTCTCTCGTTCATTTCATACAGATAACCAAGATTGTCAAGTTTTCCAGTGGAAAAAGTATGATCACTTCACTCAAAGTGAGCGGCCTTCTTACCCATTTCACTTTTTTTTTTTTTTTTATTTAACTCAATAGAGAATAAGAAGAAAATGGCCTTAGAGTGTATATGAAACATGATCTGAGGCTATTTTGCAGGTGAATCTGTTGGCCAGGAAGTTATAATTGCATTAACTAAGGTAGTTGTTCTACTTTACGTATTCATAATCTTTATGGTATGCTGGTTTGTGCAGAAGATGCTCTTGTTTAACACTTTATATTATGGTTACAGTTGACGTGCTTGTTGCTGCCTCAAAAATATAGTCACTTAATGCATCCGAAGTCAATTTGGAGTCATGATGTGAATCTTGAGACCATCGCACCCGTGGAGCACATATTGTCCTTGGAACCACTGGATGTATGTGAGCACTGCTGACTCAAATTAGTCATCTTACGTCTATCAATACTTCAGTGTTATGTTCTTTTGTTTTTATATCATCAGACTAATAGATGCCTTTTGACAAATTGCTGTCGAAACTTTAGATGCATATTTTTCTTTCATTTTGCTACCTTGGAAACTATCAAACTCGTTATTACTGTGTCTATTTCCAATAGCTTTATAACTTAAAATTTTTGAAACTATAGGATGCTGAACCTTAACTTTAGAAATGAGTCGATGACTTTGAAGTTGACATTCTCTATTAGGCTTGTTTTTAGTCTCTTAAACTCTTCTTTGATCAATCAGTAGACACCGGTAATGACTAATGATACATATATTCCTTACATTGTATACCATGTAGACTGCAACATTTTCTTGATGTTCAGATAAGCACATATCCCATCCCTTTTATAACCCAACATGATCCTGTGCATGCATGTAAACCGTATTTGATATTTTCATTACCTTTTAGTCTTTTACACATAAAAATCTTAACGATTGAGATATATTACGAACCATTTGTGTAATAATGTGATCTTGGTTAGAGTATTTATCCACATGAGTTATTTAGGAAAGTTACTTGATTTCTAAGTTTATGCAGATATATTTTGATTTTCTGTTCAAATTTGAGAACTTTATCTGCTTTGTTTGAAGGTGAACACATTCAGAGGAATCACGTTGAAAGGAGCTCCAAAATCTAATAAAGTGTATGGAGGGCAGTTTATGGGACAGGTATGAAGTTTCTATGTTTTTCATTCTGAATTTGCTAGGTATTATGCACTCTGTGTATGATAATGTATTAAAGATGCTTCATACAACATGGTAGTAGTCTTATCATTTATCTGAGCTACATGTGGTCTTACTTGGTTCACCCTAGCTCCTAGCGTATGACATTTAACATTTTTGACTTCTAGGTTTGTAGATTTGTGTGGACGTGTCATATATCAATGGGACATAATATGCCTTGTGACTTTTGTTTTTCGAAATTAAGTTTTTCATCCTGAAATTCTGAATTACATAACATAATGAGATTCTCTTTACATACTTACATATCTAGACGTTCAAAAATGTTCAGGCTTTGTCCGCGGCATCCAAAACTGTTAACTTTCTTAAGACCTTGCATAGCTTTCATGCTCACTTCCTTCTTGCTGGGGACGTAAATAGTAAGTCAATTTTTATATAAATAAATTCCATATACAATAGTTCTTTTTTTCAATCATCTGTATTTTTTACTGTTCTATTTTCCAACAAGATATATGCACTTGATCCTTCCAAACCTGTAGTGATAATACGTACCCTATTCAGAACTATATACACTTCCTTATACACTGCGACGCAATTTCCAACACTGATATGTATAGTGTTACATATGCAGTTCCAATTATATATCAAGTTGACCGGCTACGTGATGTGCCTAATTTTGCTACAAGAAGGGTAAATGCAGTACAAAAAGAGCGAATTGTCTTCTTTCTGATTGTTTCTTTTCATGTAAGCGTTCAATGAGCATAGCTGATTATTCTTCTTGAAAAGTGGCTTCTTTTTTCATTTTCAACTACAAATTGTCAGATGATACGTGTTTGTAGTATTATTGTATTTAAATTTATTTGACTTGACTGAGTCGTGGTTAACGCTTTCCATTTACTATGCTTGCAGAGGGAAGAGGAAGGATTTGATCACCAAGAACCGACAATGCCTTCAGTGCCTGACCCAGAAACAGTAACCAAATACTTTGTGCTTTGGATGATCTTTTTAATATAGTCATTTGCTGTTATGATTTCTGAATTCCTACTGTTGCAGCTTATGCCAAAGCATGGGTTAGAGGAGGGTGTTAAGTTTCCTCGTAATCATCCCAGGTTAGATTATGTATCATTAACTCACAAGCAACTCTCATGTTTTGTGTTGAAACCTTTAGGTCAATAGGCTATGGCAACTAAACTCAAGTATATATAAAAGTTGGTCATAAAGGTTTAGACTTTAGAATCTGCTTTAAACATATGAGCTTTACGAGGAACATGTCCTGTTTTTTCATAGCCCACAAATCGCAATTGTGTTAAAGTTCTTGAATTATGGAAATTGATCAGGACGATTGAATCTTCCACCTCAACGTCTGTCCCGTGGCCCACAGAAATCAGGCCTGTGGATGCTCAAAGTCATTCCACTCACACTAAACGCTCTCCAAGGTTGTTCCTAGTTCTTATTTTTTACAGAAAGATTTTACTTCTTGGAAATGCTTGCGTTGCATGTTAACGTTTTGGCTGTATGTAAACATATTGCAGTATTAGTTATTGGCTGAGAGCAAAAGGTAGGCTTCCTGATGATCAGACTTTTCACAGGTAAGAGGATAGTAAAGTTGGTCACATTTTTCGAATAATTTTGCAAGCTTGATAAAACTAGAGCACAACGAACAACAACAACGGAGGTTTTGTAGGCTTCTTGTAATTGTATTTACTTTTATTGCAAAAAACAGATGTGTAGGGGCATACTTTTCCGATATGCTATTTATTCAAATCAGTCTGAATCCACACCGAAGAGAGGGCGTAATCCCAAGCTCTATTAGTCTGGATCATTCGTAAGTGAATACACGCTTTATAGTTCTACAACATTTAACTGTGTTTGATTTGGATTTTGACATTTTGTTGACTTTTACTGTGTAGTATCTTTTAATTAGAAGTGACAAAGTGTGTATGTCGCTCAGTTATGTTGCCTTGAACAATTTTTGTCCAAAACTTAAATGATTTGGTGTATTAAATTTGATTACATAAGTTATATTATTTCGATAATAATCAAACTTTTTGGATATAATCATTTAGGAGGTTTTAGGCCTCACAGCACACATTGGACCAATCAGTTTCCCTTTAAGCTAAAATTTTCATATTACCCAACAACAACAACATACCCATTCCCGCCGGATAGGGTATGGGGTTTAACATTGCCCAATTCCATTAATATAAATGTTGCAACTTCCATGGGTCAGAGGGGAAGCTTTGTTCACATATCCTTTTATAATTTTGTAAGTTACAAACTCCAAGCTACACTATTTGCCAAATGTTATTAGTTATTACTTAAAAATTGGAATTCTTGTTCATGGCCCACAATTTGACTTTATCTTGTCCATAACAAAAGTATACTAACAAATGGTCTTAGACTTGTATAATTATAAAACCATGTATGGTCAAACGTTGTTTTGTTGGCTTGTTCATGGTCCAAATTCCAAATTACCTGTGTTTGTGCCTTTTCAGGATGTGGTTTCATAGAGATTTTAGAGCAGACGATTGGTTGTTATACGTGGTAAGTATCATATACTTTCTGCCTTTTTCTAGATCAAACATGCTAATTTATAAACATTATTTATCTTCATAATGGAAATTAGATTGCCATAGCTTTCCTCTTAATCAGTTAATCATGCAGTTTTTGTTTATTTTACAGATTGACAGTCCTACTGCGTATAATGCACGAGGCTTTTCTCGTGGTCAAATGTTCAATAGAAAGGGAGAGGTAACCACGTATTTACTTTATGCCTCTTTTACTATAACGTAAAAGTTACTATGCTGGCGGATTAGGGAACTGGTAAAAACGGGTTTGGGTTAAACTAGGCGCTTTGCAAGTGCATATCAGAACTGGATGGGTCAGGTTCGGCCGTTGAGTTGACCGTTAAAATCATTTTGTTCATTTTATAAAATTTATAGATGATCAATTATTTAAAAAGATTGCTCAAAGCTATGTTATTCAGATATTAACAATTTTTTCAATGGTTTAGGATTATATAAGAATTTAAGAATACTTTCGGTGGGCTTAAACACTTCACTCATAAAACCAATTAGACGTGTTTTCTCTATAACTCATTTTTCTTATTTTACCTGTTTGACTTGTTATCAATAAAAAATGACCCAAATTGATCCCTTTTTCGTATACACTGTTGGAAATGGCCGACTATACCACAAGGAATATTGATACTACAATGGGCTGGGTGGGGTATGGCCAAATGCATTCAGATTTAACGTCTACACTATAAACCAAGAAATATATACAGTATTGATAAGAGTAGGGCGATGTTGACTTTGAAGTATGAAGTTCTTTTGACTAATCAATTTTCGTGTTGCAGCTTGTTTTGTCAGCAATGCAGGTGGGTGTTGTAAGACCATTAAAGACACTGCCTAGTTCTTCTACTGCATCGAAGCTATAATTACCTCACACGTACACAAAGATATACTTGTATGATTATTTGTCAAAGTGATATAAGCTATAGAGGATGGTTTTAGAGAAAAGCTCAAGACTGATACGAATGATCACACCTTGTAGTACCGACAAATGTGGTTAGTAACTTAGTATCATGGTTGCATTAATAAACTGATATCTCACTATATCAATAAACATGTGATTTAACCTTTTACTCTGTTGCATACAAATTGAGCTAAATTGTTGGGATCTTAGAATGAATAGTAAGGTTTGTTAGAAATTTCATTATCTTCTGGCATGGTACATTCGTTGAATGATCACAAAATTTTCAAATCGATCATATTTATGGACCCCTTTACATGTTTCTTGACTCTCGTCGTTTTACTCCCACAATAATTTGAACCTTCCGAATCCCGTGTTCTCAAACCTCCTACAAACGGTTTGTTTCCCAGCCAACCTCCACACAGTTTTAGATTATGAATCAATAATTCTTTCGGATTGAAGGGTTTTTTTTTTTTTTTTAAATTTATTTATTTATTTTTAAGTTGCGAAATTTGTGGCTATTTGCTTATTTCTTCAATTTTATGATTTTTTGGATTATTTTTTCAAAGTTAATGTGCAAAATAATTATTTAAATTTAATTTCCTTGAATTTAACCTTAAGGTTTGTACTTGATGTAATTCAAACATTCAGTTGTGACAAGTACCTTCCTCATTCTTAAGGCTATCGGTAATGCTATGATAGTCAGCGTTCAAAGAGGGTTATTTTATGTGTACAATCTACTGTAACGGTGCCACATCACCCGTACGTGCAATTGTGCAAAAGGGGTGTGTTCCTGCACATCCAAACAATACATTATATAACATTGATGTGGCGAGACATTGAACTCAAAAATATTCAATGGAATGTGGATGCCTTAAATCGGTAGTATCACTAAAGTTACAACTCTCCAACTCTTGAGCCACCCCATAAACATCAATAATCGATTGGTTTAAATGTCGGTTCTGACCAACTTTCCATTGGAACACCACGAATGTTTAGCCAGCACAACCTCGAAAACTTGACCCGAGTTGCTTGAGATTTCTTCCCCCCTCTCCCGTGAGCTACATTTAAACAGAAAATTCAAAACTTGACCTTTCCGCATAGCAAATGTCACCAATGGAGTCTAATAATTCGACATCTTTAATTAGCAGACTACTTGTCCATCCATCTTTTGTTTCCAGTTTCCACACTGATTTCACCCCACTAGCAACATCCTTGTATGATCTTGAATCTTTTTTGAGCCAGTTCATATTCACCGTTCCTCCAGTATATTTGATCCTCCATTTTCATTAATCCACATATGTTTATAATTATCGTTAAGGGTCACATACATTTTGCTGTTATTGTAGCGGATTGCAGAACTAATATGTTATCAATAATCAAACTTATTGTGCTATGGTGAGGACTTGGAGCTAGGGGTGTCATTGAACACTAACATTGCATTTGGATTCCTGGATAGTGATCGGGATATTTGGGTAAACCTGGTTTAGTCAGTATTTTCTAGTCACTGGTAAACCTGAATAATCTGAAGTCCCGAACAAGGGTGAAATTCTCTTTACTTAAACTATATCCGTTCTCTTTGTTACTCAGGTCATTTAGCTTAGCGGTATGTAGGTGTGGCCAACAACCAACATATTATGGGTTCAGGTCTCGTCAAAGACAATTGTGAAAAAGATGATTATAGGTGCGTGAAAAAAGTTGCTGCTAAAAAAAAATAGCATCTTTGTTAGGCTCTTTGGTTAGATGAACCACAAGCACAATAAAGTTTCAAACACATTAGATTCCAAAGACTTTTCAAGTCAAAAAAAGAAGTTAAAAATAAGGGCCCAACCGGGTTCGAACCGGTGACCTATTGATCTGCAGTCAATTGCTCTACCACTGAGCTATGGACCCATTTGTGTTATTAAATAATGATTATAACTAATATCCAATGTTGAACTCTTTTGGTAAGATGTGCATTAGTGCATACACTACTATAAACTATACGAGGCAGGCAGAACCCGTGCTACGCACGGACTAAGAATCTAATTGTTAATCGTGTATTCTTTTTGTATATTGGCGAGTGTATAACTTAATAGTTTAGTATGTTGTATGAAATGTTTTAACTTTCTTGTATAAAAATTTATTAAAAGTGTTTGATGTTGTTTTGGTTTTGTAGTATTGTATTATATATATGGGCTTTTGGTTATTAAGTTGTGATGACTTTGTTTCTTTTGGCATATTACTTATTTGCACGATAAAAAAATGGCTTTATTTCTTTTGATCTATTACTTAGCACTACAATACTTGTCTATTAGATGGTTTTTGCATGGTAATATGAAACACACGGGGTCTATCTAATTGGTCATAGTTTAATGTGCGTTAAATATATATTTTTTTTATTAAGTTTGTAAGTTAAAGTTTGTGTAATAATGTATATATAATAATGCCACATAAACTATATAAAAATCGTTACAAACCTTTTTAGCTTTATCTCATTTTATTGTACAACTAATTTTATTGAAAATTAACATTAAAGTCTAACTAATATTAATAAATTTTATCAATAAACTCAATTTTAAATAACCAACTAAATGAATATTAATTAACACATTATTAATAATTCCGAAAACCTTTGAATTCCATTATATGTCTTAAACTTATTTTTTTTAATTTACAAATAGGTTTGAGCAAAAATTATATACTTTTTCTTTTATATTCATTATTCAAGTTGCATACTTACATAAATTAATCATGCTAAAAAGTATCATTTAACCATTTAAATGTTGCTTTACATACATGCTCATGCACATTTTCTTTAATCAATTCGCACATTTGAGCTATATCAATAGAAAACACACATAAATTACTTTTATATGAAAATGCATTAACAAAATACATATATCTATATATATTCCATTAGGTTAAATCATCAATTATTCTTGCAACCTTTTCAACTTCATCTCAATCCATAACCGACTTTTAATTGTATACTAATTACTAAATATCATGTGATAAATTCCGGCAAGCCTTGCATTTCCATCTCGATGTTGTATATACTTCACATTAAATGCACCGGTTTTGTTTTTCGATAAAAGTTTGAACTTTTGCTTATGTTTAAAACTCAACTTTTTTATCTGATATTATAATTTACAAACGGATTTAAGTCAAAATTATGTATTTTTTTCTTTCTATTAATTACTCAATGTGATATTTTTAATATGTCGTATTTTGCTATTATGCAAACTCATTTAATTGGCGTAAATATTAGTTTCTCACTAACGATTCTACATATAGAAATGGAAAACACTTTGCGATGCGCGACCTTCTTCTTTTCAATAATAATTCAATTGCACATGATAAATTCATTCTAATATTTCTCAAAGATCATTCGAAAGCAGCTACTTACATAAACTAATCACGCTAAAAAGTATCATTTAACCATTTAAATGTTGCTTTACATACATGCTCGTACACATTTTCTTGAATCAATTCGCACATGTGAGCTACATCAATAGAAAACGCACATAAATTACTTGTATATAAAAATGCATTAACATAATACATATATATATATATATATATATATATATATATATATATATATATATATATATATATATATATATATATATATATGTTTATCTATAACAATCACCTAAATATGTAAGAAACAAAGAAAATAGTTGGTGTCACAATCTTTGGTTCCATTTATCTAAGCATGCATGATCTTGTGTGATTTTCATGGTACCTGCGTATAATAACTAAATTAAGAAAAAAAGAAGATCAAGTTAATTACAAATATCTAAAAGATGTGTGAATCATCTTCAAAATGTTGCAAAAGAGAATTTACATACCGCTACCAACAATCAAAGATCTAAAAGATGTGTGAATCATCTTCAAATATACATACTAAATGTGATTTTGGCCGATTTATATAGGCATGAATTAGGTTAAATCATTAATTATTCTTGCAACCTTTCGCAACCCTTGCACTTAATCTAACCGACTTTTAATTCTATACTAAATGCTATGTAATCAATTCGGGCAACCCTTGCACTTCATATCCTTTCATGATTGTATAGTTATTATGAGGCTGCATTGAATTTCGAGCAATAGCTATCTTGTACTCTATGCAACTACTAAACGACTCCAACTTGTTTCTAACTCTACAAACTCTATCATCATAACCAAGTATCATTTAACCAGTTAAATGTTGCTTTACATACATGCTCGTGCACATTTTCTTTAATCAATTCGCACATGTGAGCTACATCAATAGAAAACACACATAAATTACTTTTATATGAAAATGCATTAACAAAATACATATATCTATATATATTGCATTATGTTAAATCATCAATTATTCTTGCAACCTTTTCAACTTCATCTCAATCCATAACCGACTTTTAATTGTATACAAATTACTAAATATCATGTGATAAATTCCGGCAAGCCTTGCACTTCCATCTCGATGTTATATATACTTCACATTAAATGCCCCGGTTTTGTTTTTCGATAAAAGTTTGATCTTTTGCTTATGTTTAAAACTTAACTTTTTTATCTGATATCATAATTTACAAACGGATTTAAGTCAAAATTATATATTTTTTCCTTTCTATTCATTACTCAATCTGATATTTTTAATATGTCGTATTTTGCTATTATGCAAACTCATTTAATTGGCTTAAATATTGGTTTCTCACTAATGATTCTACATATAGAAAAAGAAAACACTTTGCGATGCGTGACCTTCTTCTTTTCAATAATAATTCAATTGCACACGATAAATTCATTTTAATATTTCTCAAAGAGCATTCGAAAGCAACTATTTACATAAATTAATCGCACTAAAAAGTATCATTTAACCATTTAAATGTTGCTTTACATACATGCTCGTACACATTTTCTTGAATCAATTCGCATATGTGAGCTACATCAATAGAAAACGCACATAAATTACTTGTATATGAAAATGTATTAACATAATACATATATCTATATCTATATATAGGCTTATCTATAACAATCAACTAAATATGTAAGAAACAAAGAAAACAGTTGGTGTCACAATCTTTGGTTCCATTTATCTAAGCATGCATGATCTTGTTTGATTTTCATAAAGAAAAAAAGAAGACCAAGTTAATTACAAAGATCTAAAAGATGTGTGAATCATCTCCAAAATGTTGCAAAAGAGAATTTACATACCGCTACCAACAATCAAAGATCTAAAAGATGTGTGAATCATCTTCAAATGTACATACTAAATGTGATTTTGGCCGGTTTATATAGGCATGAATTAGGTTAAATCATTAATTATTCTTGCAACTTTTTGCAACCCTTGCACTTCATCTAACCGACTTTTAATTCTATATTAAATGCTATGTGATCAATTCGGGCAACCCTTGCACTTCATCTCCTTTCATGATTGTATAGTTATTATGAGGCTGCATTAAATCCCGAGCAATAGCTATCTTGTACTCTATGCAACTACTAAATGACTCCAACTTGTTTCTAACTCTACAAACTCTATCATTATAACTACACATTAAATTTAGGGATTGAATCTTATAGTATTATAGATGATTTATGAATGATCAGTGATCACTCTATTAGTATAGGTAGAGTACACACAGATCTTTTGAAGTAATCAGGCCAACTTATCATCCAGAAATTGATAATGGAACTATCCCTACAGTCCAATAAAAATTACTCAGTACCATGCTACGCCCCGTGTCCAAAAGTTGTGTTGTTACATAAGAAAATGGTATATAGACAGTATGCCTTGAACATTGTATTTGACAGGACCGACCGAAGTTATGTAGTGTCTCAAGTATTTGAATCTAATGAAAATGGGTTGAAAAACCTCTTTCTTTTTTAACGGGTTATAATTTTATAGAACAAAACTAGCAAGACGCTAGTAAAACAAGTCACAAGGAAGCGGAAAGAGCATTACTACTTACAATTGTCATTAAACCACTCAATCCAATTTAGAGAATTTTGGCCCTAGTCGAAATCCAAGTAGATAAGTACATGTTGGTGTTGTTAAAGAAAAGTTGTTTCTTTGGTCGTTGGGATGAGAAGATGACTTCATAGCCAAACTTCCAAATAAGCCAAATGGTGCTCATTGACATTCAACTAAAGGACTGAGATCCTTTGATTGAATGAGCACACCATATCGCTGCCAGTCTGAAAGATAGTGAGAGTGGTATTATCTAACCTTGATTTCCAAAACAAAATCTTTTAAAAAACAAGTGAAAAAGATAAAAGATATCCTTTTAAGGTTTCATTTGAGGTAAATCTTCCTCTAACTTCTTACAAAAAAGAGAAGAGAATGTGTTGAAATGAGCTTGCAAAATTCATACGAACAAATATCCCTCTATTTATGAACTTAAGAATTATGGAGCATCAATTAGTTAATAGCGGTGTTTTGAAGACTAAACCAGCCGGTTGAGCCAAGTTGAATCGAAAAACCAACAATGGTTTGAAAAATCGGTTTGGTGTCTGGTTCGGTTTTAAAAAACTTTAAAAGGTTGAACATGAAGAGCATACATTTATGTTTTAATCTTTTTGTTTTCAACTTTTTTTGTTTCTTGAATGTTTTCTTCAACTCGTGAAAATGAAAAACAACAATAAGTGGCCCTTGCTCGTGTCATATTCTACATCTTTACTTCTACTTAATATAATTGTTGTGGTCTATTGTTCTTGTTCCTTTTTATTTCAACTATTTCAACTCGAGAACACAAGAGATGAATAATAAAACCGCGTAAGAGGCGGCTAAGTGAGAAAAACTCGTCTTCAACTTCAAATCAAGCTTGGTGCAAATAACTCCGAAATAGTTACACCAACCTTTGAAAATATAAGAAGGTTTTAACTGGTTTGAATTTATATGATCATGAATTCTAACGTCATGGATTAGTTGGCCAAAAGATTAAGAAAAATAAATTATACTCACATGATTATGATTGTAGGCACTGCCAAAATTGCGTATATTAAAAGCAAAGTAAATAGCATAGCAAATTAAATTTTCATCAAATAACTTTACACTTGATACCATTGCATAAACCTTTTTGAAAAAAAAAATATAGAGAAGGGCCCAACCGGGTTCGAACCGGTGACCTATTGATCTGCAGTCAATTGCTCTACCACTGAGCTATGGACCCTTTTGTGCTTATTAATCAATCGTAAAGAAAATATACTAGCGGAATTGGATTTTAAATTATTCAAAATTTGTAAACGCTAGCCAGATTCCCCGCTTCCACACATTTGGATGCCCCGCGGCATGTGAGTTGCTCAACAACCTGAAAGTTGTGGGTTCAAGTCTCGTTGGAGACATAGAGATAGAATTCGTGAGATAGGTGATATAGGTTGTAAAAATTTGTCGTCCAAAAATAATAATAATAATAAAATGAAACAGTATGCTTATGTCACCAAAGCATCGTGATAGGATTGTACCTGTCCGTTTAAACCATTCTAATTATGTTCCCGGATCTTCTAGTAATAATGTAATTTATCGTTGTTGTGGATTCAGATATGGTTGTTAGTTCTGTTACTTACTTGCCTAATGCCTAATAGAATATGAAGACAAGTATTTTATGCGTTGTTTCAGTTAGTTTATGACTTTAGGTGATTGTTATTATCATGGGATTCTTTCTGTGGATTGGATGGAAAGATAAGTTCGTTTATCGTAGCGTGCTCAGAGTGTGGTTTACTGGTATGTATTTGAGATATGTCTAGTAACTTGGATATGTATGCTATCAAACCGTAGTGATAGTAACATGCATTTTGTGACTGTAAAGCAGCGTTATTCCTCGGATGCTTAAATAAGCTTGGGTTAAGTAACTTTATTTTATCCTAGTGATAATATTTGTGGTGCGGATGTCATGCCAACGAATGTATCTACATGATCTGCCGCATTGTGAACTTGCGATATGTTCTGCTTTATTGATTTTACAGATATGTGTATATGATGAGTGTACAAAAACATTTATGTTTTCTTGCGGTAGACTGTGCCTAGCTTGTATGAGTTAAGTTGTAGAATATTTGTCTATCAGCGTATGGTTACTGGATTCTGTCTTAAGTATATGCTCGTTTGTTTTCCAGCCTTTAGATTGTGTGTGGAATAATGTTATTCATGTGAACAAACCTCTCCATTTTAATCTCCCTTGCTTTTACGTCTTTGTATGCTTCACTTTGTGCCATGAAACTCACAATGTTTGAACAGACACATAATTAATTCTATGCAAGTTCTTGACTAGTTTCAGAACATCTTAAATGTCCTTCATAATGACAATATGAAAGACTTTGTGAACCATGTTAATTTCATCAGTTGGTATCAGTAACTGTTTGATTGGAAACTTTGCATATAGAGGAATGTTGCAGATCGATCTCATGGGACTGAGATTATTAGGTTTCGTTTTGCCTTATTGATTTTAGTTATTTTTGCCAGCATATTGAACTAACAAGTCATTAAGTTGTAACTTATCATATAAGGACTGATTTGTTGCCTAAGTACAAACTGTCAAACAGAAAATATCCAACAAGTACTCTACTATTTAAGGTTTGACGCGCGGTGAGTTGGTTAGAATGATCGAGGAGTATGAAGATATAAAATCTAAGTGGTTATGACTTATGATCCTTGTTTACAAGATCAAATGCCTTGGGTTAGAAGTGAAAGCATGCGTGTTTGTTTGTCTACAATACGACAGTTTTAGAACCTGTTTACAGGAATTCGGTTCTGTGAAGGCTGTTTATGTGGTGTGTTCAATGTTGTTGGACTGTTTTTGTTACATACTGGTCACATTGTTTCCTAAATAGAGTGACAATCAAAGGTATTCCAGTTATATACCTCCACAGTTCCAATGCTGCAAACACTTGTTTGATCGAGTATCTGGTTCTGGTTAAGAAACAAACTACACTTTTGTACGAGGGGGTGTCAAATTGTGAAAAATAAAAAAGAAAAAAAAATGGTCGGAAGCCACACTGTGTGTATATCAGAGCCAGGTTTCGATCCTGGGACCTGTGGGTTATGGGCCCACCACGCTTCCGCTGCGCCACTCTGATTTATCACATTACTTTATTTAACGTGAAGCTAGTTTAGCAATCTCTTCCACATAGGCTCATGACTCATCAAAGCAAAATCTTACAGTCCTAATTAAAGCCTTTTTATGGCCTCTGCTCCATTATTTCTTCAGGTGATGGACATAACATCCCAATCTTACTATGTGTGAAGTCGAACGTGATTACGTGAGATGTTAATGACAAAAATTCTAAGGGTTGCAAAAGCTATTTTGCGCTACCTAGTGAGATACTAAAAAATTTCAAGATATGATCATTGTCAAGAGTCCAAAAGCTGATCATTTAAGTTAATTACTGTTCATTGTAACAGGTTAAATGTTTGAACATTTAAGTTATTGTTGTAATTACTGATTACCGTTTATATAGACAATTAGAGTACAATAACAGGACATGCCGCTTTGAAAGCCGCCTCGTGCAAAGTGACAAAACACGAGAAAGCATGCATTGAAAATCAACACGTGTTTATTCCTTTCGCGTTTGATACATTTGGTTTCAAAAGGGTTAGCTTTGCAATTCAAAAAGGGCTAGCGGCGCAGCTTGTTGCTCGTTTGCCTTCAACTACTATGTAAATTCTATTTCGAGCTGTAAATTAAGGAGTTGAGTTATAACAGGAAGAAATCAACAATGGAATTAAAATAAAAATGAGAAGCACCTAAATCTGAACTCTTACACAGAATCAATAAACAAGTAGGCCGAGTCTCATGTTGAACACAATTCCCTTAAAACAACTCCGTGTTAATTACCACGGGTGTTTCCCAGGGTACAATGGCCGGAGCAGGAGTACTGCCAGAATTGACAAATTGCCCGAAAATCTGCTAGAATTCTTGTAACACCTAAAATCTAAAAGCAAGTGAAAAGACCAAATTGCCCTTACCAATTTGAAATTTAATTAAAAGCTTATTAAAGTACCAAATAAATCCCAAACTTCAAACAATGCACAAGTTATGTATCCAAATAATTTTAACAATTACATTTAACATTTATACAAGTAGTAAAATTACCAAAATACCCCTATAGGGCCGATTGACTTAATATGTGGTTTATTTTGATTTAAATTGAATTTAAATGGGTCTAATTATGGTAAATGTACAAGATAATCATCAAGAGATTTTCTCCTAACCAAAATCTCGAAATTTCTGGTCCTATCCCCCTCCTCACACGGCATTCCCCATTTAAAATAAATCCATACCTTTTTCACCCAAAACCCTAATTGCCGATTAAAAGAAAAACACACACAAAAATCATATAGCCCCCATTCGACTCACACAACACTCCTAAGCATTTTTCTGTGAGTTATCATCATCCTAAGAAGCCAAGAAAAATCCCATTCGAATTTTTGAAGCCTTACACGATCGTGGCATTGCTTTCTTTGTGTCGAGCCCTAAAACAAAGGTAAATTCGTTATGCTTCATACGACCTCTATAAAAATGACTTCTTATTTTTCTGATGTTCCTTACATCATATAAGACCCAAGAAAATTGGTTTCAAGGTTGGAAGATCATTGGTGAAGTCATGGTGATTTTTGGATCGTTTTGGCTCTACGCGTATGCTATAATTCGTACAGCCCTCTCTACACGTTCCATTCTTGATTTGGTATTTTTATCAGGTCCTTTATACCTTATAAACATCAAATAAAATGTTTGGTTCGATCCATGCATGCTCTATATTGTTTTCGTGAATTAAACCCTAAAAACATGTGTAAAACGTAAAAGACACCATGCGATCCATAATAATTCTGAATATAATTTATTTACGTGTATTATAATCTATTATGACCTGGAAAATTATTGGAAAGAATTAACATGGCTTGAATCCTTGATTTCGAATTATTTTGGCTAATTGTGTTTTTGAATAAAACGTATAAAAAGAAAAGGAAGAAAAGCATGCGATCTGATTTTTGATGAATTAGGGTTTGTTTGATGATTTTTAATAACATTTAATGATAAGGTAATGATTACAAAAGGATTTGATTTGGGTAGGGTTCCTAATTCCATGATTTTATGTTATACGATTTGCATTTAAAAGTTTTGGGTAAGTTTTGTAAACTTTAAAAACTTCAAGGTTAATTCTGGAACTTATTTGGGCTGTATACTATTCGACAAAAATATAACCTAAGGGTGCTAAGTGTAAGTTTTGCATTTAAATGGATTAAAATGTATTTAATGATTAATTAGGGTTTGTTTTGAAAATAATTAAAAGAGAGGGACTAAAAATGTAATTTTCAGAAACTTGGAGCTGTTTTGAGTATTTAAAAGTATTCAAGGGGTTTTGTGATAAATTGGTAAATAAATGGCTTAATATGTAATTATTAATAATTAAAAGTTGAAATTGTAAATTAAAGGGTTAAATATGTAACTTTGATAACTTGAAGGACTTAAAGTGTAAATTGTGAATACTTGAAGGTATATTCGTATAACATGATAAAATAAGGGATCATTATGTAAAATGGATAAGCTAAGAGTTTAATGTGTAACTTTGAATACTAAAAGGTTTAAAGTGTAATTTTGGAAATATAAGGGTGTAAAAGGTAAAGTTATGAAACCCTAAGGACCAAATGTGTAAATATGTTAAAAGATACTTTGATTCCATTAATAATGACTCAACTTTCTAATTATGGAAACTTTCTAAAAGTGAAAACTTACTATTTATGGAAACTTGCTAAAAGTGGAAAGTCACTTTAAATGGAAAGTTACTAAAACTGGAAAGCCGACTAAAATGAGAAATCTGAATTGAATAAGTTATTAATAACAAGCCGACCATTAATTCGTGTAGATTCGCTGAAGAAGGAATTTTGCTTTCGACCTTTATGTTTCTGTCATGTGTGCACTTGCGGTTTAAGGTACAGATATTCTGACCTTTCTCAAAAGGTTTCTCATGATCTCTTTCATATTCTGATCCGTTAGTTCCCGAATTGATGTCATTGCTATGATCCCCTTTACTTGAACCTTCTCTGTTGATCCCACTTGATATGACCTCCGTTATGAACCTATGCTATGAAAACCTTCTTAATGATACCATGGAAATGTTTTGAGAAGAACCGATTTGAAAAGATGTTTATAAATGATGCTAAATTTCTTTTTAAAAGAAAGGTTATTTAACTTTCATGAACACTATATTTTGAAAGACCATTTTTATGAAAACTGTTTTAAAAGATTATTTAAATTGGACTTTTAATAGAAACTTTTGAAACGGACTTTTGAACTGAACCATGAATTGATTTTTGAATATGAACCTTGACCTGATAAACTCTGATTGGACCTTGAATACTATTTCTGATATGAACCCTTTGTTATGAACTGCTATTATGAACCTTTGATATGATTCTGAGATACACCTTTGCTATATGACCTTTTGTATGATATGAGACCTGACTCTTAGTTTGATACCCGAGCCATTTCTGTTTTTCCCTACCTATGGAGGTACCATAGGCGTGTCTGTGATGCACCACTGGCATGACTAGTGTGTGGCCCTAGTGATTTGGCTACACCGTCCCCTTTCTGTTATATGATATGCGCGCTTTATGATATGATTTGTTATGGCCACTATGATTTCTGCGGGGGCGTATGGATGCATCCTAGATCTGTTCTGTTTAGTGGATTTAACTATGATTATGATTATGATTATGATATATGTCTGGTGACTGGTACTGTGTGCTATACATGCCTTTCACAATTTCTGGGAGTTCGTTACTCCACCCATTTGAAGAATGAGGACACCCCTCATATTATCTGATTATCTGAGAGGACTCCCCTCTATATGATTATGAAGAATTATGGTATTGACGGCTTATATGATATGATATGTTTCTGGGCTCGTGGTAGATGACTATCCTTTCTTCTTTCTATTCTACTACTCTGTTATCTATTCCTTATTCTATTTCCCCAATGCACTATATTTCAGTTCTGTTTCATTATCATTGCTTTGTATATGTATCTGTTCACTGGGCTTTTTAAGCTCAGCCGCATTTCCTTTTCCTGCGGCAGGTTTTAGTAGGAAGCTGGGTTATGGGAAGAGAGTGTGACTGGACTTAGAAGACTATGCTTTGGACTAGAGACGATTAGATGAAGTTTCACTTTATTAGACATAGTATTTATTTTTTTGTAACCTTGTAGTTTCAGATTTTCATTTGTAACCCTGAATTTCTTTGTATGTATGAATCATATGCTTGTGTTTGTTCTGATATGTCACTGTAATGTAATACTTCTACCCTTATCGGGTTGGGGTGTTACAATTCTTGTGAGTGTCCTAGGTGAGAAAGGAGTAAAGATGTATGTTTAGTGTGTCTTGGAGCTAAAAATGAGGCTGCCATTTATACTGCTCATAAGAACTCATGGAATGAATGCACTCTTTACAATGCCATTAAAAGAAATCATAACAGCCACTTTATAACATGCTGTTACAATTGGCATTTTAAACTTGCAATTGAAACTGAAAGTTTGAACTTTGAGTCATAAACGGGTCAAAACAAATTCTGGAGCAAAACTAAATTTGTCCAGGATACTAAGTTGCACATATTATTCCTTAAGTTCCATTCCAAACATCGTACTTTGAGACTCGATATCTCATTCACACTAACTTCGTTTTGGACATATAATGGCTCGTTACGAAGCACTCATAAAGGACTACGTAACCTTATAAGGCCTCAATCATAATAATTATATTCACTAATAATTATCTATGTCCAAAGTCAATGAAAAACTCGTTTTTCCACTAAATTTTCCAACAATTGTTGTTGCAGCTGTAAAATACACTTAAAAGCCTTGGAAGTTTGTTAATGATGTATCGAGGAGTATGAAGATATAAAATCCAAGTGGTTATGATCCTTGTTTACAACATCAAATGCCTTGGGTGCCTATATATATTTGGAAAGTTTTAAGGCCCTTGTGCCGATAATCCAGAGAAGTGAAAGCATGCGTTTTTGTTTGTCGACAATATTTTAAAACCTGTTTACAGGAATTTGCCTGTTTATGTTTTTTTTTTTGAACGGCGGATTTTATATAAAAAAAAACTAGCAAGGAGCTAGAAAATTACAAAGAAACAATATGAGGGTTTTTAAGCCACTCAATCCAACTAAAAGAAGATTTACATCTATAACGACACCAATAAAAAGAACGAGATTGCACATCTTCAAAAATGACTGCCTGAGATGGAGACTCCGAACCAAAGATGCATTTATTACGAAAACTCCAAATATGCCACCACATCACATAACAAACTCCCTCGAAAATTCTTTTATGCTTGATCGGAAGCCGGATATTCAAGATCCATTCAAGCCACTCTTCATAAGTAGATAACTCCATATACAAAACGTCCCACCAACGAGAAATCTTGTGCAAAATATCTCTAGCAATGTGACAAGTGAAAAAAATATGCCTAGAAGATTCAGCCGCATTACCGCACATAAGGCAAAAAATAGACTCGATATCCATGCCTCTACGAGAAATATTCAATCTAGTTGGGAGATAGTCTAACTTAATTTTCCAAGCTAGGACATTAACCTTGATTGGAACCTCTTTGATCCAACGCGTTCTGGAAGCGACCTTCAAAAACATGTGATTATCGATCGCTTTTCTAACAGAAGCAACGGAAAAATCTCCCGAGCCTTCCAAGGACCACACCCATCTATCCCTCATATTAACAAGGGAAGTATCTGTAACTTTAGCCATCAGCAGGTCAAGCTGCTCTTGTTCCGCGCCTCCCCTGGGAACTCAACGAAAAGAGTAAGCCAAGTTATTATGAGATAATTTTGAAGCGACATCAATACTTTTACACGATTCCAAGGCGTACACCCTAGGGTACAGGTCTTTGAAAGCGATATCCCCATGCCAAGCATCCTCCCAAAACGAAGTATCCGAACCGTTGCCCACTTTTTTATGAATAAAACTAAGCAAATTTAAACCTCGTTTCTTTATATGATCCACCTCTTTAACAATGTCAAGCCATAAGGACGGAAAAGAAGCAGTCACCTTTTTACCAATTTTTCCTTGAGCTCCATGAATTGATTTAATAACGTTCGCCCATAAAGAAGAATTTTGAGATAAGAAACGCCAAACCCATTTGAACATGAGAGCTCTATTCAACGCAAATAAACTTGAAATTCCAAGGCCACCTTTATCTTTAGAAGCCAACGCGTTGTTGGACTGGTAGTTTTTTTTTTGCCTGTTTAGAAGCCAACACTTGAAATTTGCCTGTTTATGTGGCGTGGTCAATGTTGTTGGACTGTTTTTGTTACGGGTGGTGATACTTACACCACAAAAAGTGATGCACACACCACAATATCATATCATTAATGCATATGGTACAACATGATATTGCATAAATTGTGGTGTATGCATCACTTTTTGTGGTGCAAGTATCAGCACCCGTTTTGTTACATACTAGACTGCAAAAGGGGAAAAAAAAATGTTCGGAAGCCACTCTAATTATATATCAGAGCCAGGTTTCGATCCTGGGACCTGTGGGTTATGGGCCCACAACGCTTCCGCTGCGCCACTCTGATTTGTTGTTTGGTTTATCACATAAAGTTATTTATATTGAAGCTAGTTTAGCAATCTCTTTTTAAACTGGAAGATATGTGTTTGTGAATGATAGTGTATCTTTGTAACCTGCAGCTCAGTAAATGAAATATAAAAACGAGAACAAGTAATGACAAATAACACTATAGATGTTTACTTAGTATTGTGAAATTTACAATGTTTGACTAGACATAGTTTTATGCAAGTGCTTGACCATTTTCAAAAATTTAAATTTCGGTCATAATGAACATAAAAGGCCTTGTGAGCAAAGGTCAAATTCATCAGCTAGTGTCAGTGTTGTAAAACAAGGGTAATTAGGAAGTGTGTATGTTACTAAACCATAGTGATAGTAAACCTTATTGAACATAGACAGTTAGGACATGTTTGAATTGTTCGGTTTAATTGATTTAGTAGCTATGTGTATATGACTGAGTGTACAAAAACATCTATGTTTTCTAATGGCAGAGTGCCTAGGTTGTATGAGTTATATAACTTTTGCCTATCAGTGTAGGTTACTGGATTCTGGCAATTTAGTAGGAATGTTTTTATGAATGGTATTGTATCTTTGTAATATGCAGTTTGGTAAAGAAGATACAAATGAGAACAGCAAGATATGACAGATAAAAACCTTGACCGTTTTTCAGCATCTTAGATGTCCTTCATATCGAACATAAAATCCTTATGAACCAAGGCTAATAGCATCAGCTAGTGTCATAATAGCATTTGGCAAATAGATTGGAAACTTGCCAAATAAAGGAAGGTTGCGGTGTTCATGGGACTCGGGGACTATAAGGTTACGTTTCGCCTTTTGCTGTGGTGTTCATATCACTGCTACCATTGTGTAGTGAGATTTCTTTTTAGTTTTGAATTCACAAGTCATAAAGTTGCAATGACTTATAAGGATTGACTTGTTGCCTAATTTGCAATTCAGAGAGAGGAGCATTGGTAGAATATGACCCCGTGCACATTGAAAAAGTACAAACTATCAAACAGCAAATATGCAGCAATGCTTATGCAATGTCGCCACTTTTGAAGAGAATGAAAAATTGCACGTCAAGAATTAACAAACTGGACTTCTTCAACAATGAAATCCATCCTGCTTTTAAAAGAAGAAAGATCATCTCATAAGATTGCTTCATGTGAGGTACCTTACATGTGAAGTGTCTGTATCAATTTATATTTTTAAGTGGGGGATTTGGATAATCTCTGCATCATTAAAGCTAAACACTTGATGGTTATGGCTTTTATCGTTGATTTTGGACTTGTGTCATTGTTTATCACTTCGATGAATTGAGATGTTTTTCTTAAATCAAGATTGTAGAATTTGTTTCTCGAGTTACAAAGATTTTTGTTACTGGGGAGTGTCGAGTCATTTGTTTCCCCTGATAGAACCACAATCTATGTGTGAAGTTTTACTGTCCATTCTTGTAGTTTGTAGAGGGTAACCAAGTACTCTACTACTTAAAGTTCGAAACCTCAAACTACTTCCAGTTTCCAAACATTCATGTTATCTGTCTACTGCAACTGCAATGAACACTGGTGATTGTTCGACGTTTGCTCATAATTACAGATCACTGTAACAGGTTAAAAATTTGATCATTTAAGTTATTGTTGTTGCAGCTGTAAAATACACCTAAAGCCTTGGAAGTTTGTTCACGATGTATTCATGTGGGGCCTTGGAAGTTTGATGGTGAGTGGGTTTAGAACCTGTTTACAGGAATTCGCTTCTTTGAAGGCTGTTTATGTGGTGTGTTCAATGTTATATACCTCCACGGTTCCAATGCTGCAAACTCTTGTTTGATCGAGTAGCTGGTTCTGGTTAAGAAACAAACTACACTTTTGTACGAGGGGGTGATCGATTGTGAAAATTAAAAAAGATCTAATAAACACTAGCAGAAGGAAAAAAAAAAACATGTTCGGAAGCCACTCTATCAGAGCCAGGTTTCGATCCTGGGACCTGTGGGTTATGGGCCCACCACGCTTCCGCTGCGCCACTCTGATTTGTTGTTTGCTTTATCAAATAACTATATTTAAAAGCTAGTTTAGCAATCTCTTCCAAATAAGCTCATCAAAGCGATTCTACTCCGTTTTAACTGAAAGATAATTGAAGTAATGTAATCATCTAGCTAGAATTTGAACATCAAAATAGAATAGTGTCTTCTAGATCTCATTACGATCGAGCCATGCACTTAACACTTTTCGATTCTAAAATCATTTGCAACACTTTTCGATTCTAAAATCATTTGTTCATGAAACTCGGTAGCTTTTAAAACAATATTCTGTATATCGAAGGTGTGCTCATGCTGCATCAACATTGAAAAATCTTACAAGAAATATTTATATTGATATAATGTCTTCCTATAGCTATACAAAATCTTACATAGGTCTTCAACTCTTTAAATTTGCAACTTTTAAGTTGTCTCACGACAAGCTAAGTCGTGTACTGGTATGTTGTTTTGCAGATCCAAAAATCAAACTCAGTATGCATTGTACAAAACTGGTTCATATTTATTATAGGCTTATAGCAGCATGGAAATTCCAAATGAAGAGTTAAATGTGCTGCATCTGGTAACAACTTTATGTTAAAAGGTTGTCCTAAAATATGACCAACAAGAATACACTTTAATTATCTTTCCTATTCCTTACCACAAACTTCCCATTTTTTTAGAAACGTTAGCTTTTAGACTGGGCATAGTAAATAGGCGTGAAGATCAGGATCTAGGATTTTCAAAAGGGTGTTCCACAAATTTTATTTTTTATTTTTTTAATAAGTACACATAAAAAAATTTCAACGTTCTATAAATTGTAAAAATGAAAAACTAATCATTAAAGTACCTTGTCCATTATTATTGAATTAAAAATGAAAAACTAGTCAATAAAATACCTTGTCTATTATTAATAACCTCTTTGATGATTCGAGCCTTTAAAGTGCTTCATCACGTCTTCATTAAAGCGTGGTTCATATAATTGTCACGCATTATGTTGAAAGATTTGTCTTTATCAATTTCATTGCCAAAAAAAATCTTTCTACGGTTGCAGTTGCCATAGGCAAGACTAAAGAAAGCTTTAGTAACTTATCTATCAAAGGAAAAGAAATACGCTTATTCGTGTCACCATCAACGTAGCAAGCTTGACAATTCCTTTCAACTTCATAAAGTCTGCATCATGAATCACAGTCTCATAGTAAAGGTTAAGTTCCCGCCTAAGAGAAAAGCTATCGGCATCCGTAAAATCATCTTGATAAAACGTAGTTAAAGTGATTAGCTTTGATGCATCAAACATTGTAAATGAATCACATGAACTCAAAGCTAACATATTAATAAGCAAGTCGGTGCTTACCAAATCGATCACCAAACTCTTGTATTTACATATCCAAAACTGTGTTGAATATATTAATCGCAAAATAGTGTCGATGCCAACTACTCGGTTTCTTTTAGCAATACAAATTTCTTCCATCTTCAATACTACAAATTTTGTATGCTAGATTTAATTAATGTTATATTTAATCATTAGGCTTTGTATTTTTTTATAATTATATTATTGGACTAAATAAAAAGTAAACCATAAAGAATTGTCAACCTAACTAAAGTTGCACCAAATAAAACGAAAGTAGAAAAAAAAAAATAAAAAAAATAAAAATTGAGGGTTGCACATATCGAAAAATAACAATTTTCAAAAATAATTTGCACTTCGTGACCTAAAAAAGGGTGTAGCCTGTGCCACACCCGACACCAATGTGGGTCCGTCCATGGTGAAAATGCTAAGGAGGATAAAGGCTTAGCACCACGCGTGAAATTGGTGTTTCAATATCACGCGTGAAGGACAAGTTTTGTGTGCAATCGGTGGTCCGTTTGAGGGTGTATTCTGTTTCTCTCTTGTATGTGTGATATATAGTGTTTAGTACATAGTTAAATGGTAAAGACCAATGTTTTAAAACCCGGGTTGACCCGACTGGTTGAACCGATTGAACCGTGAACTGATCGGGCGACCGAAAGGCGGTTTTGAATGAAAAACCCGGTTGAACCTTGACCCGGTGACTCAACCAGATCACTTAAAAAACAGGTTTTTAAAACATTGGTAAAGACGACTAATTGCTATGTGGTATTGTGGCAAACGTAGACATGTATGGAACTGGCTGATACGTTCACACGTTACACCCAAAACACCATCAATTCCTTTGGGAAAGGGCCCACATAAGAAAGAAATACAAGAAACAAAAATACAAACAAAAACGCCACCTACCTAAATTTCCAGCTAGGAGATGGAAAAAATACCACATGAAAATCCAAACACAAAAAGCAATCCCACAAGTCAATAAACATGTGATTAAAATGAAAAGATTGGATGATCTGATTAATTCAAGTCTTTTTTCATTTTTTACCAGATAAAAATCAGTGATTAAAATTGATAACAGATATATGATGAATCAAATATTTATCATTTAGTCCGAAATATACTATCTTCGTCCTTAAATAAATATTTACATTATTATTCTGAGATGTCTCTAAATAAGTGTCAACTTGTATTTAAATCAACGACAAAAAACTTTATTGCGTAGAGATCATATTTAATTGGTGCAAAATGTACTTAATAAGTTATTTCAAACTTTTGTGCAATTTCAAAATAAATAATTTCAGGGCCGTCCCATTTATTTGGGGGCCCGGTGCGAAATCACAAATCAGACTCCCATAATTCAATTCTTTCACTCTTTCTGTATGTGCCTTTCAAAGGGGGGCCCGGTGCGATTGCACCACTTGCACATGCTAATCGCCACCTCTGAGCAATTCTTTTAAGACTAAAGAATTTATACCTTTTCTTAAAAAAAAAAAAATCTTTTAAAAATCTATTTTTATCATACTTTATCAAATCTTTAAACCAACCACATTTATTTCTTAGATCAATGTCATTAAACAATGGTTAGCTGAATCTATAAATAGCACAAATATTGTAATTCATATTTGTAAAAGACACGAAATTTATTTTTACCTATTTATATCACAATCTATATCAAACTTTTTTTAATACAAAGTCCATATCAATAACACCATCTTTGTTATAAAAACGTTTTACACTCTAAACACAATCCAATTCATTAAAATATCCATTTCCCTCATAAGTCATAATCAACTATTTAAAATTTTAAAATTAAAAGGGTGACTCAGCGGTAAGAATACCATCATTTCAAATAGGAGGTCAAGGGTTCGAATCTAACGAGGAGAAAATTAATCCCCTTGTGGCCATGGAGGTGTACCTGCGCCGACTCCGGGCTATCCAAAAAGGTAGTCGCCGTGCTCGCAATATCCAGTCGGAAACCCATGTTACCGAAAAAAAAAACTATTTAAAATTTTTATAAAATAAGTTTTTTATTTTATTTTTTTTTAAAAAGTCCAAAAGTATAAATCTTCTTTTATATAAAAAGACCAATGTTAGAATTTCTTTCTAGCATATGCTTATATCTGTAGAATCTATCAACCCTTCAACATTCTTCTCAAAATCATTACCTGCTACAAACCCAACCAAACCAAACCCCAAAATTTTCATATTTTAGGGTTTTACTCTACTTATTTTAATCAGGTGATATTTTCTTTCTTAAACCCTACTCAATTCCACATGTTTCATCTCTTTGTTTTACTACCCTTTATGCTGTTTATTAGTTGTCATTAGTTTACTTGTCTTATAAGCTGTAATTAGTATCAAGTTCACATTTTTATCCATACCCATTAAGTTTTAGCACATACCCACTTCAGATTATTCATTGTTTTCCATGAATTTGTTGCCTTTTTGTAGTTAGGATTTGTTTTAAGGTTGTTTCGCTGCGGTTTTGATGGTAAAGTAGTGATCTTTGGGTAGTTTAAGGAAGTGTAAGGAAAAATGTCTGTGTTTTGTTGTTGTCCGATTCTTGAATGTGTATACTGTTTGGGATGTGCTCGTTGGGCGTGGAAGAAATGTCTTTATACTGCGGGTAGAGAAAGTGAGAATTGGGGTCACGCAACTGCGAGTGAATTTGAACCTGTGCCAAGAATTTGTAGGTATATTTTAGCTGTTTATGAGTTTGATATCCGTAACCCTCTTTGGGCCCCGCCGGGTGGATATGGGATTGATCCGGATCAAGTGGTTTTGAAAAAAGATTATGATGAAAATCAAGGGAAAGTGTCTCCATATATGATTTATATTGATAAGGATAATCGGGAGATACTTTTGCTAATTAGTGGTCTTAATTTAGCGAAAGAAAGTGATTATCTGCTATTGCTTGATGATAAATTGGGGCAGACGAAGTTTGATGGAGGGTATGTTCATAACGGGTTGTTAAAGGCGGCTCAATGGGTGTTTGAAAGTGAATGTGAGGTTTTGAAAGAGTTGGTTGAGAAGTATGAGGATTATACGTTGACTTTTGCTGGTCATTCGTTAGGGGCGGGCGTGGTCACTTTGCTGACCATGTTGGTGGTCAAAAACCGGGAAAGGATTGGGAATATCGATAGGAAAAGGATTAAATGTTTTGCCATTGCTCCCGCTAGGTGTGTGTCGCTAAATTTAGCCGTGAGATATGCTGACGTGATCAATTCTGTCGTTCTCCAGGTAAAAAAAAATTGTCTTATTCATATTTACTATACTCGGTACTGCTTTCTTATGGTTACTTCTTGTTATAGATGGAAAAATGGGTGGGTCATTGGGTTGGCAGGTTGGGTATTGGGTGAAAAAAGGTAGAGTTTTATTACATGTCAAAACGGCTCTGACTCACTTGTATTTAGTTTGGCTAGCTTCTTCTTAGCAAACTACTGTATTTTAGTTGACCCATTTGACCCATTAAGCACACAAACATACATATTATTGCAATTGAAGGAAACACAATGAATGAAACATAGTACTTACATGGTTCAACAATTTGTTAGCATCGCTACAATTCTGTTTATATCATGTTAGTTTTTGATAGCACGTTTATTAAAGAGAGATAGCGTTTCTTATAAGAAGAATACTAGACCGTATATCATGTTTTGCAAAATTTATAGCATCTGAGACAATTTCACAATCATGTTCTATATTCATCCAAGATCTAGGTTTTATTCGGTTAAGGCATTTAACAAATTGCCATATGGTGTGAGGAGGCATGCATATCTGATTCTGGGCCTGGTTTCTTGGTTTATGAGAATTGTATATGATGCCTGGTTGCCTTCCTAATTAAGAACCGAGAATGGAGGCAAGTTGTTTACAATGCAAATGAATATCTTTAGGGGTCCGTTGTAATATCAGTTGTGGCTTCACTTTTGTAATGCCAATTTGCATTATCTGACTGTTTGATATGTATGGAATAGTGTTTGTTTCTAATAGACTTATTCCAATAAATCAGGATGATTTCATGCCAAGAACAAGTGTGGCGTTGGAAGTACTATTCAAGTATCTTTGCTGGTATGCTCCTAAACTCTTGGTCACATTTTCGTATTATTTCATTTGCATTGAACAATATTCATGCCTCAGTGATTGCTACTTATAAAAGCTAAATAAGTCCTTTTTTATAGTGTTAGAATCGATAATCACACACACAGTAGGAGTAACCAGAAACATATAGATTGAAGACTGTAATTTATTTGAATGAGTTAACTTACGAATTTTAGATTGAAAACCTCCCTATGGTTCTATTAGAATGATCTAATCTCATCACGTGAGACGTATCCGCTTTTTTGTTTGCACAGCTTCCCATGCATATTGTGTGGCACTTGCATAATGGAAACATTTACACTACAGCAGCAGATGCTGCAAGATCCAAGGCGTTTATATGCACCTGGCCGCCTTTATCATGTTATCGTTAGGAAGCCATTCGGGTATATCACAACATCTTTTCATCTACGTTTATCACATTTCATCTCACGGTCAGTATTGATTTCAATCCAAGGATCTCAAACATTTGTTGGACTGTTGAATTTGTTGTAGGGTTGGAAGAATATCCCCTGTTGTAAAGACAGCAGTGCCCGTTGACGGTAGATTTGAGCACATGGTTATCTCATGCCATGTTCTTACTGATCATTCTATTGCTCTCATGGAACGTGAATTTTCAAATGCCCTCGACGTACGTCACCTCAACTCTCTCTCATCATGTTATCTAGAACAATATTGCACCTCCCCTGTTAATACTCCTTCCAGTTGTTAAAGAAGTATATGGTTTGATTTTGTTGTCGAATGGATTACTTTTTAACTTCGAACTTCATGTTGATTCTTTTTTTTTGGGGGGGGGGGGGGGGGGGGGGGGGGGAATCTAACTTTTTTTATAAATAATACTGCAAATACCAACAAGTTGATGTCAGCTTTATTAGAAAATTTATATCAAATTTTGAATTTGAAAATCTATCAGTTTGACCTCAATAGTCGGTGATTCCCCTCTTTTATTGAACAAATGGAATACTATAGGAGCCTAAAGCTGTTATTCTTGTGATAGTTCAGACATTGAAGGAAAAAGATCGAGTACTGGATATCCCGCCACAACAAAGAATGGAGAGAAGTTCATCACTAGCCATTGAGCACTCGGTGGAACACAAAGCAGCATTAGCAAGAGCGGCTGCACTAGATGTTCCTGAATCGTACTCGCCTAGTGAATATGGTACCTTCCGGAATGCTCAAGGTGGAGATGACTCTGACAAATTATTGACAGAAACACTTGGGTCATCAAGGAGTAGAGAAAGCTGGGATGAGTTAGCTGTTCGGCTTTTTGAGACTGATGAATCGGGTCAAATGGTGCTAAAGACCAATGTGTATTGAAGTAGTGGTCTTCGTAAGGTTCTATAAATAGATTTTAGAGGAATATGTATGTATTCAGCAATCACCATTCTTTTGATACATGTATCTGTATAGTTTCTTGGTCACTTTGCGGCTTGTTGATCTCGCTGTATTGTGGCTAGCTCGTTTTCATTTTGCGTATCCTATTCTTGTGGGCAATACATCAAAAATAAGACCCGTAATACAGAATTATTCAAGTAGAAAACGGGTCATTAAGATAATGTTTATAACCCTTTCACTGTGCACTATTTTACTTCGTTAACCAAGTTATTTATTTACTTCTTCGTTTAGTCCAAGCAAGTCAAACTGGTTAACAACTATCTTAGTTAGTCCAAATACCCACAAGCATGAACCATAAGAAAACTCATTGCCATGTTTGTTTTATGCATCTTAATTGGTCCAAATATTCATAATTATTGAAGAAAACATATTAGCATCCAGGAACATCGATAAGCAATCTAGCTGCAACACATGTTTTATAGATTTGGCGAATTGTTCAGAAATGTATCAGACAAATGATTGCAAATATGATCACAACCCGAGTTTAGCCAAAAATTTGGTTAGTGTAGATGGTACTAATATCTCGTGTTCCAAACAGATTGCATAGGCATATGCATGGATTCAAGAATCACTGCCCCTGCTGCAAACAAGCCCCATCAAAACTATTGTCAAATACACCGGTTAGACCCGCCGGGTTTTAAGTGACCCGGGCAAACCCTGTTCTCGAAACCCGGTCTGGCTTGATTTTTTTCATTTCTTTTAATATAAAACCGGGTTGACCCGGTGGTCGATCTGATTGACCCGGTGACTTGACCGGGTCGATTAAAAACCTGGTTTTCAAAACATAAAACATTGAATAAAACATATTGCAACTACTGATATTGATATTGCATACTGGTACAAATTCCTAGATATGTCATGGAAGTCACAAAAATATTTCACTGCTAAGTTTTCTCAATTGTTAGAATATTAGTGTGTAATAGTTAGGATATCAGTTTAGGGGGTTAATTGTATTTTAGCTCAAACTTAAGGAGGTTAGTCATGTATTAGGAAAGTTCCTAACCTCCTCAATTGTAGAATGCTTGTTCACCAAGGATTAGGTTTCTCCCCCTCATTCTCTATAAATAGGGATGAGGGGGTGAGGTTTTATTGGTACCTTCTTTTCTTGCTCACGTTTAATAAACGTTTGAGTGTAAAATATCTCGTGTGTGTTGGCGCCACTCGGCATTAAGGGATCATAACCCTTTGCCGAGGTCTTGTTGGAGTAGTTCTTGATTCGTGGTTCCGCTCTAGAAATCGGTTTGTTGAATTTCTTCCAACAATTGGTATCGGAGCCTTGTTCGAGAAGAACGAATCACACAACGTGGTTAGAGCCAAAACAAAAGAAACGAGTGAACCGGGTTTGGTTCGTCAGTTACTGCGTAGTCGTGGCAAAATTGGCGCTGCGGGTTCGTTAACCGTTGGATTTCTACGAAATTCGAACCGTAGGTTGAAGACACATAGATCTAGGATCTCACCGGAGGGATCTTGCATCGGAGCTTCCAGAAAAGAGATATAGGTTGTCGAATTTTCTGATTTGGTTGTTGTGTTCTTTGTCGTTTTCGGTTATTGTTTGGCTATTGTTGTGTAGATTACATGGTCCAAGGTTTCTAGGTTTGCGAGTCAAGATTACTTAGGCAACAAGGTTCTTGAAGTTGTCTTGCAAGGAGGTGGATCGATTCTCCTAGGGTTATAGGAAATCGTTTTCGTTTGTCACAAGGTTCTTGGAGTTTCGGTTTTGAGCTTTAAATATGACAAGGTTTTGCAAGAATTTTCAACTTCAAGTTTTTCGGTTTCTTAGAATTCAAGTCTTGGTGATTCTTGGATGACAAGTAAGGTTTAGCTTTCTCTTGGGATTCAAGAAAAGTGATTACTTGGAGTACAAGGTATATCAAGGTTGTACACTTGAGGTGGAAAGATCGAAGCTTTAGGGTTTTTCTAAAGGTTAGTAGATCAATTATTATAAGAAATCGGGTTTAACACACGGCTTGTGAGACTTGTCGGTAAAGTTGGTTAAAAAGCAACTTGACAAGGTTTGTAGCAAGGTTGAAGAAGAATGGCTAGTATGAATACTAGGTTAAACATCGATAAGCTCGATGGGAATGTTGTACAAAAGCATGGAGGTTCAAAACAAGTTGGATTCAAACAACTAGGTCAAAAACAAGTTGGGTTCAAGCAACTTGGTCTTGGTGTTAAAACAAGGGTCCATGGAATACATGTTCAAAAGCGTGTTTGGTTTGAGGTGGAACTGCAGGGAGCTCAGGAAAATCGTGAAGCTGAGGTAATTCAGGAGAGTAACGATCATGCTGCAGTGGCTCAAAGAAAGTTGGAGGTTAAACAACTTGAAGGAAAGACAAACACGGACTGCTTGGTAAATAAGCGGGTATACCTTGGTGCAAAGATCGAGGCAGACATTATGAAAACCGGAGTACCTGGTCAAGAGGGTGCAGAGGGTAATGTTGCTGAAAGGTATAGAGGTGACAGTAATATGGCTGCTTCAGGAGTTGCTGGAGTGATAAATGAAGATGCACATGAGTCATTGACTTTCAGGGATACAGTTGCTTGTGAGGTAATTTCCAAGTGGATGGCTGTAATGAAAGAAGATATGGATACTCGGCCTAGTATGTGTATGCTCAACAACAGTTTCAGACAAAGCAGTGACGACAACTTCATTTATTACTGGAATTATGCACCAGGTTTGTTCATATATCTATTCCTCTATATAGATTATATGAGGTTTACTAAGGCTGAGATCTGGGTTACCAAGGCTTTGCTGGATTAAGCAAAGGAAATTATACTTGATATGAAGATCTTCAGGACTCAGAGTGGTAATACTGTGAGGGTGTCACGATTCAGGTTTTCCAACGGGATGTCGGTTCAGATATTGTTGGGGGGACACTCTATGTTGTCGTTAGAGGGTAGTCTGTCAAGGAATCGTGATGAAGAAAAGAAGAGTAAGGGGTCATGTATATATGCAGTTGGAAGTCATAAGTATCAAGTTGTCTGCATGAGACCTGACATAGCATCTACGGATGTGGGAATGTTGGATAGGTTTGATCGTGGATTACAGATGGACGTACAAGATTTTGTGGATTATGACTACATCATGGGTAGATCAATCACAATGTATGGGTTTATGATATAGGAATGTGCGGTGAGCTGGGAAGCTATGTTGTGGCACATGATGACTTTGTTAACAACTAAAGCGGAGTATATGACACTTACTGGAGAATTGAAGGAGGATACATGGCTAAAGGGATTCTCTATAGAGTTAGGATTTGAGCTAAGGTTAGTAGCGGGTATTGCTACTGGTGCCTTGACGAAGGCGGTCCTCGGTCCGAGGTTCCAGCACTGGTTGAAGCTGTTGCGTATCGGAGAAGGCTAACTATTACCACTAAGGTGGAAATTGTTAGAATATTAGTGTGTAATAGTTAGGATATCAGTTTAGGGGGTTAATTGTATTTTAGCTCAAACTTAAGGAGGTTAGTCATGTATTAGGAAAGTTCCTAACCTCCTCAATTGTAGAATCCTTGTTCACCAAGGATTATGTTTCTCCCCCCTCATTCTCTATAAATAGGGATGAGGGGGTGAGGTTTTATTGGTACCTTCTTTTCTTGCTCACGTTTAATAAACGTTTGAGTGTAAAATATCTCGTGTGTGTTGGTGCCACTCGGCATTAAGGGATCATAACCCTTTGCCGAGGTCTTGTTGGAGTAGTTCTTGATTCGTGGTTCCGCTCTAGAAATCGGTTTGTTGGATTTCTTCCAACATCAATTTATCATTCGGGTTGGAACATATGTTTTCATGAAAACTTGGAATGCTTTTCTTATATGCTCAAACTCATTATGATGCATTTCTATCATGTATTTAATTGTATGTGACTATGTGGTGACGTAAACTAAGTAACATATAATCAAGGAGTCAAAAAACATATAATCAAGATAATATTGGTCATTTTACTTTACCAAGCATACAAATTTGTCATTTAACTTTACCAAGTAAGCATTTCATAGTCAAACTAACGAAAATATTGGTCAAGGGACTAAACCCGTAATTTGTCAAAACCACATGAAGAAGATCCGCACAAAAAGAGTCTAAGAGTCTAGTAGGGGTGAGCAAATGGACCGAGAACCGAACCGGAACCGACCCAACCCGAACCGCATTTTAGAACCGCGGTCCGGTTCTCGGTTCTTAGATATTGCAAATTGCGGTTCTCGGTTCGGTTTGGTCCGGAACCGCGGGTATCGGTTCTGAAACCGAAGAACCGCACGACTTTTCAAATATATAGAATTTTTATGAAACGTTTAGTTTTTTAAGTTAACGATTATATATTTATGTCTTCGTACTAGTTAATACTTGTCCTTTACTGCGAGATTTATATTAATTCACATGTTGAATGAAATTTATGTACTGGAATGTTTAGAAAAATACAAACTTCATTCATTATATAACAAGTATGTAACTATGTATGTATAGAACATTGTTATTTTTAACAAGCAACTTAACTTTGATTAGCCAGCTCGCTCATGTATATCACTTCAATAATAATATGTGAAAAATAATTCTCATATCAACAGAGTGCTCTATCACAAGAATGTAAGTCCGCTACTTCGTTTTGAAAACGTGGCTATTTTTGTTTAACATCATTTTATAAAAGACATAGCTCGAATATTATGCTATATACTTTAATCGCTCAATGTTCTTTGTGATTTTGACTTAGATTAGTGCAAACACATATAAAATATTGAATTTTTAGGTGGTTTTAAAAAATTGCGGTTCCAATCGGGTAGAACCGAAATACCCGAACCGGAACCGAAACATGTTCTGCGGTCCGGTTCTCGGTTCCTAAATTATGAGAATTTCGGTTCTCGGTTCTTGCATTTTCGGGTCGGTTCCATGCAGTTCCGGAACCGCGCTCACCCCTCGAGTCTAGGGACTAAATCTGTGAAATCTGACAAACAACAAGGACCATTTATGTAATTAACTCTTATGCTTAACTAATTTTACTTAATTTATACTAGTTAACTAATGTTTTTATATAATAGACCAGTATACTCCAATAACAATTCTATATCTTTAAAACTTATATAAATACAATTAATTTTCGGATAATGTTCCATAAATATATCAGCTTTTTGATATTTGGTTACCAATTTTATTTACAGGCTGTCTAAATCAACCGCTGCCACTTGAAGATATAAAAACGACGCTGGTACATCGGTTTTGGTGTAAGAGACAAAAGAAAAGACGTGAGTTGTGTGTAGCATAAACCATTTGTTAGAAATAACATGTTTTGCGTTACGATAATGAAAGTGGGTCATATGTTTGATATCTTTTATCGTGAAACAATTCTATTTACAAAAGCTTACTTAAACAAACTTTCTTTATTTAGTCAAGTACCCCCGATCAAAACTAAGCATATAATAACTAAATACGCATAACCCTTGCATGCAAAACCGATGATTCGTTACGGTGAACAAAGCCTGTGCATCGCACGGGCTATGCTGTCTCGTAAAACAAAATGATCGAGCCTGATCATACATCATACATGCTCTAGTGCTTTTACTCGAATTACTAGTAGTACGCGTTTGATTAGTTTTGCTTGCATGGTTGCATAATTTAGTACTTTATTAGGAATGGATGACATTTAGGGGGTGCTTGGTGGGGGGTAAAGGAGGGGTGGGGAATGGGTAAGGAATTGAAAAGGGCCCACATCCTTTAAATAATGGTGCTTGGTAAAGGAGGGGTAAGGTATTGATTACCCCGTAGTGGGTAATCAACCATTATAGAGTAAATTGGGGGGGTAAGGTATTGATTACCCACCTCACTCATTCCTTTGCATTTCTTTCCTTTTCCCTTTCCCTTTCACTTTCCCCACTTTGAACCAAGCGGACCCTTAATTATTTACTTTTGAAACTCAAACATGTTGAAAATAAGACATAAAACGTAAATGACACAAATATACCATGTCAAGGCTCTGATTGGTAAAAATAACAATACCTATCAAGACATAGTACATCATCCTTAAAAAGGAAAATGACAAACATTATAATATCTGGAGAGAGAAGGAAAAAAAAACTGTTGGTGGTTTGGTTATGTATATATGAGAAAAGTTTAATATGAAACAATATTTATCTAAAGAACAAATCATCCAATCCCAGCCATTGATTTAATGTTCATTAGACGGTTAGATTTAGGGTGTGCTTGTTTCATTTAGATGTTTTAGGTCTGAATATGACTACCACATCTTACTAATAGGATGTAGCTAGAATGTCTAAATCTAAACGAAATAATGTTGTTTGTTTTTGTATAATTGTCCGAATGATTTTAAGTGCTAGTTTATGCAATTTATTTAAGTAACTTGTGTAAATATGAAACAAGACTTTTTATCATAAATATAACATAGTTAATAAACCATCAAATATATTATATTAACACGAGTCTTCAATCTCTCTTATCGAGTAAGAGGCAGTAATACAATTCCCCCACCTCTTACTGAGTAAGATGTTATATGTCTAACTGGGTCTTACTCAAAAGAAAAAAAACAAACAAGCAAAACGTCTGCCCACCTCTTACTGGTAAGAGTAAGAGGGCTAGTAAGACGTTTTATTTAAAAAACAAACACACCCTTAATTACATCCATTACTTTAAAATTGCAGGAGGGGTAGTTTTGTAACTTTATAACACCTCCTCTCATTTAATTGCATCCCCTCATTTCTCATCCTCCCCCATCATCTCCAATTCTCTCTCGTTTCCCCAATTTACAAACCCTAACCCCCAAATGTAAAATTGATCTAAATCACTGCTATTTATTGGACTTATCGAAAAGTGAGTCTGCTCCGACCATCTTCGTCGGAGAATCCATAGATCTACAACGCGGCATCGATGATGTGGCGGTGGTTTGGTGGCGGTGATTCGCCGGAGTTGAAGATGTTTGTTTGAAGTAGAGTTAAAGATGTTTATGAAGTTTTGATTTCCTAGAGAGAAGATTGTGGTTTCGAAGAGAATACTTTTGCAGGGTTAGGAATTGGTGAACGTCTACAAGCAACTGCAAAGTATACTTTATTCAGGTTTGTGTAAAGAGAATCAACAAAATTAGATACAAAGACATACAGTCAAAAAGAATAATGAAGAAGGAACAACATATCCAGGTTTTGAAAAGCTGGTTTAAAAGGACATGTGTGCAAAAGTAATGAAGTAAATTGGTAGTTTAGAAAGAGAGATCTCACGGTTCGCCGAAAAAACTTCGAGAGTAGTTATTTTCAAGCTAAGGAATTTAGGAAAAATCCTCTTCTCAGGCTTGGACATTTACATTTTGTTATCTTATCAATATTAGGATACATTTACACTGTGTATTTTTAAAGGTAGAAAATGAATAATTAGATGACAAAATGAAAGGATGAGACATTTTAAAGGTAGAAAATGAATAATTAGCTTTTGATTCACAATGGGATTTACAATGAATACATTGAGATCCATACTGAATCCCATGAGATTCACAATGGATCTCATGGGATGCACCAAAGAATCCCATGGGATTCATAGTGAATCCTTTGTGATTTATCGACAAGATAAATGATACAGAATCCCATGGATTTTTTTACGAATCACGTGGAATTTCTTTTACGAATCCCGTGGGATTCACAATGAATCCCTTGTGATTTCATACAGAATCCCATGGGATTCACAATGAATCCCATGGGATGCACCAAAGAATCCCATGGGATTCATACTGAATCCTTTGTGATTTATCGTATTTTTACGAATCCCGTTGGATTTCTTTACGAATCCCGTAGGATTTTTCTGGACGAAAATTTTGAAAAAAAAAATTCGGTCTTTTTACGAATCCCATAGGATTTTTCTGGACGGAAATTTTGAAAAAAAAAAACCATCTTTTTACGAATCCTGTGGGATTTCTTTACGAATCCCGTGGGATTTTTCTGGATGAAAATTTTGAAAAAAAAAATCGTCCTTTTACGAATCCAAATAGATTTTTACGAATCCCGTGGGATTTTTCTGGACGGAAATTTTGAAAAAAAATCGTCTTTTTATGAATCCTATGGGATTTTTTATGAATCCCGTGGGATTTTTCTAGACGGAATTTTGAAAAAAAAAAGTTCGTCGAAAGTATATGACAATGCATATCTATAGAAATATAATTTTTTTTTCTCGTCGCGATGGTGTATTTTTCTTAGCTTGAAGATTTACCGTTTGCAAGATATGTTGTTTTTTAAAAAAAGGTGGAAAGTGGGTTTTTATATTAAATGAGCTAAAATGCCAATTTTTCCCCCTTTTGTTATTTTTTTTATTTGATATGAAAGGTGAATGGATGGTTGAGATTGACTTATTTGTTTTTTAAGTGATACTTGTTTTGCATATATTTCACCTCTGTATCTATTTTAACTAATAAAATAAGGTTTTTTACAAGCACCTTAAAGCTGGAGCATTAAAAAATAAAATTAATTACACCACTAACATTCCTTAATTAAACCACATGTACAAGCACCTCAATGCATTCTTTTTTCTAAAAGTCAAATAATGGTCAATAAGCTCTATTTTGTGTTATTTTTGTAAACCCTTTAATGGAGGAGCATCCTCTAACCATTCAAAACTCACCCGGACCCTAAGTTTGAATCCACACATTAATTGAAAACGCATTTGGTAATCTATTTTCAGTTTCAATTCTCATCAAATGATCCGATTGAGTTATTTTTGTAAAGGAATTATAGCATTCATTGTGATTTAATCGGTTTTGATGTCTAATTGATCCCTGGAGGTTTGGTTTCATCTATTTTAGGTATAGATGACAACATTCCAACTCATGTAAGTCTCTTAATTTGTGGGTTTTGAATGTAATTGTTATTTTTTTTAAGAACCCTAAGATCATAATGTTAGGAAATGTAATAATTGCCTTTAAAAAATTGTGAATTAGTCAAGTTATGTTAGGGTTTAGAGCCTATATAATCCTCATATGATATGTGTTAGCTGCTCACATCATCCTTTTCTCTGTTCTTATGATACATTTTTTTGTACAAATCATTTGTTATTGGTAGCTATTGTTAGAGGACAAAGCTGCCCACATATTTTGTTATGGGTAGCTATTGTTAAAGGACAAAGCTGCCCACATATTTTGTTATATGTAGCTATTGTTAGAGGGCAAAGCTGTCATTTTGATTTGTTATATGTAGCTATTGTTAGAGGACAAAGCTACCATTTTCATTTGTTATATGTAGCTAAAGTTCACCCTTTTTGTAATTAATTTTCTTCTTTTTGATTATAGTGCAGGGGTGTTTGGTGAAACTGGATGAGGACGGCACCAAAGCTTCTGAGGTGAGTTTCGACTTAAATAACCAAGATTTTAGGGCTGTACTTTGATTATGGATTATGTTAATGAGTTTAGTATGTTTTTTGTTTATAAAATTTAGTTTTAGATTTTTTTTTCTATTGTTTCATTATGGAATGAATTTGTTAAATGTGATATGATTTTGTTTATTGTCAGGCTTTTGGAGGATTTGGGTATGGATTAATTGTTGGTTGCGCCCCGTTGGTGTATTTGCATGCTCAAGATTATTGCTCAGGTACTAAATAATCATAGATTATTTTTTCTTTGCAAATTGTTTGGTACTTATATATTTGATTAGTGATGATGATGAGGTGACCTTTAGGAAAGGGTTACTGATCATACAATGTGGATGACACACAGCTCTTGACGTGCTCAATTATGTACCTGATTTTTTAAAAAGTCTTTCATATAATTTTCTCAACAAACTCTGAATGTCAATTATTTATTAAAGATTGTAGCTTATATTAAATTTTGTGACTTTCAGATCTTGGAACTCCAGCTGCTAGGCAAGAAAGTATATTTGTTCCGATTCAATCAAATACATTTAATTTGATATGTATGATTTGGTTGTTTTAATGTATTTTTGTATCTGATACTATTTATAATTTTATATTTTTAGGTTCCAAATTTGTTTCAAGAGACGGTGAGATTCATTTCCACTTTGACGTATTTGATGTACAGTTCTGAATGATTTGATTGTTCTTTGTTTGAGTATTCTGCATTCCCGTTAATGTGAGTTTTCATTTTTGGTGTTGACTATGCTGATTCAATTCTCATTTTTGGTGTGAAAGGCAATGCTACAAGTGCATATGAATTTATGTTTCTCATCTTGATGGTGACATTGCTACAAGGTATGTGCAAAATTTTTAATATTTTAAGCTTAATTAGTTTTGTTATAATCGGGAAAAGTCTTGCACTTTGAACTTTGCGATCAAACTGAGTAATTTTAATTATATTGTTTGACAGTCACACTGATTCTATTTTTGCGGTAAAAAATAGGATTCATGTGCAAGCATAGAAATATGAATTTGGAAAGCAAGCGAAATGACTCCACATGGTATTTTTTGTAACTAGAATATCAAATTTTTAACGTAATTGACAATGACTTTTATGTACTGAATACTTATTATCTATAAATAGATTTCTATAAATAGATTTCTATACATACTTATTATCTATAAACAGATTTCTGTTTACAAGCATCTATCTGGTGTTTGGAGGATTTGTTGCTGATGTCGTTGCTGCTATTGATTAGGTTTGCTTACATTCATTCAATACTACTAAAACATGCCCCATTTTTGCACAAATGTTGTAATGTGTGTTTTGTTACAACAGGTGGTTTATGGAGTTAACATTTTGAATCTTTTGGTGGGGCCTAAAGGTCCACCCACCACCCGCCTCTTCAAACCATTTTAATGTTACACTTCTGTCGGCAAGCAAAGTTGGAGTATTTGTTGCACAAGCGGCCGTAAATGAAGGCCCGATGCCCAAAACCATTGTATGAATTTGTTGCACAAGCAGCCGTACAATGGCTGTAAATGGAGTATTTGTTGCACAAGCGGCCGTAAATGGAGTAACATTTTGAAACTTTCCTATGCCACATATCTGATAGTCTAATACGAGTGGAGGAAGGTACATATGTTTCTATCTTTGGTTTGCTTATTATCTTTTTCACATTTCGTCATGAATATATTACATGTGGCAAACAGATGGAAGTAGTTGAGGCTGTGGAAGGTGCTCATGATGTAAATAGGCACGCATGACGTTGACATTTTTTTCGAAGAGAAGAGGATGCTGAAGGCAAGATTTTTTTTATTTGTTAATTGAACTGTAAACAGTGAACAATGAGATGCTACTTAAATGTCAATCCGTGCTATTGTTAGATATAATTTATATGTTAACTTTTGAAATTTAAATTGTACTGTTTTCAGGAGAAATATGAAAAGGAGCTAAAAGACGCAAGAGCGCTGGAACTCATGCACGCTGAACAGGAGATAATTTTGGACAAGGCGGTTCATCTAATTTTACTAAGTTTGATACTACTTTCTAAATGTGATAGCTAAGCCTCTAAGGTTTTGGTGATCTATTCTTCACTATTAGAAACATCAGGTACTGTCCTTATCCATGAACTGTTTAGGAAGGTAATATGTATGAGCTTTATCTGCTAAAATTTGAGTGGTCGTGTCCTTATCCATGAACTATTAGAAACATCAGGTACTGTCCTTATTTATTATACCCCAAGCCACAATCCAACCCAAACACAATCAAGCCCAAACCCTTTTGCTGGCCCATCTATTCCCAAGCCCAACCCCCCAAAACAGATATCAAAGGGGTCAAACCCCGGTCAAACCACACCATCTTCCTCAACCGTTTCCCTGGTTTCCCTCCTCACTGTCTCCCCCCTCCTCTCACTTTTTCACCAACATAGCCCCCCCCCCCCCCCCACAAGTAATACTCTCACCAAACAAACCAACCCCCACCACCACAATAAATGTCCTCACCAACTCCACTCAAACCTGCTCTTGCCATTTTTTCCGCCAAAAACCAATAGAAGGCTAGGATCATGGAAAACTAAAATTCACGGCTGGGATTTGGTCAAGGGTCAACTAGAAGCCATTTGGAACTGAAAAAAGTGAACAGAAGATACACATGGGCTCAAGACTGCCTTTTTGGCATTTTAGTATAAGTATTAGCATTTTTGTTAGCCAAAGGGGTGTAATTTTATGTAACTTAGTTAATTTAGAACTTATTTTCAACCTGTAATCTGTTTTTATTATTTAATGAAAGAATCTCTTTGGTTTACATCCTGTCTCAATTTTCAAGTTTTAATAAAGCATTTTCAAGAAGTGTTTCAAGTTTATTAGTAGCTAAATGATATTTCATAAGCTCATGTAAAAGTAATTAACAGCTTATTGTGGAATCTCATCACTCAAATTCTGATTCAAAGTATTTAAATGGAATGGTCAATGAAAGTCAACCTGGGCAATATGGTATTCATGGTGGTTAATTATATATTGATGCTAGCACTGAGGTAGTGATTGTGCCTGTCTTAAAGATAGGCTTAGGTTGGGATTCACCCTATTTCAGTTAGGGAATTGAAAGTTGTAAGTCTTATTGCATTTCCTACTTCAAATCTAAATTTCATAAGTGGTGGTTTCAAATCTGTTTACTTTATTAATTGTTGTTTATTTGCTACTGAGTAATCACAATCTAGTTATAATTAAGTTATTGTGAGCTTGTTTGATTGTTTTAGTTTCATTCTCTAGTGTAACTGTTTTAATTTGCAAATTTAGTTAGGGGTGTGATTCTTAGTATTAATTGTTTAAAGTAGCTTATTACTGTCCATTTGCACTCTACCATTGCTTAGCATATCAATTTGATCAATAATAGTGAGAGTTATAATATGAATCTAGGAGCTATAGTGTAAACTGCCTAGTATAGGGGTGTTTGGATTTAGTTGTTCCAGAGGGTTAAGGGTGGTTTTTATTATTGTTAGCTATAGAGACAGTCTCATGTAGGTATAATAGAACCCTTGGACCACAAAATCAGTAATAACTTCAAGTGAAAGTCAAAATTCACCATTTGATCCTTTAAGTTGTTATCTGTCAAGGTTTTGAGAAAGTCATTTCATCATTTCAATTCACAAATAGAAGTTTAAGCTTAATTTAGTTTACTTGTAGTCTATTTTAACACATTGAACCAGTAATGATCAACCAAACCTCATAAAAGTCAACATTCAAAGTTTTCTAAAAAAGTCAAATTGCCTTATTGGTCAGATTTTCCAAAAATTCAAAGAATTTTATAGAATTTTGTGAGTGGATTCATGCTCTGAAACTTTTAGGAATTACAATCTCCCAGCTATACTTCATTGTCCCAGTGTTGTTTGAATTTTGTGAATTTTTTCTGAGGACCAAATTGCCCCTCAAAGTCACCTGCAGGGCAAGAACCCTGCCCTGTGCACAGATCAGTCCTCCACCACCACACCTTTGGTGGTTGTTTTTGGCCACCACAGTGCGTCCCATAGGTCCATTTTGGGTTCCTTCAACCCTCCTCCTGGCCACCTTTCTAGATTGAGCAAGCTTGTAAGCTTGGGGTCACTGGACCCCACCTGAAACCCTTCCAAAACATTGTCCCATTTCTGTCTCAGTCTCCAAATAAGCAAGTGCTTATTTTGGTTTCCTGGCTTATTCACATGGCTTAATTATTTGAATCTTGCTTAAACTTGTCTAAACAACTTAAGTGAACCAGAATCCACCACTGTGGACCCCACATAAGTTCATTTGAGCTTAATTCCTTGTTTGGTCAAAGAAAGTCAACTGTTGAGCTAATAAGCACTCAAAGTGCTTAATTTCTGAGTTTCATAAAAAGCGTTTTTGTAAAAGTTGTTAGTTTTTAGTGTTAAGGTAGTTTGGAAAAAGAAAAAACACAAAAAACCAAATTTAATTATAGTGATAGCTTCTATTTAATAGAAATTATCTTTTTAATTTTCTTTTTAGCTTATTTATAAGCACTGTAGCATTTTTTATATTTTTATTAATTCTCTTTTATATTAAAGTAATTTTAGAAAATTTTCCAGATTTTTCTTTTGTCATTTAGTGGTTTTTAGAATTAATATTAGTTTAATTTATTATTAATTAATAATTAAGAATTAAATAGCATAATTAGATTTTATTAAGTAACACCTAGTTTTTATAATTTTCCTAGCTTTTATATAAGTTAAAACATTTTTAGGAATTTTTCTAGAATTTCTACTGTTCATTTTCTATTTTTTAGATTATAATTAGTTTAATTAGTAATTAATTAATAATTAGAATAATAATTAGTAAATTAGTTTAAAAATACATAAAATCAACTTTTTATAATTTTTTAGATTCCTGTGATGGTTAATTAGCTTTATAAAAATCTTCTTAATTATCTAAGTCTCTTTAGTAATTTTTAGTAATTTAAATCAATATAATTAGTTAATTAATAAATAATTAGTAATTAATTAATAATAAATAATTAAATAATGTAAAAATAATTTTTCTTTTTCTAAAAATTTTCTTTGTTCATTAGGATTGTAAAAATAATAATTTCACACTCGTAGCCTTTTTAGTTCATCAGTTGTACTTTCTGTTACGTTCGTCAGTGTACGTTTTTAATTAAAACGTACTTTTATAGGTTTTAAATCAATTCTTCTTAATCTAAATTCCAGTAATCAATCACATAGCTTTCCTAAGCTATTTCAGTTCAAAATTCTAAAATAATTCTCATCACAACCCCTTTCTGTGAATAATCACCCGATCACAAGCACGCTAAAGCACAATCCACACCTCGTCGGGACATAACGACCTGGTGATACTCTATATTACCCGGAAGCATTGGTCTAGGTAGTTTGACCTTGTTGATCATATACTTGGTCAATTTAGGTTGACTGTTTAGCACCAATCAGTGCTAAACTTGCATTTGAGGGGGAGTCCGTTGATATTGCCACAACAACTCCGGTTAAGGTAGTGATTCTATAGCATAATACTATTAACGTATAGTCAATTGTTGAACAACATGTCTATTCTTCCACATTTGATTGTTAAATAGGATAATCATGCAGCCAGTTCAGTTGTTCCTCAAATAACTCCATCGGTAAGTGCGTCATAGTTTTTGTAAGTGCCCGTTACAGTTCCATGTATAATCATACTTAGCATGTTGTTGCTCTATTCAGGATCTGGAATCTCCAATTGATGAAAAATACTACCCCGTTTGAGAAACAAAAGAGTGCTAAACGTGCATCCGATGGAGACGGATCACAGTTTGCTCTATACAATGCATGTTTTCTTTTAAAGTTTTCATTTTGCAGTGTTTTTGTGCCATCATTGGTCTTAGAAGCAGACAGATCACAGTTTGAAGGACTGCAGCTGGATGATCATGTGTGACTGCATGTATTTAACTTTTCCAATAACTGATCTAATGTATAAAAGTTGTTTACACAACAACAATGTTTAGTTTTTTCAAATCTGTAAATGTAAGCTAAAGTTACTTATCTTATCTATTTATCTCATATTCCTTTCAACCCTGTGCAAGACTTTGAAATCTATTTGCTTTATTTTGTGTAATTTTCAACCAAAAATACAATACTCTCAACTCTACATACGAATGTAAAAAACACTTCAATGTATTTAATTACATCAGTTTCGAAACTGAACTAATCTCTCACAAAATCAACTTATTTTTCTTAACAAACAATCCATTATTTTAAAAGATGTTATCTCAAATATTTGTTACCTTCCCATATTTTGTGTCAAAATCATATCATTTCATTCAATTTTATACTATCTCAGTTTCAGTTGCCATGACAGTCAACAAAAGCCAAGGTCAATCGCTTTCTAAAGTTGGTTTGTACTTGTCGCGTCCTGTTTTCACACATGGACAACTGTACGTTGTTGTTTCAAGATTAAAAAGCAAGAAATGTTTGAAGGTTGTCGTTTGTGATCAGGATGGTAATGTCTCTAAAACTACAACAAATATCGTGTATAGAGAAGTACTTGAAGATCTATGATCACCGTTCGAGGTGGATTATGTATCTATCATCAGTATAATCACTTTCTATTACACAATAGATTTTGGAGACCCCAAATGTTTGTTAGTGTAATTGTAACATAAGCAATTTCTTATCTTATAATGGACGCATTATCTTATTCTTTGTTTCATATTTTAAATGAAACAAATTTACGTTAGAGAAAAGTTCAATACGAAACAAGGTTTTTTTAAAGTACAAATCAACCAATCCTGACCATTGATTTAACTTTGATCAAATGGCTAGATTTAATCACTATTTAAATTAATAAAACACAGGAGGGGCGTTTTTGTACTTTCTCACTTCACCAAATTTTATATTCACCAAACACTAACACACCAATTCATTCACCAATCTTATATCAGTACCAATTCATACACCAAACACAATTCAAGCAAAATAACATAGATCTGACTACAAACTCATCTAAATCAATATCACCGATATACACAATTCAGTCCATGGTAGTTGGGGGGTTGTTGTTGTTGTTATTGATACCGTTGGGGTTGTTGGTGTGGGAAGAAGAAGATCTTGTTGTTGTTAAAATATTGGTGGAGTTGGCGAGTAGTAGAGATGATGATTTGCCTGCGTTAGTTTATGAGGCGAGGCCGACAGTTAATAGGGGTGAAGGGAGGGTGGGTTTGGGTTTTTGGTTGGGGGTGTGTCGTCGGATGAGGTGGAGGTTGGGATTGAGATGAGTAAACGTGGTGATGCAGGTGAGGGAGTGGATGGGGCGGATGAGAGTGATGATATACTGCATACCATTTGGCTGTTTTGTTGAAATCTGTGGCCTGGATTGACAAAGCTAGCTGCTGTATTTGACGTGGGCAGGTAACCACAAAGGTTGGTGGTACGGCGTGGATATTAAATTGGTCGGGTTATGGCCGCTTAATGTTTTCACAGTATTGGTCGACTGTTAAAATATCTACTGCAGGTCTTTAGTCACATTGTAGGGATGTCTATTACTAACATACTTCAGTTTATGATACTATATGTTTATCTTGTGTGTGGAAACCATGAATTATATCATAATTGAATATTTAATCATTTGGTGTTCTTGTGATCTAACATGTTCCTATTGACTGTTCTCCCTGTATTTCTTTCAAACTTTTAATATACGAAGTATAACAAAACAAACAAATTTACAAATATTGACTTAATATATCAAAATTAATTATTGAGATGCTTGACTGTTCTCCCTGTATAGTATTCCAAAATTCTAATATGAATTAGAAATATAAACTCTTATATTGTGCCCTGTTAAATAGTATAATTAATGCTTAAAAGTGATTGTTAAGTTAAGAAAAATCTCATGTGATGCACCAAAGAATCCCATGGGATTCATACTGAATCCTATGGGATTCACAATAAAACCCTTGAGATTCATACAATCCCATGGGATTCACAATGAATCCCATGGGATTTCATACAGAATCCCATGGGATTCACAATGAATCTCATGGGATGTATCAAAGAATCTCATGGGATTCATACTGAATCCTTTGTGATTTATCGTCTTTTTAAGAATCCCGTGGATTTTTCTGGACGGAAATTTTGAAAAAAAAAAATCGTCTTTTTACAAGATTTTCAGTTGGTTAGATCCGATGAGGTTACCGAGATTTTCCGGCGGGATTTTACGGTGTTCATGGCGAGATTTCAGTTGGTTAGATCCGGTTGAATACGGCGTCGTTTAACTTGTTGGCACTGATGCACCGAAACACCATTTTTATTATGTTTGTTCTTTCCTGGACTACAAACTATGAAAGAAATATATGTTGGTAGAGAAACAAAGAAAGAAATGGTTACCTTTACAATAGTTTTAGATCTGGGTTACTGAAGAACAAGTGAACAATGAAGGATAAAATGAAATCAAGAGGAAGCAGCTAGAAAATATCTTTGTGTAATAGAAGTAAACTGATCATGTGAGTATGCATAGAAAACAGAGATTTTTTTTATCAAAATTTATTAGAGAATGGGAAAGTCTAACATAAAATATTTTTTATTATTCATTACTGTATTTACTTTGTTTTAAATGCTTTTTAGTTGTGTTTCTACCTTTTGTTATGTTATTTTTAAACGATACTTTTTGTTATGTTAGTAACAAAATTTTAGCTATGATGGATTCCCTAGTTAGTTTAGAAACCAAACCGAATCCCGTGGGATTTTTTTACGAATCCCATGGGATTTTTTTACGAATCCCATGGGATTTTTTATGAATCACGTGGGATTTTTTTACGAAATCCTGTAGGAATTTTCTGGATAGAAATTTTGAAAAAAAAATCGTCTTTTTACGAATCCCATATGATTTTTCTGGACGGAAATTTTGAAAAAAAAAAATAGCCTTTTTACGAATCCCGTGGGATGGACAGAAATTAAAAAAAAAAAAAAAAAAATCGTCTTTTTACGAATCCCGTGGGATTTTTCTGGACGGAAATTTTGAAAAAAAAATCGTCTTATTACAAATCCCGTGGGATTCATACAGAATCCCATTGGATTCACAATAAATCCCATGGGATGCACCAAAGAATCCCATGGGATTCATACTGAATCCTTTGTGATTTATCGTCTTTTTACGAATCTCGTGGGATTTTTCTGGACGGAAATTTTGAAAAAAAAACATTCGTCTTCTTACGTATCCCATGGAATTTTTCTGGACGGAAATTTTGAAAAAAAAAATCATCTTTTTACGAATCCTGTGGGATTTCTTTATGAATCTTGAGGAAATTTTGAAAAAAAAAAATCGTCTTTTTACGAATCTCATGTACATAAAGTAATTAAATCTATGAACATGTTCTTTAAAAAGTTTAAATAGACATAATCGCATGGGCTTCACAATGAACATGTTCTTTAAAAAGTTTAAAAAGGTTACCCGAGAAAATGAATTAATACATAATCTCATGGGATTCACAATAAATCCCATATGATTTCATACAGAATCCCATGAGATTCACAATGAATCCCATGAGATTCACAATGAATCCCTTGTGATTTCATACAGAATCCCATGGGATTCACAATGAATCCCATGGGATGCACCAAAAAATCCCATGGGATTCATACTGAATCCTTTGTGATTTATCGTCTTTTTACGAATTCCGTGGGATTTTTCTGGATTGAAATTTTGAAAAAAAAATCGTCTTTTTACGAATCCCATGGGATTTTTACGACTCCCACTGGATTTAAATGGACAGAAAATTTGAAAAAAAAAAAAATTATCCTTTTACGAATCCTGTGGGATTTCTTTACGAATCCCATGGGATTTTTCTGGACGAAAATTTTGAAAAAAAAAAAAACATTCATCTTTTTACGAATCCCATGGGATGCACCAAAGAATCCCATGGGATTCATACTGAATCCTTTGTGATTTATCGTCTTTTTACGAATCACATGAGATTTCTTTACGAATCACGTGGGATTTTTCTGGACGGAAATTTTGAAAAAAAAAAATCGTCTTTTTAAGAATCCCATGGGATTTTTACGAATCCCATAGGATTTTTCTGGACGGAAATTTTGAAAAAAAAAAATCATCTTTTTAAGAATCCCATGGGATTTTTAAGAATCCCATAGGATTTTTCTGGACGGAAATATTGAAAAAAAAAAATTCGTCTTTTTACGAATCCCGTGGGTTTTTTGAACGGAAATTTTGATACAAAAAATCGTCTTTTTACGAATCTCATGGGATTTTTACGAATCCCATGGGATTTTTCTCGACGAAAATTTTGAAAAAAAAAAAGAGTAAATTGCAAAAATCGTCCCTAAAGTTTGACCAATTTGCATGTTTCGTCCCACATATTTCGAAACTGCAAGGATCGTCCCTAAATTTTGGCCCGTGTGCATGTATCGTCCCTAAAGTTTTGGCCCCGTGTGCATGTATCGTCCCTAAAGTTTGACAAATTTGGGACGATATATGCCCCAAAAAGGACGATATATGTCCCAAAGGTTAACTTTAAAGACGATCCTTGCAGTTTCGAAATATGTGGGACGAAACATGCAAATTAGTCAAACTTTAGGGATGATTTTTGCAATTTACTAAAAAAAATTGTCTTTTTACGAATCCCATGAGATTTTTTACGAATCCCGTGAGATTTTTCTGGACGGAAATTTTGAAAAAAAAAATCGTCTTTTTACGAATCCCATGGGATTTTTACAAATCCCGTGGGATTTTTCTAGACGGAAATTTTGAAAAAAAAAATCGTATTTTTACGAATCCCATGGGATTTTTTACGAATCCCATGGGATTTTTCTGGACGAAATTTTGAAAAAAAAGTTCGTCGAAAGTATATAACAATGCATATCTATAGAAAGATAATTTTTTTCTCGTCGCGATGGTATATTTTTCGAAGCTTGAAAATTTACCGTTTGCAAGATATGTTGTTTTTTAAAAAAAGGTGGAAAGTGGGTTTTTATATTAAATGAGCTAAAATGTCAATCTTGCCCTCTTTTTGTTATTTTTTGATTTGATATTAGCCATTAGATGAAAGGTGGATGGATGGTCGAGATTAGCTTATTTGTTTTTTAAGTGATACTTGTTTTGTATAGATCTCACCTCATTTACGTTATTACTTTTCTTATCATCTCATTTCTCTATTTCTTTTAAAAATTATCCGGTGTCAACAGGTCTATATGTAGAGTAATTAAATTTGTTGATTCCTTTTAAACTGTGCAGTAGACCTATGCGTTGAAAAAAAATACAGTCAATTTAAAACTCAAATCTTTTCTAATCTAAGCTAAAAATAAACCTAAACATGACACAGTTTAGCTTGTTTTCTCTTGATTTATAAAACGTAAAATCTGGAAAATTTATATACGGAATATGAATGGCATCTGTTACACGTCTCTCTCAATATTATTGTTTAAGATAGACAAATGATAAATCAGTATACTTTTGTGCTTAATTATCTGCTAATAATGTGATTGTGAAAAGGAATAAAAAAATATTGAGATTCTCTTAAGTTGGTTTTAAGATGACATATCGATATCATGTTAGGGGTTGATTTGCACACCAAATTTTTTGATAAAAACCCTATTTTATACAAGTTGTATAGCACACCCCGTACAACATTATAATGCACAGAGTATGGTGAAAGTACAAAAAAATTGTGTACAAATCAACCCTCATCATGTTAACCAATAAAAAATAAGTAAAGATGGAGTAGTGATATTTAGACCTACGCATAAATCACTTGTACGATTATATTATGTTTTTTCTCTCTCCAAATTACCACCAATTATTTTTTTAAATTAACCAATCAAATCATTAGACATATTTGTAGCCATGATTAGTAGGCACAATAATCATTTTCATATATGAGTAGTGATATATAGGCCTAACAATGAGATCTAACAATAGACCTACTCCATTCATCTTTTGACAAGTGTTATACACTTTTTCTCTTTCATCATTTCCCACCAATCAATTTTTGAAATGCACCAATCACATCTTTAAGTCTAATTTTAGGTGTAGGTTTTAGGTTACCAAATCATTTTTCTTGATTAATTATCCGCCCGCACTGTGAGGTAAATCCACACGTCCCTTTAGTTAGAACTTGTTATTTCATGCGTGCTGGATAGTTATTGGTGTGTCGAATCCATCTATACCGAGGCACATGAGGCTCTTTGTAGCATAGGTTTATGATTAAGTGTCACAACAATTGGTAATTAAGAATTTCAGGCATTCATTTTATCAAAGCCTTACAAATCAACAAGTAGAATTGAATAGCTAGCACAGAGTAATGCACCCTAAATAAATACGTCTTTCCCTCCCATTGTTCACACCATATTTACTTTTATCTTGTTATTTTATTTTTCTCACATTTAGGTTAATATTAGCTTAAAACAAATCTCCTCAAAATCTGGTTTTTATTTGCTTTCATAAAATATAAATATAAATATAGCAAAAAATATCCTGGCTTTAGATGAAATTGTTATACATCTCAAACCTACCTGACTATCAGGGATGGTCATGAGTTTTTGGATGCCCTGGGCGAACAGGGTGAAGCAACACACTTTTTTTTAATGGGTTTAGGGCATAGACAAGTCATGCAGCTCATCCCCATAGCGATTTTAATTTATTAAATATAACGTTACAATATGAGAAGCTAACGTTAACCTCATCATTTTCTATATTTTTATTATTTTTAAGATTATCATAAACTTAATCTCATCATCAACATACCCCTCCATAGAACCATGTTGAGATCACTTATATTCTTATTGAATTTTCTTTCACCTCATATTTTGAGCATTGTATTTACGAGTGTAAACTATACAACATTCAGCTAAAATCAAATAAATAAGTATGGAATAGTATCATCTGATCAAATTGATGAGAAGAAGAAAAGATGAAGGGCTGACTCATTTAATCCCTTAATTGTTGATTCGCTTCCAATTTGACTCTCAATCACAGTTCACTAACTGCCATTCATTATGTGATGATCTCGAATTGTCAAATTATCGTATCTATTCATTCAATTGTCATATGCATTTTTTTAAATCATTACATAACATAGGTAGTTTAGGTTTAATAGCGGGCTTGTATTAATTTGGGCTTTGAAACTAGTATGTGTTCACAAATATTAGTGAAAGTACTTGTGTTGCTCGCTAGATGTGATGAGGCACCGGTTTTCATATGTCAATCCGGGTCATGAAATGTCATAGTTTAGGACGCCTACTGAAGTATAGTGATATGAGTCGGGAAGTAAGCGAGAGAAGCACACAGATAACCCTTGGAACAGTAATAAACTGTTGTGGGGCTAGCTGGACCATCGGTAGTTAGGGTTGTTGAACTAGTTGTTGGGCCAGTTGGATAACCTGTTGGGCTGGCCGGCCATATTGTGCCCGTTGAATATATAATATAAAAATTGATTGTGAGACGACCCACACAAGCGGTTGAGATAAAAAGTTTTGCATCTGTTGTGCTTGAACTGCAAATGCCGGTCGATATTTAATAATAGGGTAGCATTTATTCCTCTATAATTGTTAGCAATGGTCAATATATACCCGTAACTAGCATGGGACATCGTGTTTTGTATACCCCCTCATAAATATATTAGAGCATTGATTGGCATGTGCCAAACTGGTATGCCTAATTATATGAATAAACTTATGTGTCAGTATCATGTTGGTGACAGCGGTGAGACTCCCTTCTTCACAAACCAATAACTTATTGTCACATTTATTTAGGTACATAATTAATCACATTTTTAAGCATCCAAATCATTTTCTAATGGGAATTGATTGGCACACATTGATTTTTGATTGGGACACTCCAATTAACGCATCAGGCAGTTGTACCATATTGATAGCATGCTTTGATTACTTGTATCGTGAGTGTGCAAATAAAAAAAAGAGTGTGCAAATCACCTCTCTTTTCTAATATATTAACTATCATATTATGTAATATTGGTTACACCTAATTGCTCAAGTGTACAAATATTATATTGGTTACACCTAATTGCACAAGTGTACGCTCAAAGTCAAGGGAATCTAGAGATTCTTTCAAGTATACTTAACTAAATAAGAGTTGTGTTATACTAACCCTCCCTATCAGAGAGGGTCCACCTACTTTAGTCAAAATGTACAAGTTTTAATACAGACAGTACAAGTGACAACAGCTGGTCAAAGTCAACACACCCTCCCTAGGGAGGGTGTGGTTATCCTACCCCTAAATAATGGTTGTCCATTGTTACTAATGGGCGCTTTTTTATTTCCTCAACTCATTATTCTGATTGAAGTCCATCTACTTTGATTATTTAATTCATAACACCAAAAAGTCATCATTTAATCTTATCATAGAAAACGGAGTAGTTTTTTTATGCTTACTTTTTAAAACTCTTCCAAACCTATACTTCGTACTTGTTTATATTTAGTATCTCATTCTATGCTTACCTTTTGTCCTTTTCCTCCAAATTTTGATTGCAATGAGTTTAGGACCCATCTACTTGTTCGTTGACATGAGACAAAACCGATGTGCATGCAACAAACAATTAAGTCTATGATTTATAGCGTTGAAAATTCGTAAAGAATACAATGCACTTTAATTTTTTAAAAACACAACACATAAAACTAACATTACACTAAAAACATTAAATCGTTACATTCATAACAACAACAACAACAACAACAACAACAACAATAATAATAATAATAATAATAATATGTTCGTAAAGAGGTGGATATTGGGCTTCGTGGAGAGAGGGACAAAACCTTACGTCCGGCCGATATGTTACTTTACTCTTGGGATGGTGGCCTTGCTGTTTGTGTTGATCTTACAGGTTCGTCACCTTTGACGCGTTCGTGTATGGTTGATTTTATGCCCGGTCGGGCGGTTATTGAAGCCGCACAACGTAAACGTGTCAAGTACGCAGCTAAATGCGCTGATATCGGATATGGGTTCCTCCCCTTTTCATTCTCTTCTTTTGGAGAACTTGAAAAGGATGCAGTGACCCTATTAAAGCGCATTAGACGATTCTCTATGACCCAAGACATTGGAGCACGTGCTGCTCCACATATTTTTAGTAGGATTGGTTTTGCTGTAGTTAGAGGTGTGGGGGCTCAGTTAGTATCTCGGCTCCCCACTAATTTCTTGTAAAATCCTATTTGTTTTTCAATAAAGTGATGGTTATAATAATAAAATAATAATAATAAAAATAAAAATAATAATAATAATAATAATAATAATAATAATACATGCAACATTTCTAGATTAGGATGTTGAACAATTCCTCTTGTTATGTTCGCTTTGGCGGCATATTCCACACTCCTTTGGTTCTTCGCGGTTACGTTAATCCATCTCTTTTTGCATCCTCTTTTCACGTCTTCTACCACGACTAATAGAAAGTTTTGAGTAATCAGCTTTAATCTTCCAACTAGGATTTGTCCAATAATCAACATGAGGAAGAGGTTGAAAATCAGAATCGTATTGACTTCTAAAAGTTAAAATAGTGTAAATCTCATTCACAAGAGTGATTGGATTGTCTCTTATATGTTGACAAACTGCAATTGCATGAGAACAAGGAAATTTGTGGGTTTGCCATTTACCACATGTGCACTTTTATTCATGATAATAGACAGTTTGAACATTTCCACCTTGACTGTTTATTTTTCTAGCTGTAATAATTTGGTACACCGCCTTTGTGTAGTCGAACTCTTGGACGTGATGTCCTTGAGAACACATATCAACTTTCCTAAATATCTTCCATATGTTTGGTGGAAAATAAGTATTGCAGTTCGAAGCTGTCACACAATGATTTTTGAACAATGTAATTGTTCTCTTAAATGTCAGATCACTACATGCTCTAATGGGCAATGTAATTGTTCTCTCTTATATCTAAAGAACTTTCTTTCTTGAGTGGTGCTACCAATTGCCCAACATAATCTTTTTAATGTCAAGTTTCTAAATTTTGACATTAAATTACTTCTAACATGTCGCAAACAAAACCGATGATATGCATATGGCTCTTTCCATTCTTCTAAGGTGTTCATTGCATGAATTACTCCCCGATATCTATCTGAGATAACACATAGCTGTTTATCTTGTGCAACATAATACCTGAATTATTGAAAAAACCAACACTAACTATGAACCGTCTCTTCGTCAACTATCGCATATGCCACCGACAATATGTGATTGTTAGCGTCTTTTGATACGGTAACAAGCATTTTCCCCTTATATTGACCTTTTAGAAATGCGCCATCAACGCTAATAATAGGCCTACACAAGTGAAACGCATGGATCGCTGGTCCAAAGGCCAAAAAAAAAAAAAATATTGAATGTCATTACATTTGATGAGTTGTGTGGGTGATGTAACCATTTCACAATGTTATGGCTTTTTTTTGTGCAACGGACCACAATGTTATGGTTTTTTTTTTTTAGCTGTGATTTGCTTTCAAATTGCATACCAAGCCTAATTTCGTTCTTTGATTCATTCCAAAAATCAATGTGAATGTTGTGTTCACGGACGTGTCTATCATCATCATCATTATAATCTCCAACGTTGTTCATAAATGTTAAATATTAGTAGTAAACTTAAACATTAGGGACTTAAGTGTACTTTGTAATTTGATTAGGTGGTAGACTAGAACTAGGTTATTTAGCTTGGAGTGCAAGACAAGCTAGGTTTCCACCTTCTCATCTCTATAAATAGAGATGAGGGGATGCTAGTTATTCATTCTTCTTCCTCGTTGTAAGCTTTATTGGTTTTAATAAAGGAGTGTTCGAGGGTAATAACGTGTGCATATATTCTTGTCCATTTCTTTGTAGTCTCTCGTTTTGCTACTTGTGCTCGGTATAAATCGCGATCTAGTGTTCCGCGATCAAACTTCGGATTGTTGTCGAGGTATTTTCCAACAAGTGGTATCAGAACTCGATTTCGCGGGTTTGGTGGCGCTAGGTTTGCGATCAAGAATCTTGGGCAACAAGGAAGTGTCGTTTTCGAAGCAAGGTTTTGCAAGGGATCGTTCGGTCATCTTATGGTTTTTAGGTTGATCGATTTTTGATTGGCTCCAAACGGTCAACTTATATTGACCAAGGAATGGTCAACAAAGTCAAACAACCTAGAGTCAATCTCCGTGGAATATAGGGTTTCCCCAGGTCGTTATGTCCCGACGAGGTTTGGATTGTATTCAAACGGGTTTGTGATCAGGTGAATTTGGACAGAAAAGGGGTTTGTGATTGATTACGCTACTGATTTATAGCTTAAATAAGCAATAATAACATATACGTGAAATTAGAAAAACTTGAAACGTTTAAAACCTAAAACGCATATGTTCAGATTAAAGTTACGTGAACGTACTAAATAAAACGCGAGTTTTGTACAAATAAAATACTTATGAATATGAAAATTACATTTTTACGATCCTAATGATAAAAGAAAATTTTTAGAAAATTAAAATTAATTTTTACACTATTTATATTATTATTATTAATTAATTACTATTTTCCTATTTACTTTTAATTATTTAAAATACCCTAAAATACAAATAATTAGGAAATTAACCTAGAAAAATGAAATTTAAATTTGGAAAAATCTAAAATAATATAAAACTAATTTTAAAACTAAAAATATATTTTAAGACTTTTTAAATAATTATTATTAATTATTAACTAATTTAATCTATTTAATAATACACTAAATAATAAGAAAATGTAAAATAAACCTAGAAAAATAAAGTTAAAACTTAGAAAAATCTGAAATATTATAAAACTTATTTTAAAACTGAAAATATAATTATTACACTATTTATCTAATTATTATTAATTAATTACTATAATTTAATTATTTAAACTATTATTGATTTATTATAAATACTAAATAACCTAAGAAAAATCTAAAAATTTTTCTAAAAATCTATTATAAGTGCAGAAAGCTAGAAAAATTATAAAAAGTACTAAGTGCTTAATTAAAAAGTTGAGAAATAAGCTAAAAAGCTCAAGTTTCTTAAATAAAAGCTATCACTAAATTTAAAATGAGCTTTTTCTGATTTTTAATTTATAAAACTATTAAACAACTAAAATAAAGAAACTTTTATGAAGAAAACAAGCTTGGAACTTAAAATTAAGCTGTGTGGAGCTTATTGGATACCACAGATAAGCTTTTAAGCTTATAAGTGGATTTTGAGCTTACAAAAGATCATAACAAGCTAGCAAACTGGAACCAAAGGGTGTTTAAGCTAAAAGCTAATGTAATGAACTGAAAACAAGATAAAAGTACAAGAGATAAGCACTGAATAAGCTTAAAGAAGCAAATAAGCAATTCCAACACACTGTCAATCCAAACAGGCCACTGAAGCAACTTGAGAGGTCTGTGGGGTCCACTAGGGGACTAGGAAACCCAAAGTAAAACCTGATCTCAAAAGCCACAAAGAAGGGCTTTCTAAAAAGCCCAAGTTCAGCCCCTAAGTCCTACTAATAAGCATTAGGGGAGGGCATGAACTTGGGTGGTCAACACTGATCCCTCAGTGTATGAGTGTGGAGGGACAAAAAGAAAAGGGCAATCAGCCCTATGAAATAAGCTAAGAGTATGAAAATAAGCTAAGGGCCTTGAAGCCTGGCTTATTGGCTTCCCAATAAGCCAACATTCACACAATGGGGCCCACAAGTGAGAAAGCTATGTGCTAAGAAAAAGGGTCTGTTTGGTCAGGTCTGTGGTGCAGGGCAACACCTTGCCCTGCAGCCCACTTTGAACAGCTGAAATAAGCACAAGAAAAATCTAAAAAATAAGCACAATGTGAATTCCACAAGTTGAGCTGGGGGAGATTAACTAGTAAAAATTTCAAGTCCTAAATCTAAACATAAAAATCTAGAAAAATCATGCAAGAAATGGGATTTTTACTAATGAGCAAATTTAACTTTTAAAGAAAACTTGAAAAGTTGACTTAATTGAATTTTGATATTGATTTTCTGAATGATAATGATGTTTTAAGACCTAATAAGACTGAAATAAGCTAAATGACCAAATTCTAAACCTAGATGGTGATTCTGACACCCTAACACTAAACAGTTATCAATTGAATGACCATGAACTAGGATTTTGACTTTTGAAACTATTGACACTAAATCTTATGTTGCATATGACCTAATGTGAGCTATTGGAACATGTTACAACAGGTAGCAACAACAATAACACAATACTCAATGGTGCAAATCCCTGATCCAAACACACCTTAAAGGTGGGTCTGTTATGTTTTAATGTAGTAAATGGGATTCTACAAACATGAAACTGAATTTAAGTCTTACATTAACCTATAATGAGCATAAATGAATTGAATTGAGCAACACATGAAGTACATGAACCTTGAATAAAAAAAAAATGGAAATGCTTACAATGGCAGTTAACTGAGATAGTTGACAAAGGCATCAAACCACAAACCTATTACTCCCCTAGGAGTTCTAAACCTCTAAAATCCATAATCCACAGCTTCCATGGCTTTCTTCTTCCTTAAAACTTTTTTTTTTTTTATTTTCTATTTATTTTTCTTGAATTATGAGTATTTTTAGATAAATGCCTAGAAACTGATTCTAATGCTTTAAATACTTAAGACAACTTGTAACTAGGCTATAATGGGCTTAAACAAACAATGAGCAACAAAGTTTTAACACTTTAACAAGACTTTTAAAATTCCACTTGAAAATTAAAAACTTGAAATATATAACTGAAAGATTGAAATTGATGATTAAGTTGAGTTTCAACAGACTAGAAATACTAAGTACAAGGATTTTAAACCAAAAATTACAATAAAATAGGATAATTAAGCTAATGCGACAAGCTAAACTACACTACTACTTATTTTAAGCTAACTAATACATATTTTTTCTTTTTTCTTGACTTAAATAGACCTTAAAGACCTTCTCTGTCCTTCCCACTTTATTCCAAGCCGTTGGATGGCTTTAATTTGATCCTGACCTTTAAAATCCGTTTTAGTGGGAAGAGGGAATTGGTAGTTTTTAGTGGTACTGGTGAGTGTAATAAATGGAGGGTTGGTATATTTTATGGAGGAGGGGGTAATAGTGGGGTTGGTGAGGAAATTGTGGAGTTGGAGGGGGGACATGGAGGAGGGAAACCTGGGGAGGAAGAAGGGTGAACAGTGGTGGGTGTTGGTTTGACTGTCGTTGACCCTGGGTGTAATATTAAAGGGGTTGGAAGGGTTGGGCCTGGTGTGTGGGCTTGGTGGATCAGGTTGTGGATTTGGATGTTGGGTTAGTTTATAAGCTTAGGGTCTATTTGGTTATTAGTAGTTACAAATCACAAGGACTCAAAATGTAATTATTCTGAAATTTAGGGACATGATTCGTACTTTCTCCAAAGATATCATAAGGACCAATTTTTGCCAATTTTCACTATTCCAATGACCCTTGTTGATTTTTCCACTTTTGAATTTCCCACGGACCAAATATGCCAATCTTTGAATTTTGAGGGACCAAACATGTAAACTTTCAAAACATTTTACCCAAGGATCAATATTGACAATTTGTGATTTCCCAAGAACCAAAGTTGACTTTTCTTCAAAATATTTCTCCCAGGGACCATTTATGCCAAAATTAAAACTCCAGGGACTAAACTTGTGATATCCAAAACTTTTGAAAATTTTCACCAAAGGACTAAATATGACAACTTATGATTTCAAAAGGACCTTTGGTGACTTTTCTTTTAAAATAAGTGCTCAAGGACTATTTTTGCCAATTTTTGAAAGTTGGGGGACTGAAACTGTCAATTTTGCAAACTTTATTTGTTTTTCATTTGTTTTTACTCATTTTGCATCTGAAACATATAAAACACAATTTTGGAATATTTTCAGTATTTTTATGCATATTTGAGTGTTTTGGGATGTTTTGCAGTTCAGATTGACCAAAAATGATGAGTGTTTGAGCACTCATCAATTTTTTAGGGCACAAGGTTTCTTGGAAGGTTTCGGTGTAGAGCTTTTCAAAGGTGTCGACTTGCAGGTTTTTTGGCTTCGAGGATTTGTGGGTTAGTGAAAAGAAAAAGGTTTCGAATTATTTCGAATCATTTTTTTTTGGAGTTGCATGTTGACGAGAAGTTTCAACGAAGAAGAAGAACTACATGTTGTCGTCATGGTGTTTTATTACTAAAACAATAAAGTGACATAATAACCATAATATTCTATATCTTGTATTACGTGTACTTGGTAAAAGTTTTTGTCTATTATTATTATTATTATTATTATTATTATTATTATTATTATTATTATTATTTTAATTCGTACAATTAAAACTTTCCAACAAGGGCAATTTCATTAATACAATGTTTCTCGTTGCGGGTTTCTTGTGGTTCAAGTTTTGATCAGGGTTAGCTTGGGTTTCAAGTTTACGATCGGGTTTGCTTGTTCGAGATCGAGGGTTTAGGGTTTTTCTAATTAATTCGATTTGCAAGAAGGGTTTATAACAACAAGGAGAATATTGCACACGGCTTGTGAGGCTTGTCGGTAAAGTTTGTTAAGAAACAACTTGACAAGGTTTTTAGCAAGGTATAAGAAGAATGGCTAGTTCAATAACTAGGTTTGACATCGAGAAATTCGATGGGAAGAATGACTTCGGGTTATGGCAAATAAAGATGCGTGCTTTAATGGTACACCTGGGATGTGATGCAGCATTAAAGACATTAACCGCGGACATGGAAGCAGGTGAAAAGGCTACTTTGTTGAAGAAGGCATACAGTACCTTGATTCTATGCTTGGGAGACCGGGTTTTAAGGGAAGTTACCAAGGAAACATATGTTGCAGGAATTTGGACGAAGTTAACTAGTCAGTATATGACCAAGTCCTTAGCAAACAGACTGTATCTGAAGAAGAAGTTGTACACGTTCTATATGAGTCCAGGTACGAAACTGGGTGATCATATAGATGAGTTTAATAAGTTGATACTTGATTTGACGAATATTGATATCGAGATTGAGGATGAAGATCAGGCACTTATGTTACTTACGTCATTGCCATCGTCTTACGAAAACTTTGTGGAGACATTATTGTACGGGAGGGAATCCTTGACAATGGAGGATGTTCTGGCGACTCTGAATTCAAGGGAGTTGAAGAAAAGAATTGAAGGCACAAAGGAAGAAACTGGTGACGGGTTATATGTAAGGGGATGGTCAGATCATTCAAGGAAAACTCATTTTGGTGGAAGTTCGCTATTCACGTCAAGGGGTGGAACTGGTAAACTCAAGTGCTTCATATGTCATTCAGAGGATCATCTGAAGAGAGACTGTCCAATGAAGAAGTCAAGTGGGTTCGTCAGGAAGGGTAAGCATGATCAGGATTCTGATTCTTCTGATGACGACGGTAACGCCTACTTTGGAGAAGCCTTGGTGGTAGTCATGAATGATGAGATGACTGAATTGGTAATGGATTCAGGTGGGTCTTATCATATGACACCTAGGAAGGATTTCTTGTATGACTTTAAGGATATTGATGGTGGTTCGGTTCAGTTAGGTGATAACAGGACATGCATTATCAGATGGACAGGAAAAGTGAAGATACAGTTGAATGATGGTCCAAGCTTTATACTGGAGGATGTAAGGTATGTTCCAGGGTTAAGAAAAAGCTTGATTTCATTGGATACTCTTGAAAAAGAGGGTTATACTGTGAAGATGCAGATGGGTAGAGTCAAGGTGATCAAAGGTTGTCGGGTTATGATGACCGGGATCAGGAAAGAGAACTGTGTGTATACACTTGAAGCAAAAGTGAAGACTTTTGGTGTACAAAAGCATGGAAGTTCAAAACAAGTTGGTTTCAAACAACTTGGTTATAAACAAGTTGGGTTCAAACAACTTGGTCCTGGTGTTAAAACAGGAGTCCATGGAGTACGGGTTGATGAACGTGTTTGGTTTGAGGTGGAACTGCAGGGAGCTCAGGGAAATCGTGAAGCTGAGGTTATTCAGGTTAGTAACGATGATGCTGCAGTGGCTCAAAGAAAGTTGGAGGTTAAACAACTTGAAGAAAAGACAAACATAGGCTACTTGGTAAATGAGCAGGAAAAAGTACACCTTGGTATAAAGGTGGGGGCAGACATTATGGTTACCGGAGTACCTGGTCAAGAAGGTGCAGAGGGTAATGTTGCCGAAAAGAAGAAAGTGAAGGAGTCTACGGAAGGTAATCTTTGAAAATTACTAAAGTACAATGCCTGGTCGACAAGGTGGTCCCCGGTCCGAGGTTCCAGCACGAGGAAAAGATGTTGAGTATCGGTTATGTTTAAGTGTTACTCCTAAGGTGGAAATTGTTAAATATTAGTAGTAAAGTTAAATATTAGGGACTTAAGTGTACTTTATAATTTGATTAGGTGGTAGACTAGAACTAGGTTAGTTAGCTTGGAGTGCAAGGCAAGCTAGGTTTCCACCTCCTCATCTCTATAAATAGAGATAATGGGATGCTAGTTATTCATTCTTCTTCCTCGTTGTAAGCTTTATTGGTTCTAATAAAGGAGTATTCGAGGGTAATAACGTGTGCATATATTCTTGTCGATTTCTTTGTAGTCTCTCGTTTTGCTACTTGTGCTCGGTATAAATCGCGATCTAGTGTTCCGCAATCGAACTTTGGATTGTTGTCGAGGTATTTTCCAACAATAAACTTCATCACTCCTTCACTTTATGAGTGAAATTCCACCGGTTTTCACCTAAGCCATCATCAGAATCTTCTCCAATTTTACTTGAAGTATCACTTTCATCTTTCACTTGAATGTAAGTCTTCTTGCTCGGCAAACCCATTATAAGTCTCATTTCTATCAATTACGGGCGGTGACTGTGTGTTTGGACTTGTGAAGCTACGTAGAAAATCAAGGAAACTTGTGTTATTATCTTGAGTCGAAGCCATAAGGTATGTGTGTGCATGAGAAATTATTAATTGGTATGGATAATTTTGTTGCAAATTAAAAGGAATGTAAAAAAGATAAAAGCTTGTTATGAGCAATATAGAAATCAGCAGGGACAATTAATTTTTTAGGTGAATTTGTTACAGCGATAATTAAATAATGTTGCTTTCTACTTTATGTAAGAATATAGGTGATCCAGTTTAATGAAAACAATAAGTATAGGTAATGAGAAATATAGAATGTTAAAGTAATTAGATGAATGAAAGAGAACTGATATAATTCATATTTTGTAACTCAACAATAAATGTATTATAAAATGATATTAAAAAGATTTGGAGGGGAAAAAAGAAGAAAAAAAAAAAGAAAAAGAAAAAAAGAATAAAAAAAACAAAAATGTGTATTCCGAATTTCCTACACGACAATCATGGGTCCTAAACTCATTGCAAAATTTGGAGGAAAAGGACAAAAGGTAAGCATAGAAGTATAGAACATTCAATTGTGCTGGCCTAATAGAAGCAAGCAAGAAAGAGCCTAATAGAAGAAAGCAATAAAGGTTCAACGAACCCGACCCTCTTAGTTTAATTATATAAAGACCACTACCAATCAACCGTCCTCACTCATAATTTCTAATCTACTCTCACGTAAACTTAACACACCATTTTCTTAAGAACACCTTCCAGTCCTACACAATGGGTTCATGTGGAGTTTTGGAAAGTGTGAAGCATACGGGCATCATTGCGGCTGCACTGCCCGTGCAGGACCATTGGCTACCCATGTCAAATCTAGACCTTCTCCTTCCGCCAATTGATGTCGGAGTTTTCTTCTGCTATAAGAAAGCTCTGCCATACGACGAGAGTGTGAACATAGTCAAGAAATCATTGGCACAAGCACTGGCTCTATTTTACCCGTTCGCTGGAGAAGTTGTCCAAAACAACCTTGGTGAACCTGAGTTGCTGTGTAGCAACCGTGGCGTGGATTTCATTCATGCATATGCTGATATGGAGCTTAAAAACATTGATCTCTACCACCCTGATGATTCTGTAGAAAGAAAACTTGTTCCAGTTAAAAAACAAGGAGTTCTTATGGTTCAGGTATACTTGCTTATGTTGTATATTTGTTTGGAGATTAATATCTTAGTTCACCGTACCTTTGGCAACAAAAAAAAAAAAAAAAAAAAAAAAAAAAAAAAAAAAAAAAAAAAATTAATTAAAAGATTAGCAACAACAAGCAAAACACCTTTTTTATTGACTCATACTATAAGGTGGAAACAACGTTTTAAAAATCGGTTATATAATCGATCCAGTTGAGTCGCAGGTTCACCGGCAGATGGTCGAACCAGTTTTCTACTAGCTATTGTTCGAGGACCACTAATTGGTGATGCTGATTTAACGATTATCATGTACACATACAAAACTTAAATAGGCCATTTAACCACAATATTTTTGTAAGAAAGACTAAAAAAAGTTGATCTGCACACTATTAATAACATGCATACTCAGGGACGCATTTTTCAACTTTAGCTATGGTTGTTTTAAATTGGTTCAGTTACAATGCACAATTGATATCTCAAATACCAAATCAAGTCGAATAAACTCCATGCATTCACAAATCATCTAAATCTATGAATTGTTTATTACGTAGTAATGTAGTGTGTTTGGTTAATTATTAGTTCACAAACTCTTGTGAAGTAGCGTTGTTTTAGAACTATAATATAAAAACATCGACAATAAACACATCGACAACTGCTGGTGTGGCAAATTTCAACAAATTTAATGAGTTATACTGGAAAAAAGAAAGCTTTGAAATTTTATTCTTTTAAATATGCTTGAACCGGCCGGATTTATTAAACCCGGCCCTGTCACTAATTCGGTTCCCGGTTCAACCAGGGTTTTGAAACATTTGGTGGAAACAATATTTGCATTATATTTAGTTGACGCTAACAAATACGGAGTTGCTAGCTAGCACCAAAATCTGTTCCCATACTCGATCTTCAATTTGTGTCACTATAACATACATATAGCATTCAATCTTCCACGTGGTTATATCGACAGGAAAAAAAGACAAGATATGAAAGACAGTTAACTGGGAAAGAGCATAACTCGATCACCTTTTAAGAATTTTTAAATTTCCAATCATTTATTTATGTATTAGATGAAAACACATGCTAGGTGACAACTAAGAAAAACAATTGAGAATATGAGAACTAATGAAATTGCTCAATCTTTTGATCATAGTTTCTGATTTTGTCATAAATCTTATACATTCATTTGTCTGGATATAGGTCACGGAGCTGAACTGTGGAGGTTTAGTAATTGGATGCTCATTTGATCATCGAATAGCCGATGCATATTCAATAAACATGTTCTTGACTGCATGGGCAGAAATTGCTCAATCGAAACAAATTTCATGTCTTCCATCTTTTAGGCGTTCCATGCTTAACCCGAGACGCCCACCTGTTATGAACACCATCTTCGATACCTTATATGTCCCTATATCGACTCTTCCTCCACCAGGATCTAATTTGCCAGCCAATCCCCTCGTTAGCCGCATATACTACATTGAATCTAAAGATATCAATCACCTCCAATCAAATTCAAGTTTAAATGGAAACCCGAAAAAAAGTAAGCTTGTGTCCTTCATTGCCTTTCTATGGAAGATAATAGCAGAGTGTAATGATGGGCACGATACGTGCAAGATGGGCGTTGTAGTCGATGGGAGAGAAAGGCTAGATAATAAGATTAACTTAGACAAAATCTCTTTGTCAAATACCGAGTCTTTTTCTATGCAAAACTACTTTGGAAATGTACTTTCTATCCCTTATGGCAAGGCGAATTCAAGTGAACTTAAAGAAATGCCACTCAGCCTAGTAGCTGACATGGTCCATGAGTTTGTGTGTCCAGCATTGAGTGAGGAACATTTTAGAGGACTCATTGATTGGGTAGAATTGCAGCGACCCGCACCAGCAGTTGCAAAGATATACACAAAGATGAAAGAAACTGATGATGAAGCCGTGGTTGTGTCATCCGGACAGCGATTCCCTGTTGAAAGCATTAACTTTGGATGGGGTAAGCCAGATTTTGGATCGTATCATTTTCCGTGGGGTGGGCAAACCGGTTACGTGATGCCAATGCCGAACGTGAGGAAGAATGGGGATTGGATAGTTTATGTGCATCTCCTTCAAAAGCATTTGGACTTGGTCGAGACCAAGGGAAGCAAGGTTTTAAAACCGCTTACTCCATCTTACTTAGAGTTCTAATGGTCTCATGTTACTGTTAATTATCACATGTCATTGTAATACCGTAAAGCTCAAATGTGTGGCGTGCACCCGTTTTATTTGTGTTTGTAACTTCTGTTTTTTTACCTGTAATTTGTTGGTCACATGAGGGCAATCAAGGCAATTGCATATAATAATGGTTGTTAAGATTTTGATCCTAATCTTCGTATCTTACGATTTTACGATACTACAAAGCAAAAACGATCCCGATCCTATGTAAGATCTTTGCCAGATACAATCATAATAGGATCTCAATCTTTACCATAAGATCTTAAGATCTAGATCGATCCGATTTCACTTTTTTCGAATCACAAGCTAAAAAACTACAAATTTTTGCATAAATGTTGTAGAATATAAAAAACACGAGGCTAATTGTATTAAAGACTTCGTAATCATAATTTTGACATACATTTTCATGATATATGATATATAATAATATGTAGATTTACATAATTTTACAACGCCTATTAAGAAAATGGCACTATATAGTAGGATTTTAAGATCTCGATCCGATCTTACGATTACGATTTTGCAAAGACGAAAACTATCATATGCATGATCCCGAGCTAAAAAACCTTGATATAATATATGCTTCTCTAATAATGTTTCTAAAATTGCATCATATCAAGGTTGGATGGGCTGAAAAATCTAGTTAACTGGGGAATTGTTATCTTATACCACCAATGAACACCGTGTACTTGCTTGGGAACCAAGATATCGAGTATTCACACATGCATATATCATGCATTAATCTACTTTATAGATATAGTTGTCAACTGCTTATACGAACGAAACTAAACTTTGATGCATGTAAAATAGTTACATGCTTTTATGGAATCAAGATAAGAGTGAAGAGACCACCAGGTAACTAAATTGTTGCAAACCCACTGGAGAGTTGAGACGTCAAATCCAGACCTACCTATTGAGTATATATAAATAAAAAATTGATTGTAAGACGGCCAGCACAAGCGGTTGAGATAAAAGTCTTGCATCTGTTGTGGTTGAACTGCTAATGCCGACCGGATATTTAATAACAGAAAATTTAAAAAAAAATAAAAGATGAATAATGATTGGTTTCGTTTATTATGTGGTTTTGTTTATGCAACCAATAGAAAGCAAGCAAGAAAGATTCAACCTAGTACCCTACCCTCCTAGTTTAATTATAGTTTTTAGCAAGAAAAAACATACTCAAATTATTATATAAAGACCACTACTAATCAACCGTCCTCACTCATAATTTCTAATCTACTCTCACGTAAACTTAACACACCATTTTCTTAAGAACACCTTCTAGTCCTACACAATGGGTTCATGTGGAGTTTTGGAAAGTGTGAAGCATAAGGGCATCATTGCGGCTGCATTGCCCGTGCAGGACCATTGGCTACCCATGTCAAATCTAGACCTTCTCCTTCCGCCAATTGATGTCGGAGTTTTCTTCTGCTATAAGAAAGCTCTGCCTTTCGACGAGAGTGTGAACATAGTCAAGAAATCATTGGCACAAGCACTGGCTCTATTTTACCCGTTCGCTGGAGAAGTTGTCCAAAACAACCTTGGTGAACCTGAGTTGCTGTGTAACAACCGTGGCGTGGATTTCATTCATGCATATGCTGATATGGAGCTTAAAAACATTGATCTCTACCACCCTGATGATTCTGTAGAAAGAAAACTTGTTCCAATTAAAAAACAAGGAGTTCTTACGGTTCAGGTATATTTGAATTAGTTGTTTCTTAAAGAATAACTAACAATCAAACTAAAAAGAAAATTAATTACTCCATTAGCAACAAAAGGATAAGGGCTAATGGCTTTTAAATGTATCATACTTAATTGTCATCATTTCCTTCAATATGTATCGAACATTTTTTTTTACTTTTATGTATACTAAACTTGATTTTTTTGGGCATTTTTGTATACTTTATGACCATTTTACCCCTCATGTTAATAAAATGAGGCAAAATAGTCATAAAGTAAACAAAAATGCCCAAAAAATCAAGTTTAGTACTAAGAGTAGCAAAAATAATAATAATAATAATAAAAAATAAAATGTTCGATACATATAAAAAGAATAAGTGACAACTATAATACATTTTAGTGTTATTAGCTCAAAGGAAAACACCTTTTATATTGACTCATATTATAAAGTGGAAATAATGTTTTAAATACCGGTTATATAATCGATCCAATCGAGTCGCAAGTTCACCGGGTCATTGGTTCAACCGTCAGGTCGAACCAGTTTTCTACTAGCTATCGTTCGAGGACTCGACAACTAATTTGTGATGTTGATTTAACGATTATCGCTCATGTACACATACAAAATTTAAATAAGCCTCACTAGGACATGTGCTCATTACCTGGGGGAAGGTCTGGTTGGCATCCTTAGGATGCATGGGATCAGAATGACCCATCATTCTTCACCTTTGGAGCGAAAACTTAAATAGGCCATTTAACCACAATATTTTTTATAAGAAAGTCTAAACAAAGTTGATCTGCAAACTATTACTAACATGCACACTCAGGGACGCATTTTTCAACTTTAGCTATGGTACGGTTTTTTGAAATTGTTTCAGTTACAATGCACAATTGATATCTCAAAGACCAAATCAAGTCGAATAAACTTCATGCAATCACAAACCATCTAAATCTAAGAATTGTTTATTATGTTTGATATATATTAGTCAAATTAACAAGCTCTTGTGAAGTAGTCTTGTTTTAGAACTATAATATAAACACATCATATCGACAACTACTGGTGTGGCAAATTTCGACAAATTTATTAAACCGGATTGACTAACTGATTGTTTGATGGTTTGATCCGGTTTTAAAACATGGAAAAAACAGTCACTAATTCGGTTCCCCGAGTTTTAAAACATTGGGCGGAAACAATATTTGCATTATATTAAGTTGACACTAACAAATACGGAGTTGCTAGCACCAAAATCTATTCCCGTTCTCGATCTTCAATTTGTGTCGCTATAACTCTGACTCTTTTACAGAAAGTTTTGTACTCAGACGGAGTGGGAAAGATGCAGTAATTCTTTGGAAAATCCTGCTTCTCTCACTAAAGAAAATCTCACAGTACATGAAGGAGAGTTGGGGCATTAGTCACCGAGTAATTATATAATTTTCGAAAATAATTTGGTAACGTCGTGCCAGAATTTTAATATTTTTGGAGGGCCAAAATCATTATACGTAACATATATACATATTGCATTTAATCTTCCACGTGGTTATATCGACCGGAAAAAAGACGAGATATAAAAGACAGTTGATTGGGAAAGGACACAACTCAACTACCTTTTAAGAATTTTAAAATTCCAATCATTTATTTATGTATTAGATGAAAACACATGCTAGGTGACAACTAGGAAAAACAATTGAGAATATGAGAACTACTGAAATTGCTCAATCTTTTGATCATAGTTTCTGATTTTATGATCATAAATCTTATACATTCATTTGCCTGGATATAGGTCACGGAGCTGAACTGTGGAGGTTTAGTAATTGGATGCTCATTTGATCATCGAGTAGCCGATGCATATTCAATAAACATGTTCTTGACTGCATGGGCAGAAATTGCTCAATCGAAACAAATTTCATGTCTTCCATCTTTTAGGCGTTCCATGCTTAACCCAAGACGCCCACCTGTTATGAACACCATCTTCGATACCTTATATGTCCCTATATCTACTCTTCCTCCACCACAGTCTAATTTGCCAGAAAATCCCCTCGTTAGCCGCATATACTACATTGAATCTAAAGACATCAATCACCTCCAATCAAATTCAAGTTTAAATGGAAACCCGAAAAAAAGTAAGCTTGTGTCTTTCATTGCCTTTCTATGGAAGATAATAGCAGAGTGTAATGATGGGCACGATATGTGCAAGATGGGCGTTGTAGTCGATGGGAGAGAAAGGCTAGATAATAAGATTAACTTAGACAAAATCTCTTTGTCAAATACCGAGTCTTTTTCGATGCAAAACTATTTTGGAAATGTACTTTCTATCCCTTATGGCAAGGCGAATTCAAGTGCACTTAAAGAAATGCCACTCAGCCTAGTAGCTGACATGGTCCATGAGTTTGTGTGTCCAGCATTGAGTGAGGAACATTTTAGAGGACTCATTGATTGGGTAGAATTGCAGCGACCCGCACCAGCAGTTGCAAAGATATACACAAAGATGAAAGAAACTGATGATGAAGCCGTGGTTGTGTCATCCGGACAGCGATTCCCTGTTGAAAGCATTAATTTTGGATGGGGTAAGCCAGATTTTGGATCGTATCATTTTCTGTGGGGTGGGCAAACCGGTTACGTGATGCCAATGCCGAACGTGAGGAAGAATGGGGATTGGATAGTTTATGTGCATCTCCTTCAAAAGCATTTGGACTTGGTCGAGACCAAGGGAAGCAAGGTTTTAAAACCGCTTACTCCATCTTACTTAGAGTTCTAATGTTCTCAAGTTACTGTTAATTATCACATGTCATTGTAATACCGTAAAGCTCAAATGTGTGGCGTGCACCCGTTTTATTTGTGTTTGTAACTTCTGTTTTTTTTACCTGTAATTTGTTGGTCACATGAGGGCAATCAAGGCAACTGCATACATGCTTCTCTAATATTTCTAAAATTGCATCATATCAAGGTTGGATGGGTTGAAAAATTAACTAGTTAAATCAGGAATTGTTATCTTGTACCACCAGTGAACACTATGCAGTTGCTCGGCGACAAAAATATCAAGTAATCACATATATATCATGCATTTCACTACTATATAGATACAGTTGTCAACTGCTTATACGAACGACACTAAACTTTGCTGCATTTCAATAATTACATGGCTTATAAATATGGAATCAAGGTAAGAGACCACCAGGTAACTAAATAGTTCCAAACCCACTCGGGAGAACTGTTTATCTCTCAAGCACACTGTGTTGGTGTTCTTTAGAATAATATCCGCTAGAAACGTGAGACTTCATATCTAGACCCACTTATCAGTATCTAGACTTCATATCTCTCAAGCACATTGTACGTGTGGGCATTCTTTACAGGTAAAATTTCCTCCTCATTCACCCCAGGCGGGCGATGATAAAGCGTATTCTCCTCCTTGGTTGCACAATCTCGAAATTTACTCATTACCATCATCCCGAAAATATAATATATAGTTACCTTTTAACTTAATTTCCCCTCAACTTCAACATAAAGTATTTAGCCTTCTGGTTTGTAATTTTACCATAACTATCATACTCAGTCTTTCACCTAAAAGAAACGGAGTATATCGACTATCTTAATGCTTTATAGACCTAAACCACCATCTGAATCAAAGCATTCACTTGCATATGAGGTGTGAATTGCGACATCAAGATTAGGGTGATCATACCAGAAGAGGTTTTGCCTCTCCCGTGGTAACTTAGAGCACTGTGCCCCCCATATCAGCAATTACGATAGCCAAAAATATTCTCATCCTATGGATTTGCATTATGTGGCATTTTTTCGTTGTTGAAGAGCAGGTGATCAAACTGCTACTCTTTCTTCATAATAGACAAGAGTACATAAGGGCATAAGGCACATCAAAAGGAAGACAACAGTTGTGTCGTGATCATCCGCTGACATGATCATTGGACCAGTACGTGCTCAAAATCAACGGAGAGTCACAACCTCAAGCTGACCTAATGTTTCCCCCCTAGTATATTGTTGAAGCATAAATTAACACTCCACTTGATAACATTGTTCAAATTATGATTTTGCCTTCAAAGCATTATAACATACGCCTTTATTCGCTTGGAGTTGAACAATGAGCTTATTTGTTTAAGCTTATATTTGGGCTTACGAGCTTATTGATATCAGCTTATATTTCATAAACCCCAATTTTCCGCTTATTTTGAGACTTATGGGCTTATATAATCTTGTTATGGCTTATAGTATATAAATAAGCAAGTAAGTCTCAAAGTAAGCCCAAAACTTGGGGCTTAAGATATATATGTCGAAAACATACAAGCTCATAAACCTACATATAAGCTTAAACAAACACCCTTGAATATATATGAGTTAGAAATCTAATAGATTCTTCACCCTAATTAATTCATTCGTTTGATAGAGTCTAAGGTCAAAGAAACTTAACTATACTAAAATTGTGGGTTGGGTCTTGTTTCTCATAGTACAGCACCCTAGAAGGTTTTTCTATTGCACCCTAGAAGTGTAAATTCCTGTTTTACCCACCCGTGTGAATTTTTATCACATGCTTTGCCCATAAAACAAAATTAACAAATATATGAATGATTTTCATTTGTGACTAAAAGTAAAATTAAAGATTATTAAACGACTAAAGAAAGATTAAACACATAAATCTTTAATATCATAAAAACCACCGAGTCCAACCCAAACCTGTAGACAGCCAAGCCCAGCCTAAACCTGTGGACAACCAATAAATTACACAAACCCTAAAATTTGCCTCATTTCTAGAAGAATTTTGATCAAGCTCTTCATTTCCATGGCTAATCAACAACTAAATGTGAACCCTTTAGTATATATATCTTTTAGGCTGAAAATTTTCTATATTATTTTAGATATGTTCTCTTATTATGTTTGTTGAAACTTTTGATATAAATAATCTATTTGTTGTTTAGATATGTTTGATTTATGTTGTAGTTTTGTATCACACAGATTATTTATATCAAAATAAAGACAATTTATTATTTTGATATAAACAACAAACAGATTATTTAAATCAAAAGTTACAACAAACATAATAAGAGAACTTATCTAAAATAATTATTTATGAAAATTTTCAACGTAAAAGATATATCAAAGGATTTACATTCAGTTGTTGATTAGCCATCTACATGTTTAGGTTGGGCTTTGTCACTTGGTGGGTTCTATAATATTAAAGGAGTTGAGATCTATAAAGAATCCACACTTGCTAAAGAAGCAACTAACAAATCCTAATTATACAATCCAATTTGATCCAAAGGCTTAAATTAAATATGATATTTATACTTAAAGAGCAAAAATGACAATTATATAAAAAAAAATAATAATAATAACTACCTTCATTCTTTTCCAAAAAAATTAGGGCAAAAAAAACACACACACACACACACAAAACCCCGTATATCACTGTTGATCACCACCGCCGGAAAAATTACCACCACCTCCGGAAACCTTCAATTCCGTCAATCCACCGCCGTTGAAACCTAAAACCTTCAATTTCGTCATCAATTTTCACCGTCGAAGCCTAAAACCTTCAATTCCGCCATCAATTTTCATCATAGATCTGTAATTACACCTTCACCGTCGCCAAATCCGTCATCACGCCGTCGTCAAATACGTCAACGCCGTAGCTCCGCCGCCGTTACATCATCTGAGATCGTTGTGGAAGAAGAAAACATAACTGAGGCTATGGAAGAAGAAAATATGGTTGTTAATGAAGGTAAATTACTCTTTGTTCAAGTTATGCTTGTTGAAAATCATGTGGTGGATTCTGAAATCCAGGTTATGGATGAAGTTGTTGATGATCCAGATACACACCATGTGTTTGATGAAATGCGTCTGCGATAATCACATGTGATTCGAAAGCAAAATCACATATGATTCTGTAACATATGAGAGGTAAGCACTCATCTTATTGTTACCAGTTCTTTATTGTTTCAAAGTCGGTGTAAAAAGATGAGTTGTAGCAGCTAATGTGTGCTTTTTCACACATCCTTTTTAGCCTTAAATCAGACCAAATACATCAAATACACCAAATACTAACCAAATATGACAAGAAAATGTATGTTTTTGTATTTGTGTATGTGCAGGTACGGATATATGAAAAATGAAACAAAACAAAGCAAAAACCGACAAAAACGAGCACGAGATCGAAAAAATGTCAAAAGCCGGAGCCGGGGAAGCTTAATGATCAAAAAAAGCTCAAAATGTCATAAGGAGTCCTCAGAGATTCACAAAATTGCATAAATGGTCCTTGGAAAAAGTTTGGAAGAAATGTTACATTCAGTCCCTGCACTTTCAAGAATTTACAAAAATGGTCCTTTGAGTAATATTTCAAGTAAATTCAAAAGTGATCCTTCATGACGCAAAATTTGACAACACAAGTCCTTGGAAAATACATTGGAGAAATTACAGAATTGGTCCCTAAGATTTTAACTTTTACAACATTGGTCCTTGTTAATTTTATTACTCCTAAAACAAAATAAAACCGGATCTACAAACACTAGCCTAGTCCAACAATACCCAAAGCCCAAGAGTAAAACAAAAGCTCAACATTCCTCTTTAATATCCTACCCTTAACCCGGCCTACCACATACCCAGGGTCAAACGACCCGGTCAACAAACCAATAAAAACACCCCCAAATACTCCCGCCCCCCAATTTTACATGAACCCAGAAATTACTATTCATCCAAGCCCTAGAAATCACCACGCTTACAATTACCTTGATTGGGTAATAATTACCCAATCATATATGTTTCTAGAAGCTGACAACTACGATAGAAAGTGTCAGGGCACATGTGGACCAATGAATGAGCACACGCAGGAGCCATCTATCAATCACACATGATCCAAGGGTTTCAAATGATGCGTATGATCAAAGCAGAAATCAAGGGACAAGATCAAAGGATAGAAAGCACAAGTCTAGAAGCTCCTCAACCCTAGCAGGCTCTCACCTCAACTATATATACCTCATCCTCCTTCATGTATTAGTGTGTAGGTTTTTTAGTAATTTTTAGTTTTCTGTTTTCAAAGTTTTATTGTAATTTTCATTTCAAAGCCTTGTACTCAATTTCATCTTATATAATTCGTTTTATTTTCAGCTTATTGTTCTAAATTTTAGCGTAATCTCTTTATTTACTTGTTATTAGTTTAAAAACATAGTCAGTAGTTTGTTTTAAATTCTGTTTTAAGCTTTTGTTTCTGTTTATCACTTATATTAAAAATAAAAAAATAAAAAAAATCAGAAAAAATAAAAAAATAGTAGTTTCAAATTTATTTAAGCTTCAAATAAGCTTTGTTCTGTTGATATAAGTTCATATTAGCTTCCATATAGCTGTTTGTGAGCTTTTCTAGTCATTTTCTCTTATAATCCATAAAAGTCAAAAATAGTCAACTGAGGTGATTTTGATGTGATAAAATCTTATCAAGTATTATAGTATAGTATTACTCAAGAAATCCGCAAAGAAATACGGATACCCGAGGTCGTGGTCCGTGTGAAGGGTGAATGGATACTTACCACTATACTACAACGACCTCGGGTTATCGGTATTTCTTTGCGGATTTCTTGAGTAATACTATACTATAATACTTGATTTGATTTTATCACATCAAAATTTTGGCGCCGCTGCCGGGGAAGGTTAAAGTGAATTTTTCGTTTTCGTTTTTCGAAATTGTGTTTTGAAAACCTTCCTTGTATATATTTTCTATAAAAAAAAAAAAAAAAAAAAAAAAAAAAAAAAAATTGAAAAATCAAAAACACTTTTTCTAAAGTGTTTTAAAAAATACCAAAAAGAAAGTTACAGCCTCGACTCTCCCGTGGAAGGGAGGGCGTTGTAAACCAAATAAGCTTCCCAATATAATAATGGGTGAAATTAGTTGCTAATCGGATTACTTTAAATTCTACAATCGAATAAGCGGAAAATACGGTAAGCTTTGACATTAAATTGCAAGCTGAAGAGAGAAACACTCTTCTCTCCTGTTCCGTCGCGAGTAGATTTGAAGGAAACGGTTTACAATTAACGTAACGTTTGAAAAAGAAAACAAAAGTTTAAGTTTTTGAATTTTGCTTTACAAAAATAAAAATATACAAAAAGATTTTCTTTTCAAATTTGTTTTTCTTTTTCTTTTTACTTTTGTTTCTTTTTAGTGTATGATCACACGTTCACGGTCGAGATTAATCGATAAATCTCTGACCATACCGAACCAACATTATCGTAGACGTCGTAAACAAGCTTACGTACCCGAGTTACGTACTCTTGTTGAAGCACCCATCAACAAGATTGTCGATCAACGTACTATGCAAGAATTACTCCAATGTCCCACCGAGAGATATGGAGACGCAATCGTTTTACCACCTATCCTTTCCGATAATTTTGAACTTAAAACTGGATTGATTCAACCTGTCACATCAAACCAATTTCACGGTTTTGAAAGGGACGATCCTCATGCACACATCTGATGGTTCAATAAGTTAACTTCAACCATGAAATTTAAGGATGTCCCTCACGATGCTATTAAATTGATGTTATTCCCATTTTCACTTGAGGGTACAGCCCAGATTTGGCTTGAAAAAGGACCCCCTCGTTCCATCAATATATGGGAAGAACTCGTCTCAAAATTTGTTAATCATTTCTTTCCTCCGTCCAAAACGACTAATCTTAAGAATGATATAACCAATTTTCAACAACGTTTTGATGAGAATTTTGGTGAGGCATGGGAACAATTTAAGGATCTTCTTCGAAAATGTCCTCACCACGGTTTCTCCGAATTACACCAAATCGACACGTTTTATAACGCTTTGACTCAAAGCGATCAAGATTCTTTAAACGCAGCCGCCGGTGGCAATATCTTGAATCGTACGCCAAGGGATATTTTAACGATCATCGAGAACAAATCTAAGGTTCCAACTTCTCGTAACAAACCGAATGTTTCGAAAGTGACTTCTTTTACTCCTTCTTCTTCGTCGGTCCAATCATCGGAATTGGCCAAACTTACCGATGCTATCCGTTGTATGATGAAAGAGTTTAAGTTTCAGAACCAAAAACCCGAGCCCGTTAAAGCCGTTACTGAAAAATGTGTGATTTGTGATGGACCCATCCGTATTATGATTGTCAAGCCACCAATGGCCAAGTTTATAATGCTAACGTAGCAGCCGTAAACTACAATCAAAACCAAGATTTTCGTACTCAAAACAACCAAATAGGGCCACCCGGGTTTCCACCCATGCAAACTCATCAAAACCGTTATCTTCAAAATAACCAAGGTAATAATCAAAACCGTGGAACCAATTTCAATCAAACTCAAAATTATCAAGTCCCTCCACCCCAACAAGTTTATCAACCACCACAACAAGTACAACCTTCTCCTGAGCTTGCAAATTATATGAAAACAAACGATGTTAACATACGAGCTATGCAAAATCAAATCAACAACATGAGGGTTGAACTTAAGAAAGAGATCGACACAACCATGACTCGAAAAACGAATGAGCTTAAGCAAATGATGAGTAGTTTTCTTCAAATGAATCAACCGTCGACGTCGGGTACTCTTCCAAGCAACACGATCGCAAACCCGAGGGGCGAGATTAAGGTGGTCACGACACGTAGTGGTGCTTTGTATGAACCCACGGTTCCGACTACCTCTTCTTCTCCTCCCCTTAAGGTAGTGGACCGTGAGACCGAGGTGACAAAGGACCCGGTACCTCCTATTAATAACGGAGATACTGAAAACGTCCAACCTCCGGTTGTCCAAACGTCTAAAGATAAAGAAAAAGTCGTTTTTGAAAAGAATGTTAAATACAAATCAAAACTTCCATATCCGTCAAGGTTTAATGATGAAGAGCTCCATGCAAAATCTAAAAAACAAATGGAAAAGTTTCTTGATATTTTTCAAAAATTGCATTTCGATATCAGTTTCATGGATGCTCTCGTTTACATGCCAAAGTTTGCTTCAACGTTTAAAAATCTTATAAGTAATAAAGAAAAATTGCTTGAATTAGCTGAAACGCCGATAAATGCTCAATGCTCCGCTGTTCTTCTCAAAAAGCTTCCCGAGAAGCTAGGAGATTCGGGAAAGTTTCTCATACCTTGGTCTTTAAAAGATCAAGAGGTTTGCAATGCCCTGGCCGATTCAGGTGCAAGCATTAACCTTATGCCTTTGTCAATCTATAAACAACTTGGAATGGGAGAACTTAAACCGACTCGTATGACTTTAGAGCTCACTAATCGTTCTATTACTCATCCGGTCAGAATTGATGAAGATGTATTTGTTCAAGTAAATTCTTGTACTTTCCCAGCCGACTTTGTTGTTGTTAATTATGAGGCCGATCCAAGAGTTCCTCTTATACTAGAGAGACCATTTTTGCGAACCGCAAAAGCCCTAGTAGATCATTTTGAGGATACTCTAACTTTGCGACATGACGATGATATAATGATTTTTCGTGCCGATGCTTCAAAATAAAAGAAGTATACCGTTAAAAGCGTTGATGTTTGTGATTATTTATTTGATGATTTTGTGAAAACGTTCGTTTCCGACTCTTCCCCGTCTTTTCCTCTGTTTGAGGAACATGATTCTTTTTGGGAAAAGGTCGATGAATTCCTTGCTATTGATACGATTCCGTTTTCTGAGATTGATGAATCTTACTTAGATTCGGAGGGAGATACTCTTTTTCTTGACAATTTGTTAAACGATGAACCGTCAATCCCTCCGGATAAAGTTAAGAAGAAGATTGAGCTTACGATTGACGATCCTCTGGAGCCCGAGCTCGAGGAATTTTTACCCGATTATGATTGTTTTTCATTAGATACGACTGAGGAGATTAGTGGCAATCCCACTTTTCGTCCTGATCATTCTTATCTAGTTTATGAAGTTTTTAAATTTGATATCGATCATACAGAAGAAACGAGTAGTGGCAGTACCACTTCTCTTGCTCATATCTCTCTTCCAGAATATGATTCGTTTTGTTTTGATAAGATTGATTGTGAGTTTGAAAAATTTTCAGGTGAACTTTCTGATCCAGAGTATGAAAATTTCTGTTTTGATCTTAAAAATGATCATGACCCGGGTGGCATTTTTAAAAATGAGAGTTTTTATGAAAATTATATCCCATACCTCCCACCCGTGAAAGTTTTTCAAATGAGCTTTAATGTTGAGATTCATAATTCCACAATTATAAAGTCTCCTTTTTCTGATGAAGAATTGTTCATGATTGTAATCATGACGTTCTTTTCATTTATCACATTTGGTGTGATTTCTCTTCTCCATCACTCTATTGGGAGTGAGGACACTATTTTTGACCCTGGTGTCGTTTCTAATAGTTTTCACTGCTAGAATACCAGTGGTTATCTCATCGGGGTGGAACTTTCTCATAATTCATATGTTTATCCAAATATTTGAATGAAAGCCTGATGGAGATTATCTTTTCCATTTGCTCTCCCCAAGGACGAATTAATTCGGGGATCGAGTCAAGCTCATGTGACTCGGTAAACAAAAACAAGCACTTCGTGGGAGGCACCCCATGCTTATCCATTTCAATTTCTTTATTTTCTATTTTCTTAAGTAACGTGACGAGAGGGGGCGACCCTTTCCAAACTCGTTTTTTCGTGGTTGTTTGTGAATGTTCAGGAATTTCCCCGAAGTTTGAGGACTCTCGTGCTCGTACTTTGTCGTTCTCTCCACTAGAGTCTCATTCTTCGCTGCTCTTTCAGAAATTCACCATATTCAAAATCTTATCGATTAACGTTTATGTCTTGGCATACCTAATAAATGGCCTTAGATATTACGTAGACTACCCATACCCTTAAAACATTGAGGACAATGTTTCACTTTAGTCTGGGGGGGGGGGGGGGTGAATCTTCGATTCGATTTGACCTGTTACCTTCGTCTGAGCTGTTAACTTATGCAACTCCGTTTTCCACCAAAATTTAAAAATTTTGTCACCGTTTTATATATATATTAAAAAAAAATGAATGATATATGGTATGAATAATAAGATTTGACACCTTGTTTTGACTTTCCTACCGGTGAGAGTAAAAATAAATGTTCCGACTTGACCGGGCATGTTGAGCCCTAGCTCGTCTCCTTTAACCAATATAATCAAAAGATTATGGCTAAGCATCCGCGGATCTCATTACTTGGGATTTTAAATTTGCGAAGATCGAGGAATGATAGAGTTTATTTAGAAGTTTCGTGCTAAACGTGGAGTAGTTGGATCTCTTTAGAGCCCACGAAAGGTACTTGTGGCCTCCTTGTTCCCACAAGATTGCACACCAATAAAAATAGATCTCTAGGATTAATTAAGTGTATGGGGTTTGGGCAATACTTAGTTTTTTCTCGTTCCCAACAAAATCTCTGCATATGGGGGTTTGGTACACATAGGGGTACTGCCAGTGTTATGGTGAAATAGACTATTGCATCTTGCCGGTTCGCAGCCGATGTTGTGATCTTAGTAATGGCCGTAGGACTCGGGGTTTGGCATATGACTATGAATATCAATAATAATAGTCCAAAGCCAATAAAAAGAGGAATCCAAAGCTATAAAAAAGCAGCAAATATAAATCCAAGGTCATAATAAAGCTCTTACATCTTGGCGGCTCTTAAACCGTTGTTGTAAAAGAAATAAATGACTAAGGACCAAATATTATTAAAGTGCTTATAATTATGTAAAAATGCCAAGCTTCGACTCCGGGGGTTTCCCTAATAAAAAGCTTCCGTTTCGGGTCTCAAACATGGAATGTCTCGGCTGTAAATAAAAAGGGGCCCCCCACAAATCGTGTTAAATCAGAGACCTTCATGTGGACCTGACTTTTGTATGCAGGAGTTTTCAACGGAAAGTTTGGAAACTACTTAGCGTTCAAATTTTATGCTCTTATCGGACTAACAAATATCAAAACGAGAAAGTATGAAGCAATTCATTTATCACAAATTAAAATCTTGAGATACCAAACTTAGGATCTGGGAACAAGCGGTAATTACACAAGTAACTTTTGTGGGTAGTGTTAGCATCTAACTTGTGGATAAACAATGATTTCGATTTTACGCTTAGTTTGGGAGCTTGTGAAAAATCAAGGATGACGATTTTTATCCGTATGGTCTCTTCTCTGTGAGAAGTGTTTCTACTCGTAGACCCTGAAAGTTATCAACAGATAAGAATTGATAATGAAAGTCAAGGCAAACCGTCACATATATAAAAATAAAAAGTACAAAAAAAAGTAGTAGTAGTAGTTGTTATTCATGAAAATCGAAAAACGAAGAGTTTTTGAGAATAAATGATTTTGATATCTCTTTTGAACATCATTGCTACTTTACAACGTCAGTAAAGAGAGGTTTTGAAATTATTTATCTCTTAAGCGTGAGGTGATGACATTGCGTGAGGTCACGGCAATACCTTAGTTTGGGGGATTTTGATGTGTGCTTTTTCACACATCCTTTTTAGCCTTAAATCAGACCAAATACACCAAATACTAACCAAATATACCAAGAGAATGTATGTTTTTGTATTTGTGTATGTTCAGGTACGGATATATGAAAAATGAACAAAAACAAAGCAAAAACCGACAAAAACGAACACGAGATTGGAAAAAGGTCAAAAGCCGGAGCCGGGGAAGCTTAATGATCAAAAGAAGCTCAAAATATCATAAGGAGTCCTCAGAGATTCACAAAATTGCATAAATAGTCCTTGGAAAAAGTTTGGAAGAAATGTCACAATCAGTCCCTGCACTTTCAAGAATTTACAAAAATGGTCCTTTGAGTAATATTTCAAGTAAATTCAAAAGTGATCCTTCATGACTCAGAATTTGACAACACAAGTCCTTGGAAAATACATTGGAGAAATTACAGAATTGGTCCCTGAGATTTTAAGTTTTACAACATTGGTCCTTGTTAATTTTATTACTCCTAAAACAAAATAAAACCGGATCTACAAACACTAGCTTAGTCCAACAATACCCAAAGCCCAAAAGTAAAACAAAAGCCCAACATTCCTCTTTAATATCCTACCCTTAACCCGGCCTACCACATACCCAGGGTCAAACGACCCGGTCAACAAACCAATAAAAACACCCCCAAATACTCCCGCCCCCCAATTTTACATGAACCCAGAAATTACTATTCATCCAAGCCCTAGAAATCACCGAGCTTACAATTACCTTGATTAGGTTATAATCACCCAATCATATATGTTTCTAGAAGCTGACAGCTACGACAGAGAGTGTCAGGGCACACGTGGGCCAATGAATGAGCACACGCAGGATCCATCTATCAATCAGCAGCCTTCTCATGGTAAGAGACTCGATATTCCTTTTTAGGTATTTAACCCATTGGATGAATCTACCGAGTACATGTCAAATCAAGCAAAATATTTCGATACAATGGGAGTGAGAGGAATGATATTTATAGTGACCAAACGAAGCAAGTCTCATCATTGCACTGCTTCACATGTGATTGTAGTAGAATCACGTAAATGCAATATATGATGTTGTGAGTAGTTTATACAGGAAAATCACATGAGATTTTAGTAGAATCATATGTGATTTTAGTACAATCACATGTGATTGTAGTAGAATCATATGTGATTTAATTTTTTGAAACAAAAACATGTTGAACTATATTAAGATCATAATGTTGGTTTGTTTTTCAGAAAAAAAAAATTGTTTAATGCTAACTGCAATTGTTTTTTTTCCTATTCAGTCTTGCCTCGTATATGACTGATGAAGAGATCCAAAAGTGTAAATTCTATCGGCAGGTACCATTCTCATTGTTTTACTTAAAATTACTCTTGTTCTATGATTTCATAACACATAAATTACTTATAAATTACTCTTGTTCTATGATTGCAGTATAAGAAGAATTACTACTGAAGTTGGAGTTGTTGTGCTTCGAGAAGTTGTATCGTTCCAAGTTTAGATTTGGATTTTTCATATTTTTGTATAACTTTTGGAAAAGTGTCATGCAGATCTTAATTCAACTATTTTTAATTGAATACCTTTTTGTTTGATGTTCTAATAAATTGGGTATTACACCTGTGACAACTGGCAAATTAGGGAGTCATTTTGAAAACCCGCATTACTTTAAAAATTATAATTTTTGGAATATTTGAAAAGTTTATCGTGACGAGATATTTTATGAACGTTGGAATGTGATTTAAATCGTACGTTATTTATGGGATTCGATTATTTATTTATGGTTTGGTTTGGTTCATTCGTGATGATTTATTTTCAAGATCATTATTTTGGCACTACATTGACTCCGGCACTAGGATAACCTAACAATTTTAATTGTTTTAATATTGGTTCGGATATATATTTTTGGAACGTATCGCGAGATTTTTGATTATTTGGAATGGGTTCGGTTCGAGAGAGTTGTTTTGTTATTTAAGGTTTCGGGATTGGTCCGAGCATTTTACACCGGGTTCCTTCACCACCCTACCCTTAATAATATTAACATATTATTATTATTATAAATAAATTTTCTTTTATTAATAAGAGTAAATAAAGATCGTCCTTGTGGTTTTTGGCTTCACAAGCAACACACAACCTTCACCCTCACCAACACTTTCATCTCTCTCTCTCTCCATTCTTAAACAACCACCACCGCCCCCTTAATCGGCCACCATAGCCACCACCGCCACTCTCACACCAAAAACAACACCACCATCTTAACCCTCTCGTCCCGATCTATCTATTGGTATAAACCATGCGCTCTAACACCCACTTTAACACCTCGAAATCACCACAAATCCGACACTACCTTTCTTGTTTTTGAAGAAATTGTCATTTTAGTCTTGGAGTTTGAAGGTAAGACGAGTTTCAACTCGTATTTTGGTGGGAATCGTGACTTTGGGTCACGACTTTTTGATTTCCATTCGAATTCATGGTCAAAAACAAGAGAACTCAAATGGGTTTTGGATAAAATGAGTTAAATAACACGTTTGGTATCTGGGTTGTTTGTTTTCTTGTTGGGTCGTGGTGTACCCGAGAGCAAGTACTCTCGGTTTGTACCATTTTCGGATTTTATTGTTGATATGTGATGATTCTTGATCATGGTGCTTGATTTGGGATGTTTGGATCTTATTTGTGATGTTTGGTTAAGTCTTGGATAGTTTTGGTTGACCCTTGTGGTCATTTGGACCTTTGGCCGACACCCCAAAGGGGTCGTATGGGTCGGTTTGGCTCGACTTGAGCAAGTCGAGACCTAGTGGTCTTGGGTGGGACCCACGTTCCTTGTTTCGAGTATAATATTGACCCGGGTTGACTTGGTAAATCAACCCGTAAGTGATTATGTATTTGGTTGACATTTATACTTGTCGGATTATTTTTGTGTCGTGGTTGTTATTACTTGACCATGGATTACTTATTTGAGCTTGAAGTGGTATGTTTGGACTTATGATATATGTTGGAGATGTGTTGGCGAAAAGAGTATTTGGGGACCGATTGTGAGACGGTCACATTAGATGACGGAGATAGGTTAGTCGGGTGCCGTAGTCGGACCCTAATGTTGTAGCACGTGGATATGGGATTGATTTGGACGGAGTTGATTTATTTATTTTTGACTTGGTTATTATTTTGGACTTGGACTATGAGCCGAGAGTGATGACTCGGACATGTGACCAAATTCTTATGACTCGATAAATATTTAAAATCAAACAATAAAAACAATACTCGTAATAATATTATTGATAATATAATCGTTTATATACGTATATATAGACGTGATAAACGTACACATATATATATATATATATATATATATATATATATATATATATATATATATATATATATATATATATATATATATATATATATATATATATATATATATATATATATATATATGCGTATATTAGTAATAAAACAATCACGAGTAAACGTTATAATAATATAACGATAATTATTATACTATGCAAATAGTGCAATAAATGTCGAAGTATTATTATAGATAATAACTATAAATGATGTCGAGAAATAATACGTCGGGTAAGTAATAATTAAAAACATGACTTTTTATAAATTTAGAAAAACTTATCGAGTTATACGAGTTGTGGTTATTTAAAGTTCAAGTGGGCTTTATTATGTGACTTTTGTGTTGTCACGGATATATGACGATTAATATAAACATTTTCTATAACAAGTGACTTATTTAATCGATGGATTAGATCGAGTTATTTGGCTATATAAAATGAGTATATTAATGGGCATCGTATCCCACGACGCCCATAGGTTGTGGTATATGTATTAGGATAATAAATTACTATGTATCTCGTGGAATTTGGCCGATTTGACGATATATATAGGGAATTTATTGGACTACGATATATACCAAATAGTGTACTTTGTGCTATGTGCTTTAGGTTGGGTATAATTTTGGAACGATATATTACGTAAATAAATATGGGAGATTACCAAATCGACGGATTTGATAAGCTTCGATGATTTATTTAAATAATATATTGGGCCAATATTAGACCTATAGATGGTTTATTATTTCTTTTCGTTGTGACTTCTTGGTTTGAGTTGTGTCGACCCTTCACCCATATGGATACCAAACGTCGAATTTCAAATTAATATGAAGATAATTCGAGAAATGGATTTTTGGAATGTAAAAATGGAATACGTTCGGGAATGGGAATATTTGATTTTTGAGGAAATGATTTCTGAATGAGCTTGATATTGTTAGGAAGTGCCGAGTCTGTAGTTGTCGTTACGTGAGTTGCTTGAGTTTGCTTACGTCTTTCTTCTATCGATTTCTTTTGAGGATTTTCTGGACTTGAGGTGAGTCATAGCCCCACTTTTGCTCTTGAACTTTGTTTTCAATACTTGGGGTGTTACAGACTGGTATCAGAGCCAAGGTTATAGACAACTAGGTAAATAAACACCTAAACTATAACCGATTTTTATAGAAAACGATCCTCGACCATTGCCTGCCAGCCCGCCAAGCCAAAGCATCATTATTATTATTGAGGTATATTGAGATGATTATTAGATTTGGGATTCTTGAGATGATTTGAGGATTTGAGGTTTATTGATTTAGTGATAAGATGGCGTTTTGAGGAATTATATGCGTTTTGAGGAATTGTATGCGTTTTGAGGAATTATATGGCTTAATTGTTTTACGAATGATTTTAGTAATGCGGTATTTTAAATCTTTCTTGATATATATGATTGGGAATTATATGATGATTTTGATATGGTATTTTGAGTTTGCGGTTTAGTTGTTTTGAAACACTTACACCTACCCTACGCCGTTGTCACAGACTATGGCCTCCCGTATGTTTGACGTTGTTGAGGATATTCTTACTACACCTGTACACCCAGCACAGATCACCATGGCTCCTGATGATCCTTACAGGGTTGCCATGCATTCAGCTACTGTGTCACCGACAGCTTCTACTTCAGCACCGCCTGCTGCATCTACGCAGGGACCCTCATCTTCTCTAGGGCTCCTTGGTACATCGAGGCAGCTTACTCTTCATCAGGCTTTGGCTTGTGTGGCTCCACGTTTTGCCCACCGAGCTACGACACGTATGTCGGTACGCCCTACTTCACCACCTTTACAGTTGGATGCTCACTCTCTCCTGTCAGATGCACCACCTGCATCATTGCGTCGTCGTCCTAGATCACCTACCCCATCACCACATGGTTCACCTGTTAGGAACCGACAATTGATGATGTACTCTTCCGATGAGGAGGAGGAGTACGAGGGTGAGGATGAGGCTGATGACCCTCAGGAGGCTGAGCAGGGTGATGATGATGACCCTGAGGAGGAGGATGACCCTCAGGAGGAGGAGATGCCTGATGATGATGATTTGTTAGTACCGCCAGCTCAGGCTGAAGAGCCTGATTCACCTATACATCCGATAGAGCCTGTTTCACCTGGTCATCCATTTTTGTTTGAGTTGCCACCTGGTAGTCCTGTTGAGTCGGATGCACCTTCTGAGGTTTCTGCTGAGCATGCAGAGTTAGGTGAGACTGGTAGGATGTGGGCTCAGATTACTGATCTTGGTGAGAGAGTTACACGTATGTCTGAGCGGATTGATAGGGTGACCGTTGAGTTCATTGGGGAGTTGAGGATGGACATGGTTACGGCTGAGAGGAGAGTTACCGAGATGAGGAGGGGTTTGATGGAGATTCACGAGCATATTGAGGGTTTACAGCGAGGTTTTATTACAGCTCGAGAGGCCGACCGCAAGTTATGGCAAAGGAATGCCGAGCTGGAGAAGGAGGTGGCTGACCTCAAGAGAGACAGCGACACCCATGGTGTGGAGTTAGGATCACTATGGAGAGAGCTTGATGGCTTGAGGCAGGAGTTGAGGAACCTCCGCCAGCAGCGTGGCTAGATGTTTGAGCTATGTTATCTTGTTGCTTTCTACACCGAGGAGTGTTCTGTTAGAAAAGCTAGTTATCCTATTTTGATGTATTTTCCGTTGATTATTCATCTCGTTTGGAACGATTATTATCTTTTGTGTTTTTCGGTAGTTGGAACGATGTTGGATCTTTATTGTATGGTTGATGGTTATTATTATTATATGGTATTATGTGGTTTTTGGATATTGTGGAAATTGAGTCCCTATTCGCCTTATTGATGTTTTACGGTGTATTGTTGATGTTCTTTCCATGACTTGGCTTCGTTGAATTAATTCTTGTTGAGCATATGATAAGTTCTATCAGAGACTCATGAACTTGTATGATGTTTCAGATCAATGGCCCCATGACGAAACCCTGTTAGAGCTACCAGAACTGGTCCTGCAACGACTACCCCTGGTCGTCGAGGACGCCGTCCTACTCGAAATTTTGAGACCCCTACTCCTGATAACCTGGACACTACTAACTGCAACAACAGGAATCAAAATGTTGATGTTCAGGGAGACAATGATCATGTTCCACTTAATGCACCTACTGTAGATCAAGCAATGATCAATCAACTTGTGGAGCAATGAGTTGCTGAGCTACTAGCTGAGTCAAATCATTCCAACAATTCTGCTGGAACATTTCCACCTGTTCGTGCTAATGGATGTAACTACAAGGAATTTAAAATTTGTGGACCCGTTGAGTTTGGTGGAACTGAAGGAGTGGTCTACTTGGTCAGGTGGATAGAGAAGACTGAGTCAGTGTTTAATGTCAGTGGTTGTGCTGAGAATGCGAAGGTAAAGTTTGCTTCTTTTACCTTCAAGGATGAAGCTTTAACTTGGTGGAATAATTACCGTAACTCGGTTGGGAGTGATGTGGCTTATGCTATGACTTGGGAGCAATTTAAGTCTTTGCTGATTCAGACTTACTGTCCAAGGAATGAGATTAAGAAGCTGGAGATTGAGTTCTGGAACCATAAGGTGAAAGGTACCGATATGGCAACTTACAATCGCTGTTATCGAGAGTTAGCCTTACTTTGTCTCGATAAGGTTAGGACTGAGACTCAAAGGATTGAGAGGTATACCGATGGGTTGCCGGTAGCTACAAGGAACGATGTGATTTCTGCTAAGCCTGCAAACATTCATGAGGCTATCACTATTGCTCAACAATTGATGGACTCGTTGGCATTGGAAGAAGCTGAGAAAGACAAGAATGGAAAGAGGAAGAGGGATAATCACTGTAAGGGTAATGATCGTCGAAACAAGCAACAAACAACTACTAGAGCTTATGTTATGGGAGATGGAGACAAGAAGAACTACAATGGAGATGCACCCAAGTGTAATCGATGTTATAAGAATCACTCTGGACGATGTACTGTGATGTGCAAGAATTGCTCTAGGATGGGACACATAGCTAAGGATTGTAGAGCTCGACCACTTGCTATGGTTCAAGCTACTCCTGAAACTATGAGTAAGGCAAATGTTACTTGTTATGGATGTGGAAAGAAGGGACATTATAGGAATGAGTGTAGGGAATCATGGAACCGAGGAAATCAAGGATCGGGTGGTAATGGGTACAATAATGGAAACCATAGAGCTGGAGGAAACCGTGGACGACAAGATAATGGGGACCAACGTGTGGAAGCTGGAGCTACTCATGGAAGAGTGTATGCACTTGGGAACGAGAGAGGAGAAGATCCGAACGTCATTACTGGTACGTTCCTTCTCAATAATCGTTATGCTTCCATACTATTTGATACTGGTGCCGATAAGAGTTTTATGTCCACTAAGTTTGCACCCTTACTAGAGAAACCCCCGATGGCCTTAGGAATTGGTTATGATGTAGAGTTAGCTAATGGGAACATAGAGAGGATTAGGACTATCATTCGCGGTTGCACGTTAAACTTTCTGAATCGTCCTTTCAACATAGATCTTCTACCCGTCACGTTAGGAAGTTTTGATGTCATTATTGGTATGGATTGGTTGTCGAAGTATCGTGCTCATATACTTTGCGATGAGAAGATCGTGCGTGTGCCTTACGGCAAGGAGATTCTGAACATACCAGGAGATAGAAAGGATTTGAGAGGCCCATCTAGGTTAGCGGTCATATCTTGCACTAAATTGCCGAAGCTAATGGAAAAAGGATGTTGCCTTTTCTTAGCTCAAATTTCTGAGAAAGGAGGGAAGGAGAAGAAGGAAAGGTGCATTGGAGATGTGCCTATAGTTCGTAATTTTTCGGATGTGTTTCCCGATGAATTGCCGGGAATTCCACCTACTAGACAAGTAGAGTTTCAGATTGAGTTGATACCTGGTGCTGCACCTGTAGCACGAGCGCCTTATCGTCTTGCACCGACTGAACTGGAAGCGTTGTCGAAACAACTAGCGGAGTTAGCCGAAAAAGGATTTATAAGACCAAGTTCTTCGCCTTGGGGAGCCCCGGTCTTATTTGTGAAGAAGAAGGATGGATCGTTTCGCATGTGTATTGATTATCAAGAGTTGAACAAGTTAACGGTGAAGAATAGATACCCGTTACCGAGGATCGACGATTTGTTCGATCAGCTTCAAGGATCGAGTGTGTATTCGAAGATCGATTTGAGATCGGGATATCATCAGGTTCGAGTTCGCGAGGAAGATATTCTGAAAACGGCTTTCAGAACCCGTTACGGGCATTACGAGTTTCAGGTGATGCCGTTTGGGTTGACTAACGCACCGGCGGTATTCATGGACCTCATGAATCGGGTGTGTAAGCCTTACTTAGATAAGTTTGTGATTGTGTTCATCGATGACATTCTAATTTATCGAAGAGTGAGAAAGAGCATGAGGAGCACCTAAGGCTTATCTTAGAATTGCTCAGGAAGGAGAAACTGTATGCCAAGTTTTCTAAATGTGAATTTTGGATTCCGACGGTACAATTTCTGGGTCATGTGATTGATAGACAAGGAGTTCATGTAGATCCTGCTAAGATTGAAGCGATTAAAGATTGGGCTGCACCTACGACCCCAACAGAAGTTCGTCAATTTTTGGGATTAGCCAGTTATTACCGAAGATTCATTGAGGGATTTTCGAAGATAGCAAAACCGTTGACCAAATTGACACAAAAGAGTGTTAAATATGAATGAGGAGATAAGGAAGAGGAAGCATTTCAGTTACTTAAGGAGATGTTGTGTAGTGCTCCTATCTTGGCGTTACCTGAAGGTAACGAGGACTTCGTCGTCTATTGTGACGCTTCTCATAAAGGTTTAGGAGCTGTGTTAATGCAACAAGAGAAAGTGATAGCTTATGCTTCCCGACAGCTCAAGAAGCACGAGAAGAACTACACCGCCCATGATTTGGAATTAGGTGTTGTGGTTTTTGCTTTAAGGATATGGAGACATTACTTGTATGGAACCAAGTGTGTAGTGTTTACTGATCACAAAAGTCTACAACACATCTTGAATAAAAAAGAGCTCAACATGAGAAACGACGTTGGATTGAGTTGCTAAGCGATTATGATTGTGAAATTCGCTACCATCCCGGTAAAGCAAACGTTGTTGCTGATGCTCTTAGTCGAAAGGAGAGAATACCACCATTACGAGTTAAGTCATAAGGAATGACTATCGTATCGCCATTACCGTCTCAAATATTAGAAGCTCAAACGGAAGCGTTGAAAGCAGAAAATTGACCTGCTGAGAACATATTTGGGATGGCTGAAAATGAGAAGGGGTTTGTTAAGCGTTCCGATGGAGTATTATGTCTTGGAGAGCGAAGTTGGGTACCATTGTATGGAGGAATTCGAGAGTTGATTATGCATGAGTCGCATAAGTCAAGATACTCTATTCATCCTGGGTCTGACAAGATGTACCAGGATTTGAAGAAGTTATATTGGTGGCCAAATATGAAGGCAGATATAGCGTTGTACGTTAGTAAGTGTTTGACATGTTCTAAGGTTAAAGCCGAACATCAAAGACCGTCAGGATTATTGACGCAGCCAGAACTCCCAGTTTGGAAATGGGAGCGGATCACGATGGACTTTATTACCAAATTACCAAAGACAGCTAGCGGTTGTGACGCTATATGGGTAATTGTGGATCGTTTGACTAAGCCTGCTCATTTCCTGGCGATTAGTGAAGATGATAGTATCGACAAACTTGTGAGGTTGTATGTGAAGGAAATTATTTCTCGTCATGGAGTTCCGATATCGATTATTTCTGATCACGATAGCCGCTTTACGTCAGCGTTGTGGCGCTCACTTCAAACCGCTTAGGGGACGAGACTTGATATGAGTACTGCATATCACCCCCAAACCGATGGTTAAAGTGAGAGAACTATTCAGACTTTGGAGGATATGCTTCGTGCATGCATAATAGACTTTGGTAAAGGCTGGGAGAAATATCCACCCCTTGCGGAGTTCTCCTACAACAATAGCTACCACACAAGTCTTAAAGTTGCACCGTTTGAAGCTTTATATGGTCGTAAATGTCGTTCACCTATTGGTTGGGCTGAAGTTGGAGATAGCCAACTCATAGGCCCTGAGCTTATTTTGGAGACTACGGAGAAAGTAACGTAAATTCGAGATCGATTGCAAGCAGCTAGAGATAGGCAGAAAAGTTACACCGATCAGAGACGTAAACCCCTAGAATTCCAGGTTGGAGACAAAGTGATGCTGAAAGTCTCGCCTTGGAAGGGTGTGATACGTTTTGGGAAACGTGGGAAACTTAATCCCCGCTACATTGGACCATTTCTTATTTTGGAAAGAATTGGGCCCGTGGCTTATCGGTTGGAATTACCACCGGAATTGAGTAAAGTTCATGATGTGTTTCATGTTAGCAATTTGAAGAAGTGTCTTTCGGATGAAACGCCAGTTATACCAATTAAGGATATTCATGTGGATGAAAGTTTGAATTTTGTGGAAGAGCCGATTGAGATACTGGATAGAGAGATTAAACGACTTAAGAGAAGTCGTATTCCGCTCATCAAAGTTCGTTGGAATTCGCGGCATGGACCGGAATTCACGTGGGAACGTGAGGATGAGTTTCGAAAGAGATATCCGAAGCTTTTTACTTCGTAGATGGGTTGTTCCGAGAGAAACCCGGGACGGGTTTCTTCTGAGGCTGGGAGGATGTGACAACTGGAAAATTAGGGAGTCATTTTGAAAACCCGCATTACTTTAAAAATTATAATTTTTGGAATATTTGAAAAGTTTATCGTGACGAGATATTTTATGAACGTTGGAATGTGATTTAAATTGTACGTTATTTATGGGATTCGATTATTTATTTACGGTTTGCTTTGGTTCATTCGTGATGATTTATTTTTAAGATCATTATTTTGGCACTACATTGACTCCGGCACTAGGATAACCTAACAATTTTAATTGTTTTAATATTGGTTCGGATATATATATTTTTGGAACGTATCGCGAGATTTTTTATTATTTGGAATGGGTTCGGTTCGAGAGAGCTGTTTTGTTATTTAAGGTTTCGGGATTGGTCCGTGCATTTTACACTGGGTTGCTTCACCACCCTACCCTTAATAATATTAACATATTATTATTATTATAAATATTTTTTTTTTATTAATAAGAGTAAATAAAGATCGTCCTTGTGGTTTTTGGCTTCACAAGCAACACACAACCTTCACCCTCACCAACACTTTCATCTCTCTCTCTCTCCATTCTTAAACAACCACCACCACCCCCTTAATCGGCCACCATAGCCACCACCGCCACTCTCACACCAAAAACAACACCACCATCTTAACCCTCTAGTCCCGATCTATCTATTGGTATAAACCATGCGCTCTAACACCCACTTTAACACCTCGAAATCACCACAAATCCGACACTACCTTTCTTGTTTTTGAAGAAATTGTCATTTTAGTCTTGGAGTTTGAAGGTAAGACGAGTTTCAACTCGTATTTTGGTGGGAATCGTGACTTTGGGTCACGACTTTTTGATTTCCATTCGAATTCATGGTCAAAAACAAGAGAACTCAAATGGGTTTTGGATAAAATGAGTTAAATAACACGTTTGGTATCCGGGTTGTTTGTTTTCTTGTTGGGTCATGGTGTACCCGAGAGCAAGTACTCTCGGTTTGTACCATTTTCGGATTTTATTGTTGATATGTGATGATTCTTGATCATGGTGCTTGATTTGGGATGTTTGGATCTTATTTGTGATGTTTGGTTAAGTCTTGGATAGTTTTGGTTGACCCTTGTGGTCGTTTGGACCTTTGGCCGACACCCCAAAGGGGTCGTATGGGTCGGTTTGGCTCGACTAGAGCAAGCCGAGACCTAGTGGTCTCGGGTGGGACCCACGTTCCTTGTTTCGAGTATAATATTGACCCGGGTTGACTTGGTAAATCAACCCGTAAGTGATTATGTATTTGGTTGACATTTATACTTGTCGGATTATTTTTGTGTCGTGGTTGTTATTACTTGACCATGGATTACTTATTTGAGCTTGAAGTGGTATGTTTGGACTTATGATATATGTTGGAGATGTGTTGGCGAAAAGAGTATTTGGAGACCGATTGTGAGACGGTCACATTAGATGACGGAGATAGGTTAGTCGGGTGCCGTAGTCGGACCCTAATGTTGTAGCACGTGGATATGGGATTGATTTGGACGGAGTTGATTTATTTATTTTTGACTTGGTTATTATTTTGGACTTGGACTATGAGCCGAGAGTGATGACTCGGACATGTGACCAAATTCTTATGACTCGATAAATATTTAAAATCAAACATTAAAAACAATACTCGTAATAATATTATTGATAATATAATCGTTTATATACGTATAGATAGACATGATAAACGTACATATATATATATATATATATATATATATATATATATATATATATATATATATATATAAATGCGTATATTAGTAATAAAATGATCACGAGTAAACGTTATAATAATATAACGATAATTATTATACTATGCAAATAGTGCAATAAATGTCGAAGTATTATTATAGATAATAACTATAAATGATGTCGAGAAATAATACGTCGGGTAAGTAATAATTAAAAACATGACTTTTTATAAATTTAGAAAAACTTATCGAGTTATACGAGTTGTGGTTATTTAAAGTTCAATTGGACTTTATTATGTGACTTTTGTGTTGTCACGGATATATGACAATTAATATAAATATTTTCTATAACAAGTGACTTATTTAATCGATGGATTAGATCGAGTTATTTGGCTATATAAAATGAGTATATTAATGGGCATCGTATCCCACGACGCCCATAGGTTGTGGTATATGTATTAGGATAATAAATTACTATGTATCTCGTGGAATTTGGCCGATTTGACGATATATATAAGGAATTTATTGGACTACGATATATACCAAATAGTGTACTTTGTGCTATGTGCTTTAGGTTGGGTATAATTTTGGAACGATATATTACGTAAATAAATATGGGAGATTACCAAATCGACGGATTTGATAAGCTTCGATGATTTATTTAAATAATATATTGGGCCAATATTAGACCTATAGATGGTTTATTATTTCTTTTCGTTGTGACTTCTTGGTTTGAGTTGTGTCGACCCTTCACCCATATGGATACCAAACGTCAAATTTCAAATTAATATGAAGATAATTCGAGAAATGGATTTTTGGAAAGTAAAAATGGAATACGTTCGGGAATGGGAATATTTGATTTTTGAGGAAATGATTTCTGAACGAGCTTGATATTGTTAGGAAGTGCCGAGTCTGTAGTTGCCGTTACGTGAGTTGCTTGAGTTTGCTTACGTCTTTCTTCTATCGATTTCTTTTGAGGATTTTCTGGACTTGAGGTGAGTCATAGCCCCACTTTTACTCTTGAACTTTGTTTTCAATACTTGGGGTGTTACAACATCGAATAATTATTTGATGTTCTAGCAGATTTGATATTACAATGAATAAAAATGCAAGTTGTACAGTTACATTCTGTGAATCATATGTGATTCTACAAAATCATATGTGATTCATAAAAAAATCACATGTGATTCATTAACAAATCACATGTGATCCAAATCTAAAACTTGCCCAGGCTACAACAATCAGATTATGACATTTAGCAAAATTAAAGAAGATAAATGTTAAAACATTCAACAAAAAAGAGCAGCTTAAAAAGATCATTACAACTTGTACATAATTCGATAAACCAACTAGGACCATAAACAAACTACAAACATGAGTTATCAAAAGACTACCATCAGTTATATGAAAGACTGCCATTGACACGTTCTTACCACTACGACCATCAAAACTACACCAAAATCAAAAAAGACTACAAAATCAGATATCAACACCATGAGTACTATGACCATCAAACGACTACCAAATCGAGAAAATACTCATGTTCTTGACTTTCACGCTGACCCATGTTCCCACAGCCTTATCTCCTTCCTCGGACTCGTCATCTGCAACCTCATTTTGCTAGAGTCTTCTCTCCACTGTGTCACCCTCTTCCTCATCATCGCGATCTTCAATAGAAAAGGAGGTTTCTGTTTAACATGAGCAGGTTTAGGTTTGACATGAGGTTTATGGTCCTCTTAGCTGCTTCCTTTGTTCGACTTGCAACAAAATTTTAAATGTTAATAAACCTAAAAAAAATATACTATAATCACATGTGATTCTTTATGCTGATATATTCTCAGTTATACAAAATAGCTAAAATACGCGCATAAAAACATTCATCTACTTAACCATAACTACTTAATCATCTACATATGTACACAGCATATGTGAAATTCATAAAAACAGTCAAGTACCAAAAGACAACTAACAACGCGCATAAAAACATGTGAAATTCATTTATGCTAATATATTCTCGGTTATCGAAACAATCATCTACTTAACGATAACAACTACCAAAAAGTGTTTCATCCATATAGATTTTACTATAAGCAGGTGTGTAGTGAGAAAATAACCAAGATATATGCAATAATCTACTTAATATTCTATTAACAATTTGCGTAAACCAATGAGATGGTTGTAGATAATAATTCAAAGTGGCATTAGAACTTGTAAATAGATTTATCAAGAGAGAATCTAAACTGTATTAGGGGTTTCCTCAAAAATAGAGTATGTAAACACACTTACCCTTAAATCAATATCCAAAAAGGCTTGGCGAGTATTAGGACATCCTAGAATTAAACTCCACAAAGAGCCGAGACCATAATGAAGGTTTGTAGTGAGAAAAACCTGAAACATCAGTATAAGGACTAAAAACATCAGTATAAGCTAGAATCATATATGATTTTAGTAAGAATCACATATGATTCTAGTATAATCATATATGATTCTACTATAATCATATATGATTTTACAAAAAATATCAGTATAAGCACTAAAACATCAGTATAATCACTAAAAACATCAGTATAAGCACAACTATGTATAAGCACCAAAAACATCAATATAAGCACACAACTACTCGTGAGACCATTAACATGTTTCAAGGGCTCCGTAGTGCCAGATGTCTCACATGTGATTCAAGTTACTAAACGGAAAAACCGCCTAACAAACACTTAGCCTAATAAGAAAAATCTACAAAATAAAGCAACAAAACCTAAAAACCTAAAAATAAGCAATACCTATTGCTAATATCCCAAAAATAAACAACCACTAAAAACGTAAAATAAGCAACAAAATAACGCAATGCACCTAAAACACCAACTAATTCAACAAAATTACAAAATCAACAACTAAAACAATAATCAACCTAACACATCATAATTACAAACGCATCAATCAAAACACAATAATCAATCGAAATACATCAATCAAATCATTCAAATTCAACGACTGACACTATAAGAATCAAAATAGCAATTAATTGAATAAAATGAACAATAAACTGAATTATATTCAAAAAACTTACCAATATAAACATTTTAATGCTCATTTTCATCTGCGACTTATAATGAAGAAGATAATAGTAACAATTCACCTTTAGATAGTGTTACTTCTTCTCGTAGGTCCATTATTTAAAAGATATTTGGTTAATTTTGCATTTGATTTTGATAGGAAAAAAGTTAGGGTTTGATTTAAGGGAATGAGAAAAGCGATTGGTGAGAGAGAGAAATAAATATGAGTGTGTGTTATGAATGAGATTCAACTGACCCCTAACGGGAGTATTATTTTTTAGCGCAAAATTACAAAACTGCCCCTCCACTAATTAAATGAGATATATATATATAAAAAGAAAAGTGAAATTGTATTAATCCCAACTATTGGATCAGATTGGAACGGAAGGCTGGGATGAGTCCCGCGGTTCTATGGTAAAAATTGGTTCTACACGGATCTTTTGGCATTACTAAAGACTTATGTATTTAATTTTTCTATGCTATTATGTTTGTTGTAACCTTTGTTAAATTTTACTTTTAGTCACAAATGAACCATTCATATATTTGTGTTCACAATTTTAAAAAATGTGTAAACAGACTTTAGTTTATTCAAGATATGTTTGTTACATTTACAATGAACAAATTTTATAGAATATAACGTATAAAAAAAAGTTCATTTTTATAATTGTGAAACGATCTAAAATTTGTCCACTTTAAAGTGTCAAAATCATTTGTCACATCTAATTTTCTCATGGGTTTTTCTAATGTGTGCCCTGGGGACACACGTTAAGAACACCAAAAGGACAATGGGACCCACGAAAAAGTACATCCGGACCCACACCTTTTATCTGAAAAGTGTACTTTTCTATGGGTCCAGATGTACTTTTTTGTGGGTCCCATTGTCCTTTTGGTGTTCTTAACGTGTGCCCCCAGGGCACACATTAGAAAAACCCTTGTTAAAACTACAAATAGGTTTTATTTTAATAGATATCATGATGGAGTTGGTCAATTTCCAATTGTATTACAGTACAGCTTTAGTAAAATCTCTCGTGTACTCTTTTTGACATGACATGACACTGCCGAGTAGCCACACAAGGCACACGCAGGTCCTAGTCCTACCCAGCGGGGTTGTTCCGTACAGGCAGCCCCACCACAATCCTCCATCTCTTTGGGGCTTCCAACAAGGAGTGAAACACACTTAAGCACACAGGCCCCGCCACTCCTGCCCAACCCCCAGCGGTTTCAACCATCACCACCCACCGACCAAGGGAAAACTATACCACATGCCGTAAATGGTTTCTAGATAATTTCACAATCAATTATGCTACTAATTAACTATCATTTATGTCTGCAAAATGAGGTTCTAACCAAGAAAATATCTCGAGTGTAAGCATAAAGTAGAGAATACAAAACTAGCTAAAATCTCATTTGATTTCTGCAAATTTCCATGTGTATCAAACAAATGATCACAAATATCGATATCATTAATTGAGCCCCTCTACAGACTAAATTAAATTACCTTTTGTTTCTTCAATTGGGCCTGGATTTCTAGACTTGTATTAACAATTTACAGTAATACTAAATATGACCCTGAGTTGTTTCCCAATAGGATTTGGTTAGTATAAATAATAATGCACATCCCGAGTTCCAACCGATGTCGCCTTGGCCTATGCATGAATCTCAAAAACTGCCTCTCCTGCAAGCAAGCCCAGCAAACAATAGTCAGATAACCATTAAAAGAAAGAATAATTGTCAAACTCTAAATGAACAAGCTAGCATCTATTTAGTGGAAAGTGATTTGACTATTCAAACACATGCTCTTGAATAGCTAAGTAGAATGGTTCCAAAGTTGACCACTCCATTATAGGTGCCAAATGCACAAGTACTCATAAAATGATCTATGTTAACCATCATACTGGCTTTTCATCCCAAGAAAACCAACGCTCTTGCGAAAATCCAAATGAAGTATACCACACCTTGCATGAATGAATGATTTTGGAAAAAATGTGACTAACACAGTGTTTTTTTCTGTCGTCATTTTACATTTGACCAAAAAGACTCATTCTTGCAAACCAGGTTGTTTATTTTTGCTATTTTCGCAGGAAAAATAGTTTTGTAACAAGCAAATATGAAAGCTCTGTTCTTCCCCCCATACATTTGGAAAGCATAAAGTATAAGCAGAAAAACAACAGAAAGTAACACAAAAGAAGAGTATATCATGCTTCAATGCTAGATTGTCATAACCTATGAAATGGATAACGGATTCAGACCTATGATCACATACATCAAAAACATATTGATGGGACCTGATAGAACGAAATGTCGAATGATCATACCACATTCTATAACTTTAACGAGAAGTGAATGAAGTTTACCATGCATTTTCTTGACGAATCGTTCAAACTCCATGATATTATGAGGTTCCATGAGATGTGGACCAAGTCTCAGGTACGTAAAAGCAGAGTAATGCCTTCCGTCTGGATCGTTTGGAGGCTTGGCCTTCTCGAGTAGGTGGTTATAACTTACTTTGTCAAGGCAAGGAAGATCGTTCTCACTTGTGATAGGTATACAAGAATCCCAAGCGGCATTCATCACCTAATTTGCAAGAAGCTTGTTAGACATGTTTTAACCAGAAAACAGATTATGGAGTTACTGAGACAATCGTACTTGTATTTGCTTTAAAAACACTCTCATTCTTTAAAATTGCTACAGAAATACATTAACATTTGCCAAAATTAGCAACTTTCGATAATGTTTGGAGATGTAAATGCAAGAAGTACCCATAGCAGACAGTTTTTTTCCCAAAATCATCATCCTTGCGAAGTTGATTTGTATTTATTTCCCTGTTTGGTCAGATTTCAGTGTGCATTTAACTATTAGTTCATCAGCCTAAGTTACAGTTTATTGATGTTAGTTGGAAACTTCAACCCATTTAGTTCAAATTGGACTGTAAATTATCTCGAAGGTCAAATCATTGAAAGGGGAACACATCAAAAGGGTTGAACTCGTTCAAAGTTCCATTGTAATGTATATACAAGTATGCAAAATTGCAAACTCTAATAGTTTTTTTTTTTTTTTTTTTTTTAAATAAAATAGTTAATACTTTTTTTTTTTTTTTAAATAAAATAGTTAATACTTTTTTTTTTTTTTTAAATAAAATAGTTAATACTTTAGTTATATGGAAATTCTAAGAAATGGAGGGTTTTTTTTTCCATATAAATGAAGTATTAACTATTACCTCAACCGCCCGCCCCACCCATCTTGCCACCTATAGGTGCTACTAACTTTGGTTCACACGATTCTAAGTTTGTTGTAACTTGTAACCTGGGGGCATTTAAGAAACTTAGCTAATACGCAGAAAAGTTCATATAACAATGTACACAGATGTATACAGATTCTTACTTGCCAAGCCAAACCATCAGGATCTCCAAATGCTTCTGAGTCCATATGTGGATCTGAGATGCTCATTTGAGCCGACCTGAAGTTTAAGGTCACCCCGTGCTTCTTTAACATTTGCATAATTGCAGTATACCCGTCACGGTTGGATGGGTTGTAAAAGCCAGCAGTTAACTCAGCGGCATGACTTGCAGTCTTGTACCACCAATGAAAACCTGATAGCTGCCACGAATTAAGATATTAGAAAAAACACATTCAATCAACCAATGATACAGACATATAATACACATCCTCAACTAACATCAATACAAATATAGTTATAGGTGAAAAGACCGAAGGTCAGGTAGTTAAAACGAAAAAAAATATATGTAGATATCGCATCCGGATGACCCACACCCACTAATTTCTCCACTAATTCTAATGTGCCTATTATCTTGAATACCAACACAACAATATAGCTGCAGTAATCTAAATCCTTGAAAATAAAATGCTCTAGGAGGTTGTGTGCATTAAAAGAGAGTTTTAGGAGACTTTAAACAAGTTTGATCTATTCCCAACAACAACAATAACAAACCCAATCCCGCCGGGGCAGGGTATGGGGGAGGTAGAATGTAGACAGATCCTACCCCTACCCAGGATAAACCCGGGAGTAGGGAGACTGCTTCCAACGAGACATCCGGCAAGTGCAGGTGTGCGGGTGAGAGAGAGTTTGATCTATTCCCCTTTAACCTAAATATTTAATTTGACCAAATTTGAGATAAACACAGCTCAAATCAATACATCCGTATGTAAATGGGTCGATTTCGCTACTCTAGATATAGTTATGGAGCAAGATTGTGTACTACATATGTTAATAGCTCCCAAGGGAACGTAGAGAGATAGATGTCAAACTTTTACCAAACAAGTACATAATATCAGACAACAACTTGAGGAACAAAATAAAATTATAAACACCGAATCAAGATATGGCGGTGGTTGATTGCTATACTTTCTATTAAACACTTTGCAGAAGAAAGAGTGCTTAAACAGACTAACCTTTGTAGTAATGCAAATTCCCTCAAAAGCAAGTTTGGCCAGAGTAAGAACACGGTCACCATGGTTGATTAACAGTTGAGAATACCAATCAAGAAAGAATCTACCATAATAGCTATCATAATCGCCTCCATCACAAAAGAAACCTGTTTCATGCGGCCTGGAGTTATAGGATCCTCCATTTTCTGGTCCTCTGGCCCAGAACGAGTGGCCCCGTGCTTCAGCCGCCTTAGTCAAGCTCTTCAACATATATTGATCATAACACTGAACATTTAACAGTTAAATATTTATATTACAAACATGGTTCATTCAGTCTTAAGCATATTTCTTCCTAGTATTTGCTTTCGACTAGCCATAAAATTTTATATACTAAAGGTGGCAAGATGGGGACACAGATTGCGTAAACAGTCAAATGGGTTCGATTTGAAACATGTTCTTTCTAGCACAGTCAGAAACAGGCTAGTCCGGTTTAGCTTGGCCCACAAACAATTTTGCCCATCTTTGGAATTGTTTTTTAAATTAGTTTTGTATAATTACAATTATAAAAAACATAATACGAGAAATACTAAACTGAGTCTTCGAATAAAACAATTTAAAAAGTTGTATGCATTATAATGGACCTTGGGCGACTTTCACATCTTATAACATTGGACATCACTGTTATTTGAGAAGTTATATCCAGACATACCTGAAATTCACCAACTCCCGGATATCTCCAACCATGCTTGACAGGATTGGAAGGGTATCTGAGTTCCCCACATGGACCCAATCCAATTCCGATCATCAAGATGACTCCATCAACAAAGAACTCATCAAACTCAACTCGAAAGCTTCTCATGTAGTCGAAGTAAACCTACATCAATTTTGACAGCATTAACATGCAACATATAAAAGGAGACTACAATTTTCAAGCTGCACACTATCATATCGTAAATATAATATAACCAAAGATCAGAAAATAGTACCTCTGAAGCAGTACGGCCTCTTAGAACACGTTCTTTGTCAATCCCCCATGATAGGCATTCTGGGTTGCGTCTTCCTGATCTATCAGTGAAATATATATCTGGATTATTTCGACCAATCTCAGCCACCCAATATGGTAGGGGTATACACACATCATCACCCACATCTCCCCCACACTCATGGAAAGACATGACTACCTGTAACAATTCATGTGATAATCACTAATTTATTTTAATATACAAAAACCATATTTTTATACTAGTAATCAGAAATACATGATGACGCTAGGGGTATAAACGAGCCGTTTCGATCCGAGTACTGTCAAGCTCAAACTCGACTCGACAGCAAAAACTCGAGCTCAATTATTTCCAGATTTAAAGCACAAACTCGATAAAGAATCGAGTATTTTAATATACAAAAACCATATTTTTATACTAGTAATCAGAAATACATGATGACGCGTTGGGGTATAAACGAGCCGTTTCGAGCCGAGTATTGTCAAGCTCAAACTCGACTCAACAGCAAAAACTCGAGCTCGGCCGAGCTTTAGATTTCAAGCTCGAGCTCGACTGTCATCTAAAACTCGAGCTCAAAGCTCGACTCGAGCTCACTTATTTCCAGATTTAAAGCTCGAACTCGGTAAAGAATCAGTATATCAAGCTCGACTAGACTCGATTTTTATGAAAATTAAATAATTACATGTATATAAAAGGGTAAAAGTGTAATTATATTGAAGCTCGATGTTTATGAAAATCAAGTAATTACATGTATGTAAAAGATTAGAAGTGTAATTTTGAAGCTCTATAATGCTCGCGAGCCTCACGAGCTGAGTATTTTGGAGCTCGAACTCGACTCGAAAGTATACTCGAGTAGCTTGAGCTCAACTCGTTTAAATCGAGTCGATTTCGAGTATTTTACGAGTCGATCTCGAATAGCTATGTCTCGTCTCATTTACACCCCTAAATTGACACGAGAGCATATTTAGTAAAATATTTAATAAATCATACCTGTAACTTGAGTTTAAGCTCGCGCACCATCTGAAATAGTTTTTTATATCCTTTCCAATTATACACTTGGGGCTCATGTGCTTCAACTATACCCCACAAACAATCAACCATTACACCATCGACATTGATCGACTTCAAAACTCTTAACTGCTTTAGAAGGCCGTCCGGATCAGCAAGTTCACACTTCATATTAATTACTCCCAACTGCAGGTCAATTTGAATCATATTCAAACAACTCAAAACTATTGGCACCATGTTTAGAGTTCTAAATTTAGAAAGTTTAATAAGTAATAAGTCCTTTAGCAGAACTATATCGAAAGAGTATGGACTTACAGGAAGCAAAACATAAACAGGAACATAAGGAGTACCGGCAAAATCTCGTTCTTGTAAGTTTGAAGGCATGTCAACAACCTAAACAGATGTACGAGAACATCTTGTGAATAACTGAATGTTATATTTCTTATTTTCTTTAATATTGTTTTTTAACAAAAACACGTTACAAATACGAATTTCTTAAAAATTATTTGGAAAAAGATCATGTATGGAAATCGTAAACCAAAGAAATGAATGAATCTCTGACCTGCCTAGCATCAATGGTATCAACAGAAACTCCCATAAGGGGATCGTCATGACCATCAATCTCAACTCCCAGCATATTAGGAGACTGTGAACGACCACTTGATGAGACATCATAAGCTGAAGAAGAAGAAGGAACAAATAGACCTTTCATTTGGCATGCCTCGTCATCAATCCCAATTTGGCAGGCAGAAGAAATCCCTCTAAGAGAAGCAGCTTGGTTCTGCTGCGGTGGCAGTGAGGTCGGTGAAGTTAACACTGCAGTTGATCCACCAGCAGCAGGTCTCGCACCCTACATATTTAAAACATGCATAAGGAAACAAGTATGGCATATACTTTGATGTTAAAGTATCAACAATTGATTCTATTCTTTATGAATCACAATTCAGAATGTTGTATAAATTAATGCATGTGTTGCAAACTAGACATGTATGCAATTATTGCTCTTAAAGAGAAATTTAATACTACATGATAGTAACATCCAGCAAGACATAATTATCTTATGCTCCATGTGGATAACAAACAGTGATATATCATATCATACTTGTTGATAAGTAAAAGGGATAATTGATTGTAAATGTATCCAAGTTGCCACTTTTTACTATGTTGCGTAACATTCATTCATTTTTCCGATTAAACGTGCAGAAGTTGCTAATTATCCTATTGTGTGTAGTAAACAAGTTGATCAACAAAAAGTGATGACATGGCACACTTAATCACCTTAAAACACATTTAACCACATCCAAACACCCTTTCAACATATATTTAACACCAACCATATAATATCCCTACACAAACAACCGCCTTTCTTCTACCTCCTAATCCCCACCAACCACCCCCACTCCAACTGCCACCACTGCTCCGCCACAAGCCACCACCAATACATATTTTCAAATAAGATGAAATAATCACAGACCCAATTCACAAATTCTTCAAGTCTCAAACATCTAACCAAAACCCAGAAAAAGATCCTCAAACTGAAGGCAAATTCACCTTACAAAAAAAACCGGCGAACTTCATGGCACATTGCTCTGGCCTTCAAATCCGATTCTGAACCTGACCTAGATGACGAATCCGGGTCAGGAACAAAACCCAGAAAGGTTTTTGAACAAAGGTGTGTTTTTAGTGGAGATGGAGTTCTTGAAAATGGGAAAAGTTTGATCAAATCCAAATGTGAAGCCGACCCGGGTGGTGAATCAGGTCAGGAGCAAAACCAGAAAGGAATTTGAAGAAAGGTGTCTAGATGGTGTTATTGAGCTTGCGAAAAATTTGGCTGAAAATGTGACATTGGATGAGGTTTTAGGGATTTATGAGTGAGAGGGTGTGTTGAAGTGTTGAGTCTGATGGGTGAGATAGAGGGGTTGGTTATGTGTTGTTTGTATTTTTTTTTTTTTTTGAGTGGATGCGTTTACATAATTACATGGCCGTCGTTGGTTACGCCATGGGCTTATTTGGCGTTGTTTCCTGTTGTGGTTGGGGTGGGGTGGTTGGTGGGGATTGGGAGGTAGAAAGGAGGGTGTTTGTGTAGTGATATGATATGGTTGGTGTTAAATATATGTTGAAAGGGTGTTTGGATGTGGTTACATGTGTTTTGAGGTGATTAAGTGTGCCATGTCATCACTTTTAGTTAATCAGCTCATTTAGTACACACAATAGGATAATTAGCAACTTTTGCACAGTTAATAGGAAAAATAAAAAGAATGTTACGCAACATAGTAAAACGTGGCAACTTATAAATTTACAATCAATTATCCCTAAGCAAAAATAGCAGAAACATTGATACTACCTGTGATCTTGACGGAAAGGTGGTTCCATCAGGAAGAACAACCCAACCAGCTTCCCTCGCCAAAGCTGCAATCACATCATTAATATCCGCTCTAACTCTAAGATTATAGTTCCCATGTCTCCTAAGACCCGCCAATATCTTTGCAGTAATAGCCCTCCGTTGTCGCTCCCGAAGCTTCGTTCTTTCCTTTTCTTCACTAGGTCTGCACCTTCTACCACCACCACCGCCTCCTTGTGGACTCATCTGATCTTGAAACTGATCATGAAACTGTTGTTGACGCTGAAACCCCTTGTTACTTCTCCTTGGTCTAACAACTCCTCCATCGACACCACCTGACATTGTTGCGCTCTTTTCGTCATCATCTTCGTCGTTTTCACCTTCTTCTTTAACATCCAACCCCATTTCGTCGTCGTCATCTTCACTTGTCCCGAATCTCTGCATTTCACTTGCCATTGAATTACACAGATTGGGAGTGTAATATCTAACGCCTCAATAATCTATATATTGAAGAATCGCTATCTCCCATAAACTCTGTCCACATGTTACAATCCCATGTCACAATTTGATTCCATAACACGAGCAAAATCTATCCATATTCTATACAACTAAATATTTCAGTATATACAAAATATATATATATATATATATATATATATATATATATGCAAACTATTGAAAACACCTTACTGATGCACAACATTAAGTCACGTTGCTGGCATTAAAAATCGCACATGTTTTTGGTACGTTTAATTAATTCTGCAACCATATTATCATTAATTCTTCCAAAAGCTATATAATTTATATCCTAAATGTTCAAAAGTGACAACTTTTAAATAAGTTATCATGTTAAATCTACATTTCTCAACAACAAACCTAAAATTCATCAACCTTCGATGAGAAAGTATACAAATTTTCAACTGCAAACAAACTAAAGCATCATTTTTAATCAAAGTATTAAAATTAGCAACGATGAATTTCACATTTTTTGGTAGGTTCTAGTAATTCTGCAACCAAATTTTCATTAAGGAGGTGGTTGTTTGAGCTTATTTGATTTCGGTTTTAATTTCATAAGCCCAAATTTTTTGTCTTATTTTGAGACTCGTGGGCTTATTATGACATAAAAAGCTTATCATAATAATCCCACAAGTCTTATTTTGAGACTCGTGGGCTTATTATGACATAAAAAGCTTATCATAATAATCCCACAAGTCTCAAAATAAGCTAAAAAATCTGAGCTTATAGAATATAAGCCGAAATCCAATAAGCTCATAAGGCCAAATTTGTTTGGCTTATTTTGAGACTCATGAGCATATATAAGTTTATAATGATATAAAAAACTTATAAAGTCCCACAAGGCTCAAAATAAGCTAGAAAATTTGAGCTTATAGAATATAAGCCGAAATTGAATAAGCTCATAAGGCCAAATTTGTTTGGCTTATTTTGAGACTCATGGGCTTATATAAGTTTATTATGATATAAAAAGCTTATATAAGCCCACAAGTCTCAAAATAAGCTAAAAATTTTAAACTTATAAAATATAAGCCGAAATCCAATAAAGCTCATACGCCCACGTATTTGCTTAAACAAACACCCCCGAATTCTTCAAAAAGCTACAAACTTTAATCAAAGTATTAAATTTAGCAACAATGTTGCGATTAATTTCACATTTTTCAGCAGGTTCTAATAATTCTGCAACCAAATTTTCATTAAGGAGGCGGTTGTTTCATAAGCCCGAAAATTTTGCCTCATTTTGAGACTGGTGGGCTTATTGTGACATAAAAAGCTTATCATAATAAGCCCACAAGTCTCAAAATAAGCTTAAAAAATTTAAACTTAAGCCGAAATCCAATAAAGCTCATAAGCCCATGTATTACCTGAAACAATCCCCCCCCCCCCCTAATTCTTCAAAAAGCTATAAACTGTATATCCTGTAAACTCAAATGTATGAATTTCATCCACATTTAATAGAAAAAGTAAATAAATTTCACATTTTTTATATCAAAGCATCAAAATTGAGCATCAACTCACCGTGAAATTATCATAATTGAACATCTTTTATACAAATTAAACGGTCTGATCTATTTCGATAGAACTATGGAACCGATTTGGCCGGAATTGAGGATCCGCCGGAGAAAAACCGGCGCCGGTGAAGATGGGATGATTTTCCGGTGAGGGTTAGGGTTAATGGTACGCGCGTGTGAAGGATGGGTGGGATTAGTGGGTGTGTGTGGAGGATATGAAGTGAAGCGTGTGAGTGATTTGTGCGTGCCAAAAGTGTGGGTCCATGAGGATTGCATGTGTATGTGTATTTATCATGTGAATTAACACTCCAAATTGATAACAACTTGTTCATCATCTTTTGTCTTTCATGCAATTTGGGCTTGTAGCATGATTTTAAACTAATTTATTGTTGGTTGTTATTTGTAAACAGGTTTCCAGATTAGGGTTAAGATAATCAATAAAGGTACTGGATATTTACTTGAAATCGTGGTATCACTTTCCAATAGAAACTATTCGACTCTATGCCTGAGTTACACGAATATCTCTATGGGATAAGACCAAGTCAAGTTCTTGTTTTAGGCACAAATCAAGAATCCGATGCGTATTTAGTGTTTAGGGTTTGTATATCTTATCTTCCATGCAAATCTGTTATGATCTCTATTTATAATAGAGTTTACTCAAACCCTAGCCCATGGAATTATGTATAATTAACGGCCCATTAATTATATCATAATATTTTCCATAATAGTAGGAATCAGTGGTTATCAGTGGAAACAATAACACTAGCAGTGGTAATGTTAACACTAGCAGTGGTAAAATAACACTAGCAGTGGAAACTGTCAGTGGTAAAATAACACTAGCAGTGGAAACTAACAGCAGAATCCACTGTCAATAGAATCACACTATCAACAGAAACAATACATAACCACTCTTGAGTCAGGGGATTCAGTGACCAAATGGGTGTATACTCCATACCTCCAAACTCATTACCAGGTGTGAATTGATCCCTCAAGTGCACTAAATTTTCCAACAATCCTCCCCAAATTTAGTTCACTTCCTTTGCATGAAAAATTATCAATATATATTAAGGGAGATTCAATACGCAGTCGTTTTACACCCGGGCTTTTCCCGCCAATTTTATTGGGCTAAAAGTGATCCGCCATGTTTGATCCATTTCACTCGGGTGTTTTTTTTCTTCTTATCTTGATATAACACCAGAAGTTTCCAGACACAACCCTAAATCTCACACGCATACACACACAATCAAAGTAGATAATCAGATGGCACATGCTAGGGTTTGATTTTTTTGTTTACAACAAATCCTCCATGCCAAGGAACACCTGATCCGATCTACAATTTCAGGTTGAGATTTTATCATATGGGTATTGCTTTAACATATGCTATATTTTTTGTTTTATGTACCTGGGTATTTTTATTTTCATAAAGATTGTTTCTTGATTGATTTTGTCAATCATTTTTAACATTTTTGAAGGATCTGATTGAATCTTATACCCTTTTCAGATTAGGTTACAGAATCTCTGTTCCGGTACGGCGGTGTAGATGGTGGTGGCTGGCACTCAAATAATCACAAGGAAAAACCAAAGAACTAATTAAGGTGACTATTTTTCCAGCTTTTATGATTTTTTTTATTTATTTATTTATTTTGCTTGCTTTGTTCGGATTATATTTGTTTTTTAACTAGATATAGGATGGAAGATTAGATATTATGAAAAACTGATTTCAGAATCTCATGTTTTTATTTAGTATACACATAAAGTATATACATGATATCAGATATATATACAGACAGTAGTTTCTTTGTTTTTATTTATAAAAACTTTGTATCTTTCTGATGTTTGTGTTAATTGCAGGTTTTATTCAGGATTCCGGTGTATTGGAATCGTGTGCGAGGATGAAACGATGGCCATCGTGCTATCAGTGTTTGCATGTATCAATGGTGAGTGACCTTTGCTCAATACATATTTGGCCTTCATTTTTGTACACACCTATAATTAGGACCGCGGATCAGCAAGTATATTAAAGCTAAAATAGCAATAAGCTAATAGGCCCGTAAATAAAAGAAGGTAATAATCCAGACACCTCCTCATGTTCCTTTTTGCAATTGATTGCCTTATTGAGATTCTGAAAACCGGTAAAGCTAAATTTTTTCGCCTTATGAGATCATAAGCTTCAGCTTATGGAACTCCACCGCCTAAAAAAATGAGCTTTAATGGCTATTAAAAATCTCAAAAAACTGATAAACCTAGAAAATAATCCCCCCGATGTTTGTTTTTGATACATTGTTCTGTTTGTAGAAGGTAATGACATCAATCACGCCTATGATTGTTTTCGCCAGGCAGCTACAAGTGTACCAAATACCAAAGAGGGTTCTCAAAATGAGATGACGATGGTGTGTGCTAACTTCTAGGTATGCTTTTTATGGAAATTTTATATGTTATTGGATTCAGGTTTAGGGGCAGTCTCTTGAAGCTTATATGTGGCCTTATTATATAAGGGCATACATCTCAAAATAAGCCATAAGATTTAGGCATATGAAATATACTACTAAGTCGAAACACAAATAAGGTCATAAGCCACATATAAGCTTAAACAAATACCCCCTTATTGATTTAAATAGTTGATTCTCATATAAAAACTAAATAAAAATAGCGTTCGTTAACAGATTTGTCATGTAATTGTGACTTAAACATTTTTTCCCTTTGTTTCCTCAGACTCTGCTTGCTTTCAATGGGTAATATTATGAGTTTTGCAGGTACAGTTTTCACCCGACACTAAAGTGCACTAGCTAAACCCGATGCGTCTTTAGCCTATATATTTTGCAATAGCAATAGGTAGTTCATTATAAAACTGTTACAACGTTTGTTGTGCATATTTTATACTGTCTACCTGTTGCTATTGGAAATTCCCATGTCAGATAAATTTGCAACAGACCATGGGTCACCGCCTTTACATACAAATATCGATCAGCCTTTGAAGATGACTGCCTGGCCTCAATCAGCTAACGAGTATAAATTTGTTGAAGGTGCCAAACAACAGTATGCTGCATCATAGTGGTCGTCGTCTGCTTGCGTTTCATGGTAGATTGACCCGTTTCTTTTGTTGCATTTTCTTTATTTAAGGTCTTTCCTTTAGTGTGCTTGCTGCCCTTTTGCGCTTATGCGCATTTGAAAAATATCAGCACCCAGTTTTGTACTTATCATTTACAGTCGAGTTGTTCCTCATTAGTATTGCTATCATTCAAATTGCAGGATATGTCGTACCCAGGTATGGTGCCCATCTGCGATTTCTTTCCGTCGCCTGGCTTGTAGGTAATTCTTAAACCATGTTCTTATATGCTTAGTTATGGACTGGCTTATTCAGTGTCACATGTGCGTTTCAGGTTGCGGGCCTTAATGTGAGTCGTCGTCTTTCAAGTTCAAAATATAAAAGTAACAGATTCATTGCGTACAGTCACACCTAAACCTAGAATATTCATGAACCCTCGCTTCAAGCCCTCCATTGTGTTCTGTTGTAAATGAAGAGCCGATCAAAATGTTTGGTTTGAAGCGAGGGTTTAGCAATATTGTAGGTTTACGTGTGTCTTTTCTGTAAAAAAAACAATGGAAACGAATCATTAAGATGAGTATAAGTGAGGATGATTAGGCAACAAGCGGTGGCCCAATGTAAACCGATGTTGTTCACAAGGAAGGGTTAAACTGTTTGTCCCACGCAAGTAACCTCCACTTATTCAACAATTGTTTTCGGGGAAGGTTGACATGTCCTGCAGTATGTTTCATTAAAAGATTGCAGGTTCTAATTTGTTATTTGTTATGTCATTAAAAGATTGATGTATGCTTTATTCTCCACATTTTTTACTGTTGACTAAGGCTATGAGATTTAAACTCGAATACCAACAAAATTTGCATAGGATGAGAGTACAATTCTGATGAAAGACAGAGCGTTGACAGGGCAACTCGCCGATGCGACTAAGATCTGGAACCAAGCAGAGATGTCTACGTATCCGGGTGGGGTGACTGCAACGATACCTAACCGTCGACCATTAAAGATGTATCAGCAACATCCACCCACCGAGCAGTAAGTACATTGGTATGGAAGTTAAAATAATTATACCGTTTATGCTCCTGTTAACTGACGTTACTAATAAACTTTAGGGCATTTGTTGATGCATGTATGACATTTGGTCATGAAACAATTAAAGGGTTGACAGAAAAGAACCTGATATTTTTATTTTATCTTTTTGTGTTGAATCCACCTACAACTTGGTGTTTCAAGAAAACTCAGTAATAAGTAGCGTACATAGTTTGAATGTTGATTTTGATTATGTTAACTATTTATGGGATGTTGTTGTTACAGATGCTAGAAGTACTAGAAAATGGCAAAAAAAAATTTGTTCAGTAGGAGGCCGAATAATCTGATAAATGACCTTGATATAAATGTAACTGATTCATGCTAAATGTACTTCTGAATTATTCACTATATATATACTAATTGTGCAATATATGGTTTTCAATTTTTTTGCTTAGTATGGTTGTAATTTTCATATTTATTTGACCAGGTACCTTTAATGTGAACTTACGACGCACTATGCAATCATCCACTATCATGCCACCTCTGATGTTACAGAACAGGTGACTTAATGTTTTTGCCAAATTCGTTTCACTTTTCTTTTTATTTAAAGTGTTTGTTTTAGCGTGCTTACTGGCCTTTTGAGCTTAAGTACATTTGAAAAATATCAAGTCACTTTTTTGCCGTATGAATTTTTGGTAGGCGCATAAACCGAAAAAATAGTTTTATGAGTTATTTCCAAATTTATATAAGGCCAGTAAATAAGCTAGCATGAATGTTCCGCACATACTTAGTTCAATTGTTTTATGAGTCATTTTCATTTGTGCAAGAGTATGCTGCTCGCTTTGTGGAAATGGCTAAATATGCTGAGCACCAAGTACCGATTGATGGGAGAAAGATGGAGAGGTTCATAAGGGGACTAAGGACTGACATCCGGGAAATAGTATCAACACAGAACTTGACTACATTTCAGGAGCCGGTTGGGGCTGCTCAAGAAGTTGAAAAGGAGATCAATACACACTTAGAAGAGATGAGTACTTATAGTATCAAGAGAATCCAAGAAGGGTCATCTGAAAGCAGAACTTGTACAAAGTGCGGGAAAATCCATGGGGGTGATTGTCGTTATGGTTCAATGGGACGTCACAAGCATGGTAAACTTGCTCACTTGGCTTGACCATGTTCGGAGTTGATGTGATCTTAATGCAACATTGCATTTTGAAAAATCTTTGTGCTCTTATATCTGTTAAGGTAGCATTTTTTGTGGATTTGAACCATCAAGAATCTGAATCTTTGAAAGTCTCATGCTCAAATGAACTCAGATGTTATAAAGATGTTTGTGTGACTATTGCAATTTCTATGAATTTTTCGATTTAAGAATTAAACAGCTTTCGTTTCTTCATCATGAAACGTCCCTCATCAACATCACCTGATCTCCTAAGTAACGATTGACATATGATGGGAAAAACACTCATTTGGGAACTGGCGGAGAAGTTATGATACCCATCCACCAAATGCCGAGCGTTGGAAATGTGTGCTGAAATAGCTGTTGCACACTGAAAAGAACAAGCAAGAGTGCGACATGGAAAATATTACTTGCAACACTAATTGTCTTCCATCTAAATGCAAACATATGTGTAGAAAGGAATGTCCATGTCCAGTAAAGAAAACAATAAAACAACAAGCAATTACTACACCAAAAAAAAAACCGCCAGTTGCGGCCGGCCGACGCCAATCTTGTTAAACACAAAACAAAACAAGTGCATAAATGAAAATATCCTGAGGATTGAATTTCCACATTAGTACATATACTTTCAAATATTCGAGAATCAGGGTGTTATAAGAATTGAGCCCTTCAACCCATTTGAATACCTGATGATAAATACACACAAGTTTTCAAACACTAAAATACTCCTGACACTATATAAGCCATGTGTCCATATCCAATTCATAAATGTTGTAAAAGCTAAAAGTCCAAAGCTTCCTGAAGCGGCAAAACTTCAACATTCACATAGGTGGTTCATCTTTAATTCATGCTCATGCTTAGCACTTTTTCAAAGAAAATTAACCATTAAGAAGTGAAGACTTCATCCTCCTTTCAGCAGGTAACAAGCACAACCTTGGGATGTTTGTTATACATGTGCTTCAGTCCACTAAATAATCAGCTTTCCACATTGAACTCAGCTTCCAAGTTTCCTTAGAAGGGAGTTGGGTATCCTTGCATTCAGTGACTAAGTTGGACTTAAACCCATCCCTTTAGCAGACTTCAAAACCAAGTCTCTAGCCAAACCCTTCGTCAAGTGATCAGCTAAGTTTTGTTGAGATTTAACAAACTCTATAGATATCACCCCACTCATGATAAGTTCACGAATCATGCTATGCCTGACACCTAAGTGTCTAGACTTCCCATTGTACATCTAGCTATAAGCCTTTGCCAATGTAGCAGCACTATCACAATGGATAGAAATAGGTGCTATAGGTTTAGACCACAATGGAATCTCAAGAAGCAAGTTTTTCAACCATTCAGCTTCTTTACCAGCAGTAGCTAAAGCCACAAATTCAGATTCCATGGTTGAATTGGTAATGCAAGTTTGTTTCTTGGATGCCCAAGAAATTGCACCTCCACCAAGTAGGAATACCCAGCCACTAGTAGACGAATTGTCTTCAGTGTTACTGATCCAACTTGCATCAGTGTATCCTTCTAATACTGAAGGATAACCAGTATATGAGAGACTATAATCCATAGTTCTCTTCAAATACTTAAAGACCCTCTAAATTGCTTGCCAATGATGAGCACTAGGATTACTAGTATACCTGCTCAGTTTACCCACAGCAAAAGCAATATCAGGTCTTGTACAAGTCATGGCATACATCAAGCAGCCAATTACCCTAGAATACTCAAGTTGAGATACAGCTTTGCCAGTATTAGGCATTAGCTTCTCACTTGTATCCATGGGAGTACTCACTGGAGTACAATCAAAGTAATTAAATTTCTTTAACACCTTCTCAATGTAATGAGACTGTGAAATAGAAATTTTGTTACTTTCATGTTTAATCCTTATGCCAAGGATAACATCTGCCACCCCCATATCCTTCATGGAGAACTTTGATGACAAAAATTCTTTTGTAAGATCAACTTGATTTTGGTCAGTGCCAAAGATCAACATGTCATCAACATATAGACAAATGATGACTCCTTTACCAGATTTATCAAATTTGCTATATACACATTTGTCAGCTTGATTAAGTAAATAACCACTAGACAAAACCACTTCATCAAACTTTTGATGCCATTGCTTAGGTGCCTGTTTTAGTCCATAAAGAGACTTAACCAGTTTACACACCTTGTTTTCATTGCCAGGCATGATGAAGCCCTGAGGTTGGTTCATGTAAACCTCCTCATCTAAATCACCATTCAAGAAAGTTGTCTTCACATCCATCTGATGAATAATCAGATTGTGAATTGATGCCAAAGCAATTAGCAATCTTATGGTACTGATACGTGCCACTGGAGCATAAGTATCAAAGTAGTCTATTCCTGACTTTTGTTTAAAGCCTTGAATAACTAATCTTGCCTTAAACTTTTCAACAGTTCCATCTACCTTCATTTTCTTTTTGAAAATCCATTTGCTACCTAGAGGTTTGCAACCAGGTGGTAGATCAGTCAACACATAAGTGTTATTACCCATGATAGAGTCCATCTCATCATTAATTGTTTCTTTCCAGAAAGCAACATCCTGGGACTTCATTGCTTCTTTAAATGTTTTGGGATCATCCTCCACAATGAAGCAATAGGAGTATTGGTCAGAGACCTCACTCCTTGTACTTCAATTAAGTATAATTGAAATTCAGGTCCAAATGACTTTGGAGTCCTCTCCCTATTGCTCCTTCTGAGCTCAGGTTCAGGTTGTTGTTCCACAACCTCAGCAGGAACCTCATCAGCAGGAACCTCACCAGCAGGAACCTCATCAGCAGGAACCTCATCAGATACTTCTGAAACACCATTGTCATTGGTTCCATTTGGAATCCTTTGACTTGGTCTAGGGATAGATGAGAATCTGTTCTCATCAAAGAGTGCATCCCTTGATTCAATTATTGAGTTAATTGAAACAAATTCATTAGGTTCTATAACATAAAACCTATATGCCTTGGAATGCTCAACATATCCAACAAAGATGCATTCAATGCCTCTTTCATCCAAAGTTTTCTGCTTTGGATCAGGGAGTCTTACAACAGCCCTACAACCCCATATCCTAAGATAATTAAGGTTAGGTTTCTTTTTAGTCCAAAGTTCATAAGGGGTAACTTTGTTCCTTTTGTTGGGAACCCTATTTAATAAATAGCAAGTTGTTAACATAGCTTCACCCCAGAAACCTTGACTCAGCCCTGAATAGGACAACATGGAATTAACCATCTCCTTCAGCACCCTGTTTTTCCTTTCAGAAATACCATTTTGCTGAGGAGTATAAGGGGCAGTCATTTCATGGATTATACCAACAGACTGAAAATACAGAGTATTCATGTACTCACCTCCCCTATCAGTCCTTAATCTATTGATCAAAGAACTTTGTTGCAATTCAACTTCAGTTTTAAATACTTTAAATTTATCTAATGCTTCATCTTTAGAATGTAATAAATAAACATGACAAAACCTAGAAGCATCATCAATAAAAGTTACAAAGTATTTCTTATTCCCCAAAGAGGGAGTAGCATGTAAATCACAAAGGTCACTGTGACTTAACTCCAAAACTTTAGTTTCACGTTTTACTCCTTGAAAAGGTTTCTTAGTTATCTTGTTCAACATACAAATTTTACACTTTTCAGTGTTCATTTCAAAAGCTGGTATTAACCCATCCTTGGACATATCTTGCATTCTTTTAAAATGTACATGGCCAAGTCTTGCATGCCAAAGGTTTGAATCATAAAGTTTAGATGTAGATATAAAAGCAGAATCAATATTATCATGAACAATATTAAGTCTGAACATTTGATTACATAAATAACCAAAACCAATAAACACACCATTTTTAGACAAAACAAACTTATCAGATTCAATAACCTGTTTATAACCACAATTATTCAAAACACTACTAGAAACCAAATTCTTTCTAATATCAGGAACATGTAAAACATTAAATAAAGAAACAATCTTTCCAGAACTAAACTTCAAATCAACACATCCTTTTCCATGCACCAGGGCAGTTGACTCGTTTCTCATGTGAAGAATAGAACCATCATTCATTGACTTGTAGGTCTTGAACCAGCTTCTATCTTTACACACATGAATTGTTGCTCCAGAGTCAACCCACCACGCAACATCATCATCCTGCACAAAGTAAATGTCAGATATATGTAACAATTCACATTTTCAGGTTAACTTCTATTCATGAAAATTTTACTATTCATTTTTACTATTCACTTTTTACTATTCACTTTCACTATTCACTCACAAAATTTTTATTTCATATTCTCGTAAGTTAAACTATTTTAATGATAATCCGAGAATTTGACACTCGTCGGATCATTTCTTCAAAAATCACGAAACCGTGTCCGAGGTTTACTTTTAGGTTTAAACATCATTCTAGCATCCCGATATGTCCATAAAACACTATAAACTATAGAAATATGATTTTCTCTCATTTTAGGACAATTCCAAAAGTTTTGGAATTTTACGTTTTTCAGTTCAGCGTTTTACGCGAATTACGCGTTTTAGACCCGTGTTTTCAGTTTTAGCAGGGTTTTAGCAACCCAATAGAACCTACCACTCATTTTATATTTTATTATGGAGTATATTGACATGTTTAACCATACTTTCAAGTTTAATATTTTTAGGATACCCGGTTTTACGTTTCGTGGCTTAATAACTTACGGATAGCATTTTACGGAGTCAAAATGCACAAACTAAGCAAGATAGCACCAAGAGTCATCATCTAGTCACCCTTATCCCTTATGAACCGCCATTTAGGGGGGGGGGGTTCACACTTGTGGCTTCATCTCATGACTTTAGCCATTAGATCATACTTATTTACAACTTGGTCACCAAGTTTAGGTACTTTCCTAACACTTTCCTAACCTCCTCATCCTAGCCTATATAAATAACTCATTCATGACTTAGAAAACTCATTCTTCTTCCCTTCTTCATCAATAAAAATGCCACACCCTTTAATCCTAGCATCATGATCCTTTGATCTTCAATATACAAGTTACACTACAAAGTTCAAGGTCTTAGTATTCTCTACCTAGTTCTTAAGTTTGTTTGGTGATTCCATGGTTGAATTAGGAGCTACACAAGGTCACTAGGGCTGAAGTTAAATGGTTTTCACAAGGGTTAGATCAAGGCTAGCAAGGGTTACAAGAGTTGTGGTGAAGGGTTTGCAAGCATAGGTTCAGTGTCCTAGTTCTATACTTGACTTCCCTTTCTTAAGTGAAAGCCAAAAGTTGTAAGAAACCCTTATACACTTTCTTGCTCAATATCATTTTCATGCTTATTATGTTTCTTTCATGCTATATATGGTATTTGTATTGTGTTCATGATGTATAAAAACTAGTAAAACAAGTTATGGTATATATATGTTAACTTATGTTATTTAACAAGTAAACTAGCGACTTTTATGGAGAACCACGACCAAAATAGTATAACTATGATATTTGACACTTACCTACTGTTATAAAGGACTTCAAAAGGAAAACATAGCAATTTGAATCACCCAAAACGAGTACCCGAGTCAAAAGTTATGGCCATAAGAAGTTAGCGAAACCAAAACGCCGAAACTGCCAATACCCTACTGTTTTGCATTCTGCCATTTTGAAAGTCACCTTTCTGGTCCGATTCATCAAAAAGTTAAAACATGAAAGTTGTCCGGAACGCCGTTTTCGTTCAGGAGTAAAGAAGCTCGAGCCCTGAAAACGCTTTCTGAGTGATAATTTTCTTCAAATTCTTAACAACCCATTTTTAGACCAAAGTAACTATATAATTGTTATAATTAGATGAGACCAAGAGGTCTAATGACCTAAAGCCAAGACCACAACCATGGCTAAAGCCAAGGTTGAGTCTCAAGACCATGGTAACAATGACCAAGGTCACGACAAAGCCACGGCTAAAGACCATATAACTATTAAAGATCAAAAAGCTTATATATATGTTATCAAATACTACAATAGTAGGGAGCCTCATGTGAGGAGTTCATTAAGTAAGCCGTCAAGATGAGTTGTGGATTTACGAATTAAAGTGTCCTGGCTCCTCGAACGTTTACTCCATGACTTCTGAATTATGTCGGCCCGAACGGTAGTAAGAGATATACAACCTATACATGTTTCATAAACGACTTATATTCAACGACTTACATTATATACTAAGTACTACATCATGAACTTTATGCAAGACATATATTGGCAATTCTTCGTATTCTTAGACGTTACTCCAAACCTAAGTCGCAACGTTCTATTATAGGCTGCTCTTAGAGACTTTCGCGATTCGACTACCACTTTCATTTCTCATTACATAGACTTAAGGTGAGTCATAGCCCCTACTTTTTCATACTTGTTTTAACTCTTTGGGGGGGATACATGCACAACTACTTGCTTACTTGTACAAATACTTGATCGCATTATACTTGATTGTTCTATACTTGATTGTCTTATACTTGATCGCATTATACTTGATTTCATATATACATGATTGCGTTATACTTAATTGAGACTGCCAGTGGCTCCAGATTAAGTTGCTGGATGACCATTGAGACTTCCGGTGGCTCCAAATTAAGTTGTTGGATGACCATTGAGGCTATTGATACATCCTAACATTTGCGAATGTTGGATACATCATAAACGTGAGGTCTTCGGAGATGAAGTGTAGACTCACGACTAATTGCTTAATTGTTTTGATGAACTTATACATGTCTTTATTATACTATATGTTAGCAGTGGGTTGTGAACACACAGGTTACAAGTCTCTTATGGCGGGACTTGCAACTGAGTGGATTCACGATGCCTTTGCTGTGCGAATATTCTTTTAAGGCTTTTCAACTGTTTTAAGACAAACTCTATGAACTCACCAACCATTGTATTGACACTTTAGCATGTTTATCTCAGGTTAGTAAGGCGATAGCTAGTGCGTGGAACTTAGAGTCAAGCTGCATATTCTGAAGACTTACGCTTTTATCATTTACTATTCAAAACTTTGTATACATTTATGTATCATACTTTGGAATCTCATGTTTGTAACTTTGAATTCATTAATCGAATGGTAACTTTTCAAAACGTCTCATTTAGAGTTCGTTTTCTATAACTTGTACTTTGTATTATAAAGTAGCACCCTCAGTGACACAGTCTTCCGCTGCGATATTTTGGGGGTGTTACAATATATATGTAACATAATAAATCTTAAAAGACTTATTAAACACATTCTGACCTTTCAGAGAATTGGTGTTACCATTCCCTCCACTTGTGCCTGATCCATTGGATTTGTTTCCAACTTTACCACCCTTGCAATCTTTCCTGAAGTGTCCAGGTTTCCCACACTTCCAACAAGTCACCTTAGGTTTCTTGTTAAGATCAGATTTGGTGTTATCTTGATGCTTACGCTTGCCCTTGTTGTCATTGTACTTGGAGGAGTTGTTATGCTCCACCATATTGACAACTGATGGGCCAGTAGCAGTGCTACTCTTTGGCTTGTCAATGTCTTGAGCTTTGAGTGAATCCTCAATGCGCAAGTGACTGCCCAACTCAACAAGAGTTAACTCCTCCTTCTTATGCTTAAGCATATGCTTGAACTCTTTCCAAGAAGGAGGTAGTTTATCGATGATACAAGAGACTTAAATAGCCTCATCCATGTTCATCTTGTGTTGTGTGAATCGACCAAGTATACTAAGAAGTTCATTGTATTGTTCCATGACAGGTCTTGAATCAACCATTTTGTAATTGTTAAAATTACTTACAAGGAACTTCTTACTTGATGCATCCTCAGCCATATACTTGGCTTCCAAGGAATCCCATAGTTCTTGAGAAGTTTCAACATTCTGATAAATATCAAATAGAGAATCAGACATACCATTGAGAATTAAACCTCTGCATATGTAGTCATCATTCTCCCACTTGCTCCTTGCCCTCATCTGATCCATAGTAGCATCATCACCATGATCTTCTGGAATCTCAGTCGTGAGAACATACACCACATTCATACTTGACAATAAGAAGTGCATCTTCTTTTGCCATCTTCTGAAATCAACACCTTCAAACTTTTCCAACTTGGAAAAGTTAGCAGCCATTTGTCTCATAGCAGCAGCCATTGATTATCACTAATAGTTTCTATTGATTGTTGGTTGTTATTTGTAAACAGGTTCCCAGATTAGGGTTAAGATAATCAATAAAGGTACCGGATATTCACTTGAAATCGTGGTATCACTTTCCAATAGAAACTATTCGACCCTATGCCTGGGTTACACGAATATCTCTATGGGATAAGACCAAGTGAAGTTCTTGTTTTAGGCACAAATCAAGAACCAGATGCGTATTTAGTGTTTAGGGTTTGTATATCTTATCTTCCATGCAAATCTGTTATGATCTCTATTTATAATAGAGTTTACTCAAACCCTAGCCCATGGAATTATGTATAATTAACGGCCTATTAATTATATCATAATATTTTCCATAATAGTATGAATCAGTGGTTATCAGTGGAAACAATAACACTAGCAGTGGTAATGTTAACACTAGCAGTGGTAAAATAACACTAGCAGTGGAAACTAACAGCAGAATCCACTGTCAATAGAATCACACTATCAACAGAAACAATACATAACCACTCTTGAGTCAGGGGATTCAGTGACCAAATGGGTGTATACTCCATACCTCCAAACCCATTACCAGGTGTGAATTGATGCCTCACGTTCACTAAATTTTCCAACATTTATTATTATGTTAGGTAACACTAAAAAGATATTTTTACCATCACAAATTTTCATGGTTTTCATTTGGGGTGGTGATTATAGCCGACAGTGGTGTGTAATAATAATAATAATAATAATAATAATAATAATAATAATAATAATAATAATAATAATAATAATAAAGACAAAAATATAAAGAAAAAGGAAAAAAAATATGACTCATGTTTTCATATTTAATCTTTAGTTAATCTTCATCATTAGATTAAACTAGATAGATGGTGGGGTTTTCTCGTTATTTTCTAACATGTGTCTAACAATAGAGGTGTTTTTGTCTTTTTGTTTGTTACAAGAATGCATCTTGCAGTGGTGTGTAGTGGTGATCAATGGCGGCAAAGACAAACATACATAAACACGAAAATAACGTAAATTCATCAACAAAAACAAAAATCCCCAGCGATGGATGGTGGTGGCAACGCTGACTCGTAATAGCAACACTGATGGCTGGTGGTGGGCGGAAGTAGTAGCGACGACTGGGGTTGATACAGGGTTAAAGTTAGGGATGACAGATTTTGGATTTAGTGGGTTATGGATTGAGAGTTAAGTGTTTTAGATTTGAAAGGTTTTTACGAAATGGGTTTTGGATTGAGTGTGAAATGAAAGAATTTTGGAATTTTGTGGTTGAAGAAGATGTAGTGGTGGCAGCGTTCGGTTATGATGGTGGGGGTCGGCGGTGTTGGTAGCGGTCGGCAGTGGTGATCGGATTTGATAGAAGACAAGAGGAATGAAAAGAGGGGTGTTTTGGTTAGATTATAATTAGTTTGTGGATTAAAATGACAATAATGCCCTCACATGTGACAAGCAAAAATACGAAAACACCCCTCATGTGAGACCCGTGTTAGCAGACAACAGGAAAATGTTTGCATCGTTCATCCCTAAGGATGTATATCTCAAAAGTTTGCTGACGGGGGATGTATATGGCCCAACTTATTTGACATGGATGTAAACTATGAAATTTGACAAACCACAAAGATATATTTTGAAGTTTACTCTTATTTTTATTAAACTTTAATTGTCGTGTTCCATTCATGCATAATAGCTAATCAACAAGAGGCATTGACAGTTCGTGTTAAGAATCATTAAGTCCGGCCAGTGACGGACCCAAGAAAAATGAATGTGGGAGGCAAAATTTTTTTTTTTACAATAACAACAAAATGCGGGGAAAAAAAATAAGATCGTAATGATAAATCGAGTATTTTTACTTAGAGATGAAGGATTTATAAGGCTTTAGAGCGTTGAATGTTAGGTTTTAGTATGTGGGTGAGGGGCAATTTGAGTTTTGGGTGGGGTCACTTTCGAAAAAAGATCAAAATTTTTAAAAAAAAATTACACTAAAATTTCAACTTTTTCGGCTAGCCATGAGAGGCACCGGCCCCCATAGTTACACTAAAGATCCGTCTCTGAGTCCGGCCATTAGAAAGATTTGAGCAAGCAAGAATAATGGTGAGGAGCAAAACATCCTCAAGTCTCAACCATAGCATTGTACTATCATTAGCATTTACCATAAGTGAATATGTTTGCTAATGATATAACTGATACCTATAATTCGGGAAAATCTAACAAATGAAAGAAATTTGAGAGTTATTTAATTAAATGTCATCTAATCGTTTAAACGATTGTACCTAACTACCTATACTGCAAAGTTTATTCTAATTTTAGATACTAAACGAGTACATGTGCATAGCAACGAGATTTTATAGCAGCAAATAGTTTTAGTGACAAAAAAAATGTTTATGGGTTATAAACGAAAATAATAAAAGTTTGAGGATTTGGGGGTTAAACATAATGTTTTGAAACCCGGTTCGACCCGGGAGGTTCAACCGGTTAAACCGTTCCGATCGAAAAACGAGTCAATATAAATTGGGCCAACCCGATGGGTTAGGTAAAAAAACAAGTTAAATTAAACCGGGTCAACCTGTCGGGTTTGAAGCGTCCCGTATCAACCCTATTTTCGATGTACATTAATAGTTTTATTTTGAAACATATGTGTATTAATAGTTAAAATTACTCCTAATTAATTGTTTCAACATTTCATTTTTAATTTTTTCCGCATTTCATTTTTTTGACTTTCATTTTTTACCTTAACCATTTTTGTTTTATAGATAGTTAGATAATTAAGGTCATGTTGTTTTTTTATGACATTAGACTAAGGATTTTTTTTTTTTTTTTTTTTTTTTTTTTTTTTTTTTTTTTTTGATTAAATGGGTGGGCCCCTTTCTATTAATGAATTTTAATGGGGAGAAACACCATTTGCTTCCACTACTCATATAGACCATTAAAAAAAAAAAAAAAAAAAAAAAACATATTATATGTGTGACCCCCACCACTATCTCCTCATTAAGACACATTAACAATAAAAAGAAACACCCCTTAAAATTTAGGTGATAAAATAAAGTTGTGTTTTAATAAAAGTTGCAAACTGGAAAGCCCTACACGCCAAGAGAAGTGATTCAATAAGAAGAAGAGTATTGTAGGCTCACATTTTAATTTGGGAGGGAAAATTTGAATAGAGATTCATCTATTTTTGTAGATGCATCTAAAATGTGTGATTGTGATTACTTCTTATCCTTCTTATTTTTGTTATTTTCTTATTTGATCCTAACTCCGCAGGGCAAATACATTTCAGTAAAGAAATAAATATGATATTCGCTATGAATCTTAGAGCTGGCAATTTCGACACGAAACACGAAAACACGACACGACACGACACGAAGTTAACAGGTTTCGTGTTTGGGCTTATCGTGTTTCGTGTCGCGTTCGTGTTTGTGTAAGATGACACGATAAGATAACGTGTCGTGTTCGTGTCAAGACCTCGTGTAACCTGTTAAGACACGATAAGACCTGTTAAGACCTGTTAAAACCCGTTAAAGACCTGTTAAGATTTCGTGTTTTAGCGTGTCAAGACCTGTTAAGACCTCTTATCGTGTCTTATCGTGTCGTGTTCGTGTGACCTGTTAATTTTCGTGTTCGTGTTCGTGTTTTAAGATCTGACACGATTAGCTTATCGTGTCGTGTTCGTGTCAGGGCTTAATAGATCCGTGTCTTATCATGTTCGTGTCGTGTCGGACCTGTTATGCCAGCTCTAGCTATGATGAACGATTGAAAGCTCTTTTAGTCCAGAGACCTCTAAAACGGAGAATCATTCATTTGTTCGTTAATTACTCAGTAACTATTTAGTTTCTCCAAATCAAAAGTATTCAACGGGATTATTATTCGACGATATAATTGAAAGGTTAAAGATGATATACACAACAAAAGCTACTACCTCTTAACATAAAACTTATTTACTTATGTCACCGTAATTTTGTCAACTTAAACTTGATACAAAGCCTAGTCTAAGTTAAAGACATCATTTGTTGATTCAGATCCATTGCAAATGGCCCTCCACCGGTTTCACCTGTTTGAGGAAACACACGGATTTCTAAATTAAGATCAGCAACACATTTGAGCTGTAACATTTAAGTGAGATTGTAATAACTGATGCATCATATAATAACTGTTAATTCGCATTGCATATTATCGCTTTATGTGAATGTGATATCTCTAATGCTAATAGGTCATGCAGGTAAACTTGAATAGCAAAAAGGCAAACAAGTAATATGAGTTGAAGCAAAACGTCAAATGCATACAAGTATACAACCAAATAGATCACTTTATTTTAAAAGAAAAAGCAATATATACTTTATTACTAAAGTACTTGATCATCTTGAAACCGTTAAGTAATCGTAACTTTAAAGAAAGGCAAAAAAGTGTGGGTGGCCCAAGCAACACCTGACCTATTACTCTACCTGCCCGGTATGCATTGTAAACTTGCTTACTCATAAATTTTTGTGGGTGGCCCAAGCAAAACTAAATCGTACTTAGATTTTAATATGCGAAATCCACAAGTAACAAGTATCAAATGGAAGTTAATAATTGGGAGGGGATGATATGTACCGTGCATTCTCTTGACAAACAGGTGAAACTCCCCTAAGTTATGTTCTTCAAGGAGAGCTTGATTGAGCCTAAGATAGGTAAAAGCAGATAAATGTCTACCATCTGGATCGTTCCTTGGCTTAGCAAGTTCCAATATCTTGTTGTATCCTTGTCTGCCATAGCAAGGAACAGCATTTTCGCTTGCAACTAGTATATCAGCATCCCATGCAGCATTCAGTACCTAAAAAGGGAGAGATTAGTACAGGTGAGACAAAAAGAACCGCAAAATAACGATCAATGGTCACGGAATTAACTACATTTGACTCAATATATGATTCAATGAAATGTTTTAGACTTTGGCAGATTAGGAAAATCTTACCAATTCAAAGAAATAGGACTAATACTTTGTAAGGACAATGATAATAAATTTTTTCAACCTTTTTTGGAGTAAAAAAAAACATTAACCTTGACGATATCAGCGAGTAAATATACTTGAGAAAGTTGTTGTCTATGGCTGGCAAACATGGTTTAGATCATGTTTGACTATCAGCCAGATTTACTAAAGTTGCTAAAGTTAAATATGACACTGAAGGGAATATTGTATACCGAAATGGATATAATCATTTTTTATAGCAGTACTGTTTAAGTTGGCAATCTTTGGTACATGTACCTAAAAATGGGGCGCTTTTGTATATATTTACCTCCAACGGGACACACAGGTTCAAATCGAAACTCGACTAATATTCAAAGGGTTCAAATGGGTTAAGCCCAAAGCGTATACAAATGCATACACCCACTTAAATCACTTTATTCAGAAGATTAGATTATCCTTTATAATATAGGTCTCGTAATCAAATTTAATCAGTTAATATAAAGTTCAGATATCTGGACAAAAAATGTTAGTGAGTCAACCAACCCAACCCATTGTGACCCTTATACTGTTGCGCTGACCATTTACCCAACCCACCCGACTTGCTATTACACCAGCAAATGGAAGGTATTTGATGCCAAATCAATCTTTAACTAACGCCTTTAATCATTTTAACTAATGAACTTGCATCAATGGGGAAAGCAAAATAGACTCATCTCATGTTACTAGTGTGGCGTCTATCAAGTTACCTGCCAAACTAACCCTTCAGGGTCTCCCATTGCTTCAGGAAAGCCCTCTTGATGGTCCACTGTACATAACTCAACACATGTAAAGTTTAAAGCAGTGTCATGCTTCTTTAACATCGAAGTAATTGGACTATAGCCATCCCTGTTGGCCCGATTGTAAAGGCCTGCAGTCAGTTCAGCAGCATGGCTGGTAGTTTTGTACCACCAATGAATACCCGATAGCTGATCATCCATGAGAATTTCAAGTGAATATATAACAAATGTTAAAAACCCTACTGGTTAAACTTTGATCATTAATGTTGACTAGTTGACTTACCTTTACAGAAGTGGGAGTACCTTCAAACGCCAAATTGGCCATGGCTAGTACCCTGTCCCCATGCTCAATGAGATATTGGGAGTACCAATTAAGAAAAAACCGGCCATAGGCACTATCGTAATCACCCCCATCACAAAAGAATTTAGTATCTTGAGGTTGGGAGTTATAAGAGCCTGCATGATCAGGAGGTCTGCCCCAAAATGAATGTCCCCTTGCATCTGCTGCTTTCTGAAGACACTTTGCTAGGTACTTATCATAGCACTGTAAAAAAAATCATATTGTAAATAAGAAACGCAATTGATAGTAAGTTAATTTTTTGGCAAAATGGGCAGGTTGGGTAACCAGTCGAAACCAGTGGGGCTGGGATGAAACAGATCTCTTCTTGTCCAAAAATTTCTATGATTTTAATAAATATATAAGTGTCAAATATAATTACAAAAAGTATATTACTACACTTTCGGTGACATTCGACTTGTTTCACATGTTTCCTTTTGAGCTAACTTTAGCCACCCGTTAGAGATCACACATAACCCAAAGTGATCTATTTAAGAGAAAATCAGATGAAATTTCCATCTCTAAACAGAGTTCATAATCAAGTCATATCAGACTACCTATAAGTGAAATACTTTTCTATATATAAGTACCTGAAATTCACCGATACCAGGATATTTCCAACCATGTTTTGCAGGGTAAGATGGGTAATTCATCTTACCACAAGCACCTAAACCAATTTCTATCTCGGTTATGCTTCCATCCTCGAAGAATTCATTAAATTCAACCCTGAAGCTTCTCATATACTCAAAGTACACCTGCAGATAGCATGCACAGAACAACATTTATCTTGTTAAATGTCACATTGAACTATGTATGCATACACCATCTACCAATAACCAGAGTTAATACCTCAACAGCGGTGCGGCCTCTCAAAACACGTTCCTTGTCAATTCCCCATGTAAGGCTTTCAGGATTACGTCTTCCATCTCGGTCTGTGAAATATATGTCGGGGTTTTCTTTACCAAGTTCTATTATCCACTTGGGCAATGGAATATGAACATCATCACCCACATTCCCTCCACATTCATGAAACGACATAACAACCTGATAGCAAGTCGCAGTGATTATTACCATGCGTTCTAAATAAACCAGACATAGATGGCATTTTGTAATACAAACCTGTAATTTCAGATCTAATTCACGCACTATCTCAAAGAGTTTCCTGTAGCCTTTCCAGTTGTACTGTTGGGGATTGTTGGCCTCCACAATTCCGCACCAGGCTTCAACCATAACACCATCAACATTAATCGACTTCAACATCCTTAGCTGATTCTTCAGATCATCAGAATCAACCAACTCACACTCCATATTAATGATCCCCAACTAAAATGACATAAAAAACACCACTTAAGATTTGCACATTTGTGTCAGGATATTATATCAGAAACAATTAGCTGATACATTGCTAGAGTGCTTACTATATCTTATTAGGTTTCTAGTCCAAATCGGACATTACATTCAACAATCTCTACCCAAAAATAGAGAGATGTCTTACAAAAGATGCAATAATAGGGGATACAAGTGTTTTCAGAACAGAGGCAATAAACAGAAAATATTGAAAAAACTCACTGGCATCACAACGTATACAGGGACATGTGGCGTGCCAGAAAAGTCTCGCTCCTCTGGGGTAATTTCCGCAACCTGCAGAACGGATATGGACTCAGGTTAGAGTGAGATCACTTTAGCAAGTAACTACAAAGACCTTGCAATAGGTATGCATACAGATCAAGTGTAACCGACAAAATTATGCTAAAAACAAAGACATCTTAATGTAAGAAAACTTTGCGGTGGGTTAATAAAGGTAGATACATAGGAAAATAATTGAAAGATGTCATCATACAACACACAAGTCTATTTTATTGTAAGTACATGAATCACATGTAATCTACTTTCCTTTCTGTTAAGATGGAAAGACACTCGTTATATTTGCAACAACTCTCGACCTTGCTCATATAATATACTTTTCTAATATCTGTTATTTTTCCTATGCAGCACACATATTTGAGTTCAAAATTTTCAACCCCATATTAAGAAATTTTACTTTTCTATCAGTAAAGGTTTATGTTTCTAAGGTTTGTTATGTAGCTTTGACTAGCTATCATCCTTTTCTCCAAAAGTAAGCAAGTTACATTAGTTTTAGTGTTGAAAATAGTCCAATGGTATCAAAACTTTCAACAGTGAACTATTACAGTTTTCCATCCAATAAATGTTTTTATGTCCTCAACACATGATCAAAGTTAAGCTGTTAAGGACTTTTATGGATGGTGCTTCAGCCCCGAGGAATGCCAATTTATATGTTTGAGTAAATACGCTCATCGTGAAACTAGTTATTACTTCAGTCCAAATTTACAAAAGAGCATTTTGACTAGTTATGTCAGTTTCTAATCCATAATCCTAATTTTCAAATTGATAAAACACTAGTTAATGCTTGTACGACTAACTATCTAAATAGTTCATGTAATAATTGAAATAATTCATTCTTTGTTCTCTAACCAAATCAAAATTATTTTGGAGTAAAACATGAGTTAGAGCACGAGCTTTTACATGTTTTGTAAAGTAGTCGTAGCTTTTGAATGTAAAGTTCGTAAATAGACATTCAAGTAAAGGCATAAATATTATGATTAAGAGCTTTTTCAAAAGCTACTTTCAATGAGTTATAAGTTATGGCTTCTAAATGCTTTCATATGCGAGTGCGCCAAACAAACATATTTATAAGCTAGATTTTAGCTATCATAAAATGACATGTAATGCCATGTGTCAACGATACCAGTAACAAGTGATATAAAACAAAAAGTCCTAATTAATAAGAAAATCATACTGTTACCTCTGAATTAAATCACTGTCACTCGGCGTAACAATAACTCTTGTACAATCATTCAAATTGACAGAAATGAGGCTCGAAATATGAGAGCGATGAGTGAATTGAAGTATAGAAGGATGTGAAAATGAGGGGAAAGACATTGTTGCTGTGATCATTCAAATTGTCATAACTGAGGTTTGAAATGGTTGGTATTAAGGGGAAAGGGAAATTGAATGAGCCCGTTATCAGAGATGTTCAATGAGATTGACGAGTTTTAAGTCTTACGTAAAGTTACTACTTGCATCTCTCATTTTTTTAGCACTTTGACGTACACGTACACTTCGCCAAAATGTATTTGTAGAAGCAAGAGTAATTTTACTTTAGCTAAAAAGTGTTTTTATCTCCACCATACACCGTTCCAACAGAACTAACATCCGACCAACCCCATATTGTCATCATCGTCTTCACTAGTCCAAATGTTTGCATTTCAGTTGCCATTAAATTACAAGATAAATTACCTAACAAGATAAACAAAACGGGGCATAATCAGGCTTATATAAATACTGTGACTATTATGTTCTAATAAGTAATAACACTGAAACAATATATTCATGTTACATAATAATATATATATATATCATATCAAAGGCATCAAAACAGTTTATAAAAATTGAGCAATTTCTGACCGTGAAATTGAGCATCTTTTGAATAAACTAAACGGTTCAATCTATTTCTAGACAAGGTTGGAAGCAGGGGAGAGATGGGATTATTTTCCGGTGAGAAGGGAAGAGTTATTACGGCAACTCGTGTCAAGTGATTGGGGTGTGTGTATGTAGGATATCAAATGACGCGTGTGAGTGAGTCAAACACGAGATATTTGAGAAGGAAGGATACACTACAATAATATTAAGACGGCTAGAGTACTAACGTCCGTTTGGTTCAAAGTGGAGAAAGAGAAAGGGAAAGAATTGCAAAAAAATGAATGATGGGTAATCAATATTTTATTTTTTTTATTTATTCTATAATTGTTGACATGGTAATCAAATACCTTTGCCCCTTACTAACAAGCACAATATGAGCCCTTAATCAATCATTTACTTATTCCCCACCCCTCCTTAACCCCTCACCAAGCACTCCCTAAATATCTAACTACTACTGTATCTCTTTAAAACTTTTAAAATATTTTAAGCAAATATGACTAATTAAATTAGAAGCACATTTTTTCCTGCCACGTCAGCTTTATCTCTCCAGCGACCTGCAAGCGATTTAGTGCCCCAGTAAGAGCGACCAAGTTTAACTTTTTTTTTTTTTTTTTTTTTTTTAACATTTTTAACACAAACTCAAATTTCATTAATAATTAAAACGATACATATTAATTAAAATAAAATAAAAAACATTACAACACTTATTCAAATAACATTAAAACGACCAAACTAGTTTGGATTATGATGATGCTAAATGTCTTCCACCAAATCGGCTCTGAGGTTAAGATGAGTTGTTTTGTTGTGTATTTATAAGGTAATTTAAAAGTTTTGTTTTTTTTTACTTGCACTTCAAACGGTCACATGGATCAAATTCCAAAAGCAAATGAAAATGTCAATCAATCGTACATGCAACTTAAATCTCCTTTTCTCCTTACTCGACCGAATAGCCACACTAGTGGCGATCGAATGGGATCGATCGAGATTCTCGGTCGATATCCCTTGCTGTCACCAGCCTTAATTAGTATTGCAGAAAAAAAGCTTACACAGCTGATTAATTAATCGTTGTTTAGATGTTATTGGGCCACCAAGCTTTCTGACTTATGTAAATCGGTCAAACAAATCGGTTAGCCCTGGTCAACGACTGTCGTTAAATTTGCCGGAAACTTGCAAATTTGCTGGAATACCTAAAACTCGTTGTAAACTAGTTTTAATCACTTATAGTTTTAATCACAAATCGGTCAGCCTTTAATAGAGATGGCAACGGGTCGGGTTTGGGGCGGGTTTTAGTGTACCTGTATCCGCCCATTAACCGTCGGGTACCCTATTAATATTATCCATCAGTTTTTCGGGTTTCCTCGCGGGTTTCGGTTATCCCCAATTGAATAATATATGGACAAAATGACGGTATTAAGATTAACTCACACAGAGGAAGTTGATTTGGGTATATGTTAATTGAAGAAGAAGGGTAGAAAGGTAGTCTTTTAGTTTATTTAATAGATAGTAGTTTTAAATATAAAAAATAATTTATTACGATTAAGTTATTCTTTTAGATATATACGAGTATTTCTAAAGTTTGAATGAATATTGATGTAATTGTTAGTTTTTTCAAGGATCTAGATGAAATCCTCCCAAATAAATATGTATAGTTTGAAGTTGAGTATCCTTGTTGTTGTGTAGTTTGAAGAAGTTAGTTTTGCTGAACATAATATGGTGTAAAAACTTACCAAAATCTTAGTGACTTGTACCATACACGCTAAAATAGATTAGTCCACACGATCATGACTTGTAAAAATCTAAGTATTCATGTTTACCAACTTTGCCTCAATTGTTAAACTCAAAACTAGAGAGGCTTCCTTAACGCTGTAAACAACAAACCACAAGGACCACAATACAAAATCCTAACAAGTGCACTTTTAAAATTCCATATTTACAAAGTCACCCCTTTAAATTTCAAACTTTATAAAAATATCTTTCACCAAAAAGTAAAATATAAACACAAAAAAGCCACGATCCCTTTTTTAAACCCAAAGAGCGGGCCTAATAACGTGAATACCAATCGCACGATCTTTCTCACCCCCTAATCTAACGATCCACAATACATCCCCACAATACTTACCATACACCACACCACACACAATCACAATCACCAAAACCGCTCAGCTCAAAATTCAAAACCCTAACAACAAAGCGCGGGAAGTAACACTCATTCCTTATAAACTGATTTTAAGTAAAAAAATTAGGGCTTAAAATGCTGAGTGTATATGATAATTGGGAGAGGTTAGTGAGAGGTACGTTACGGCGAGAACACCTCCGGTTAACCGGAAAAGGTCACGAACGGCAATCGAGTGGATTAGCAGGTGCGGTACCTGAAACGCTTCAACGGACGACTAATATAAACGCGATCTTACAAGCTGCTGATGAGATTCAGTCTGAAGATGCTCATGTTGCTAGAATTTGTAAGTTTTTATAAAATTTTACTGTTTATGTTTATAGACTTTGTTATTCATGTGAATTGGGAGTAGTGCCAAGTCGAAGTAGTTTGATTGTTGATGTGAGTTTAGTGAATTAGATATCATGTTAGCTATTTGTATTAGCTGTTGAGTTTGTTAAGTGCGATAGAAGTCGAAGAAGAATTTAAGTCTGAATGTGTTTATATGTTTATATAGTTTGATTATTGATGTGAATGTAGCGGATTAGTGTAGTGCGATAAGGATAGAAGTTGAAGAAGAATGAGTTAATTTTACTGTCTATAGAAGTGGAAGATGAGAACCAAAAGTATGGCCTATTTATTGTTATGTATTTATATAGTTTGATCACTAATATGAGTTTAATGTATAAGATATCATGTTTCTACGTGTATTAGTTGTGGAATTTAATGTGACTGGTGAAGATGAACTTGTTTAGGAGAAGCATGAAGTTTCAGGTACAAGTATGAGGTTTCAGTTAGAAGTTTGAACGCATTATAGGTTTACATATGTTAGTGTCAGTTCCATACCCGGCTTCGGCGGGATTGGGTATGTTGTTGTTTTGTTATCATGAGTATAGTGCATTTAGGTTGGAATTAATAGTTTTAGTCTCGTTATTTTTGTGAGGTGAAAAATTCAGTGAAATTTTTTGGAAGTTATAATTGTGGTGTTAGGCGGCTATTTTTAGATATGTGTTCTTAATATGGTGTACAGTTATACACTTAACCAGACCATCTGTGAGATTGGCATGGGTAATGTTGCCTGTTTTAAGGGATGAGTTTGAGAAAAAAAAAAAAAAAAAGTTCTGAAGCTTGTCATAGACATACTAGGAATGATGGGATGTTTATGTACATGGTATAGGAATACTTAAGGGAAGATCTTAAGAAGGTTTTCATGTGATGGGAAGTACAAAACATGCAATATCTTTAGAACAGTAGCTGATTAAATAGCTATCTCGTTACTTATCACATGTCCACAATCCACCTACATATATTTCTAAATTAGAAGGCACGTTTGAAACTTAATAGTCTTTCTTAAGTAGTCTGATATGAATTGGACATGGCAGTATATGGTTTTCATCTTAAGTTCTCTAGCTATAAAAGTTTGGTGTATGTAACTTGCTCACTTCCCTTGAAACCTTGAGGCTATGGATTCTCATGTATGAGTTAGGGCTTATAAATTGTATCTAACTGTATACAAAATATTCTCTGTTTTTTAGTGTGTGAGACGGCATATTCCATGGCTCATAGTTTGGATCCCAATAGTGAAGGAAGAGGAGTTCTTCAGTTTAAGACTGGCTTAATGTCTGTGATTAAGGTAATGCTATGATTTGAACTTTTTTATTGAGCGCATATGTGTAAATTGCTATAGTGTAGAACCAATGCTCTCAAATTTCTGGGTCTAGCTGTATAAGTATCTAATCTAATTCATTATTATTATTAATAATAAATACAAATTTGAATATGTTGCAGCAAAAACTTGCCAAAAAGGATGGAGGGAGAATTGACCGAAATCAGGATGCTCAACACCTGTGGAATTTTTATCAGCGTTACAAGAGAAAGCACAGAGTTGATGAAATCCAAAAGGAGGAACAGAGGATGCTTGAATCCGGAACTTTCAGTGCTGATATGGGACTCAGATCTCAAGAAACTAAAAAAGCTTTTGCCACATTGAGAGCTCTTGTTGAGGTACTGGAGGTCCTTATCAAAGTAGGCCCACCTGATGGAGTTGGACGAGAGATAGCAGACGAGGTATTAGCATCTAAAAGTTTGTTAAGTTACGCATAAAAGTATTCTACAAATGTTTACATTGGTATTTGGTCCTAAACTTGCAATGCTATGGGCTCTTAGTGAACTTGTTCACACTGACTTATGTTGAATTAGTTGGTTTGCCAACGATCCATTTTTCTCTGATGCATTCTACATCGTTGCTTGTAAGGTTGAAAATAAGTTGTTTTTTTTTTTTTTTTTTTTTTTTTTTTTTTTTTTTTTAATTTTATTTTAAAGACACCTTTTTATAACTTATACAAGCATCGCTAATGCTTTTTGGTAAATGTAATATTCTTTCGGGCAAGAGTAACTACACCTAGGGGTCTTAAATATTTTGAACTCATTGACACTCAAAGATTTCAGTAACTATCTTTTCTGTATTACTAGTTTAGTGCTATCTTTTATTTTTTCATCATTGTGTTTATATGTTCATTCTAGTTAAAAAGGTTAAAGAAACAAGATCAAGGATTGTCAGGGGATCTAATGCCATACAACATTGTTCCTCTTGAAGCGCCATCTACGGCAAATGCTATTGGGTTCTACCCAGAAGTAAGCTAAAATGACTATTTTAGTGATAAATTTGTTTTACATATCTTTCATTTCATAGTACTTTGTTCTCACGATGCTCTTTGAGGTGCAATATCTTTAACTTCTTCTTGAATAACACTTTAACTTCTTTTGTTGATACACAGATTAGAGGTGCAATATCTGCACTTAGATATCATGAACAGTTTCCCAGGCTTCCGGGCAATTTTGAGGTTCCTGCACATCGCAGCCTTGACATGTTTGATCTTCTGGAATTTGTCTTTGGTTTTCAGGTTTGGACTCTTTCGTATAACATTATGTGTTTGCGTATCCCAGCTTTTAGTATCCTTGTTACAATGGCCTGCTCACAAATGAGTGATTTAAAATCAGTCACTCGATCACTATGTGCATCTTTGTTATTTGTGGCCCTTTGCTTGTAGTTTTGCAGTTTCTTGGCACTTAGCAATGCCTTAAAACTCAGAATATTGTCGATCATCTAGCTGGTTTTTGTAATGGTGATTTTGTTTGTTTGATTTAGTAACTTATCTTGACATTACATGTGCAGAAAGACAATATAAGAAATCAACGTGAGAATGTTGTTCTTTCTATAGCCAATGCACAATCGCGACTTGGCATGCCTATGGAATCTGATCCAGTGAGTAATGTCGTTTATATTGAAACATTTTTATAATTCCTTTAATGGAAGGTCACTGACGTGTCATTCATAATTTTGTAGACAATAGATGATAGAGCCGTTACGGAAGTTTTCCTTAAGGTTCTGGATAATTACATAAAATGGTGCAAATATTTGCGTAAATGTGTTGTTTGGAATAGGTGACTTACATGCCCATCTGTTGTATACTTGTATTCATGTTCATTACTTTTCGTCCTTTAATAATTGCAACAAGACAATGTTTTTTTGACAGTTTACAAGCCATTAATAAGGACAGGAAGCTTTTCTTGGTTTCATTATACTTTTTAATTTGGGGTGAAGCTGCAAATGTTCGTTTTCTTCCTGAGTGCATATGCTATTTATTTCATCATGTAAGCCTCTTGTCTGTATTGGTAAAACAATTTCTAATCTAGTATCTTCCTATATTCATCATGCTTTGTCCAAGATCAGCTTTTAGATCATCAATGGAAATTAATAAGTGATTGTATTACCTAGATGGCAAGGGAGTTGGATGCTACTTTAGATTCGGGAGAAGCGAGCCCTGCTGCCAGTTGTGTTGGTGAGGACAATTCAGTGTCCTTTCTAGCACACATTATAAAACCAATATATGATGCTTTGTCTAAGGTCAGTGAATCTTTTCACAACATTTATCAATAAATTTGTTTAATTAATTGTTTTGCAATCAGTTGATTAATGAAGTTATTATATTTACATATTTACATGTCTGATGATAGCGCAAAATAATGATTACTGATTTATTGCCATATGTGATTTAGTTTCTGTTCTTTCTTACTTCTGAAATCAATCAATATAATCTAATGTTGGTGATGCTGTTTGTTAAATCACTTTATCACTGTCTTGTAATGCAAAATTTACCTTTTCAACAGGAAGCTGAAAGAAACAATAATGGTAAAGCAGCCCATTCAGCATGGCGGAATTATGACGATTTCAATGAATTTTTCTGGTAAGTCGCTGTGGCAAATCTTCAAATTACTCTTAGTTTTGTATAAGTTTCAGGGATATACTTGATTTTCAGGTCACATGCCTGCTTTGAGTTGAGCTGGCCTATGAAGAAGGAATCACCATTTCTCCGATGGCCCAAGAAAACGAAAAGGGTCAGTCATTGCATGAATTCATTTATATTCTCATATTGTGATTTGGTTTTATGTGGCAATTCTTATAATTTCTTTTGAAATAATCAGACTGGGAAGTCTACGTTTGTGGAGCATCGGACGTTTCTTCACTTGTATCGTAGTTTTCATCGCATGTGGATCTTTTTAATAGTCATGTTCCAGGTATACTTCATGATTTAGAAATTCATTTTGAATATCTTCTTTTAACATAGGCTATTAATCTTTTTCATGTTTTTTCAGGGATTGACGATTGTAGCATTCAACGATGGGAAACTAAAACCAGATACTTTTAAAACATTGCTAAGCATTGGTCCAACCTATGCTATCTTGAAGTTCATACAATGTTAGCAGTTACTTATGTTGCAAGTCTCTTTTTGTTTTTAATTCTATTTTTGTGTAATATAATATGTATCTGTATTGCAGATTGTTTGGATGTACTTTTGATGTTTGGGGCTTACAGCACAGCAAGAGGCATGGCAATTTCAAGACTGGTTATTAGGTTTTTTTGGGGTGGAGTGAGCTCTGTCTGTATAACATATCTATATGTGTAAGTCTCTTAGCATCTTATCTGTCTGTAATGAATTTGCCATGTTTCCACTAGTTAACCTTCTTATTGTGAACCGCGTTTATTTATTTATTTATTTAATTATTTATTTATTTTTTCAGAAAAGTTATGGATGAGAAGGATGACAATAATTCAAATTCAATGTTTTATCGATTATATCTACTTGTTGTGGGTGTATATGTGGCTCTTCGCGTTGTATTTGCATTACTGTTAAAATTCCCGGCCTGCCATTCCCTATCCGAAAAGTTCGATCAGCCATTCTTTCTGTTCTTTAAGTGGATCTATGAGGTACTTTTCCTTTATGGTCCGTACCTTTGGTTTCGGTTAACATGATAAATACCTTTTAATGCTTAGTTTTATGAATTTTTATTGGTCATTCAGGAGCGTTATTTTGTTGGACGTGGTCTTTATGAGAGACCCATGGATTACATAAGGTTTGGCTGCGTTATTTGTGATTTTTTTTCAGGGTAAATCGGGCGTTGTTCTTGTTATTTATGCTATTTTTTTGCAGATATGTGCTCTACTGGCTGGTGATCTTTGCTTGCAAGTTTACGTTTGCTTATTTTCTTCAGGCAAGTGTTGAATGCTCTCAAACTTTTAGTAGTTTCTTCAAGCAGTTGTGGTTCTAGATTGCCTCCATATGATGTTTTACAGAATCAACATTTTGATGTTTTTTAATATTTCCAGATTAAACCATTAGTTGAACCCACCAATATCATTAAGGGCCTTCCATCCCTGCAATATTCCTGGCACGATTTTGTGTCTAAGGGTAAGCGTTTCATTTTTCTCACTTCATATTTTATTATTTAGCTTAGACCTGGCAATTCTGACCTACATCAGCTCAACTGGGTTATGTTGGGTCAATTTTCTCACAATCATGGGTTGAATGGGTGATGAGGAAACACAACTCTTAGGTCCAACAGGTTAATATGTTTTTTCAGATGTATATCTGATGGGTCTAACGGGGTCAACAGAACAGGTTAGAATGGGTCATCTAAAAAGATGGAATTGACTTACGAGCCATGTACTTCTGAATGCATGATGGTTTTAAGGTTTGGAGATGAAAAAGATGTTGCAGAGTTAAATCTAGAAGAGATAGAATTATTATTTAATATATTACGTAATAATTTATTTGGTGGCAACAGTACAACACTCGCTTTTAACAAAAGTAAAGTTTGACTCATTTCATTTTTTTATTGATCAATTTAGTCAATACAGTATTTTAATTCATATTTGTTCTTCACGTACAGAGGATGCACAATTTTTTTCTCATAGGAATAAAAAAATACTAATTACTATATTTATTGTGGTTATAACGTATAGGTAGAAAAAATTGGAAAATAGCGGGTCAACCTGACCCAAACCTATTGACCCACGACCTGTTTGGCCTGCTTTTTCAAATGGCCCGTTTTGACCCATGACCCATGACCCATTTACCCTTGACCCGTTAGACCCAACTCAATCCAACCCAACCCGACCCAGTTTCCCCCTTTAATTTAGCTCTTCCATCAATTCTTGAAGAATTACTCTCTTACACATGAAATTAATATATAAAACGTTTTCACTGAATCTTTCTTGAAGTTCTGCCATATATGAGCTTTTGATATCATTATGCAGTAACATGGTTTCTTTCTCCAATCTCCATCGAGAACGCTTGTTTTCCCATGTTGTACTTTGTATTTATCCTTTGTCCTTTTGCAGATAACAATAATGTCCTCACCTTAGTCAGCATTTGGGCTCCTATTGTGGCTGTGAGTATTTATTCTATTTCTCATCACCCTGAAGTAACTTGTGAAGCATTTTTCTTCTGGACATTATTCTTCGTATAATTCAAAAATTTCTCGATCATACGTGTATTATATAGAAAATACAAGGACTTGGGTTTTTAACTGCACTCGAGTTATATTATCTTACTAATATATGGTTACACATGTGCTTTCCTGCTCCTTTACTGTTTCTCTTATCTTTCTTGAATTTTCAGATCTATGTTATGGATATACATATATTCTACACTCTCCTATCAGCAGTTATTGGTGGTGTCATGGGTGCACGTGCACGGTTAGGCGAGGTATGAAGAATCTAAGTCTTGGGTTCTACTACTTTATATTATTATTATTCTCAAATAGGAAAATTTATTGTATGATAAGCACTTTATAAGTTCCTGATAAATGCACACATGTTTTTGTGTAGATCCGGTCAATCGAGATGGTACATAAAAGGTTCGATAGCTTTCCCGAGGCATTTGTAAAGCAACTTGTGTCTACACAAGCTAAGAGGTTGGTGTCCACTTGCTATCAGATTTCTTAATAATTTTTAGAGTCAATTACACCGTTCGTCCCTGTGGTTTACGCTAAATCCCTACCCCTGTTCCTGATCTTTTATTTTGGCATGAGTGATCCTTCAATGAAACTATGTAACACCGCCCATCCTTATTTCTAACGGTTGTTAGTTTGGTTCGATAAATCCTTTTAATCTTGTTTAGATCCCACTCTCTCCTTACACACATACACTTGCATATACTTATTTAATTACTAATATAATTATCTATTTATCAAATACTCCGTAATATCAATACTAATATATTTCTTTAATTATTTTTTATATTTGAGTCATCATATATATTAGATATCAATAACATTCTGAGAAAAATCAGAAGCATTAACCATCAACTTACAAAACCCAAACTTCATCACCATTAATATAGACTTAACAACCCTCATATACTACAACCAAAATGGCAAAATGTCGATTTTACCTAATTGCAAGGCTCATGGGGGTTTTAAACGGGCAGATTTAACGGGTGTTAGGGATAGGGATGGACAGTGTTACATACTTGCAATTTAAGGATCAATCATGCAAAAAAAAGATCAGGGACGAGGATAGTGATTTGGCCTAGACCACAGGGACAAACGGTGTAATTTACTCTAAATTTTAAGTAGTAAGTTGTAATGTAGCGCTAACTAACAAGTTTATGCATTTCCTACTTGACATGTTATTTCTTTTTGATATTTTTTCTTTATTGTCTAATTTCACGTCTTACATTTTGTTTCTTCAGGATGCCAATCAATGGACAATCATTTCAAGTGAGCTGCTTAAATTGAGTTGCCTTCACATATTACATCAGTTCAAAAATACTTGTTTGCTTAGAATATCTGTTTACATATATGTTTCTTTTATTTGCAGAGTCCAGAAGAAAATAATGACAAGATGTATGCAGCCCAGTTTTCCCCATTCTGGAATGAGATCATAAAAAGTCTGCGTGAAGAAGATTACATCAGTAATAGGCAAGTTGCCAGTCTTATTAAACCTTGCATGCCTTTTTATATCATGTTTTTAAATCTGGAATTTAATTTATTTTTTATTTTCAGGGAGATGGACTTGCTTTCTATGCCAAGCAACACTGGAAGCCTTAGATTAGTTCAGTGGCCGTTGTTTCTATTGAGCAGCAAGGTGAATCTTACTTATGATAATAATAAAAATTATAAACAGAACATGTATCTGTCACAAGTGAATTGTGTATTGACCCTTTTGACTACTTGATCAGATATATTTGGCGATCGACTTAGCTATAGACTGCAAGGATACTCAAGCAGATCTTTGGAGTCGAATTATCAGGGATGAATATATGGCGTATGCTGTTCAGGAGTGTTACTACAGTATTGAGAAAATTCTACTTGCTTTAGTTGATGGAGAAGGAAAACTATGGTTCGTTTTTGTACGACTTTTTATTTAAAACATTGTTAATTTTTGCGTTATTACATATTGTTCTTCTTTCAATTCGTTTCATTTGAACAATTTACATTCTGCAGGGTTGAAAGGATTTTCCGTGAGATCGAGGAGAGTATTAAGCAAAATTCACTTGTCATGACTTTAGATCTGAAGAAGCTTCCTTTGGTGCTGTCAAGATTTAGTGCGTTGACCGGTCTACTGGTAAATGTTATTGATTATAAAAACTGGAATACACTTTGCTGGTTATTTCAAGGGTTAATGCTTTTCTCATTGTACCATTTTGGTAATTAAATTTTTATTTGTACCATTGTGGTAATTACATGTACTTTTGGCGGTTTAAAATAGTAATTATTTTCCAGAGTTTTTAACCCATAATTCGCATAACCTGTCCATATGTTTAAAGTGATATAATTTACAGTAAAATGTGGACATGGTTTCCTAACATGCTAAAGGAGAAGGGAGAATCTACGGATTTTTTTTTTTTTTTTTTTTTTTTTTTTGAACTTTTTTTATTTTTGCCTCGTTTTTATAATTAATCAACTAAAAAGTTGCTAGTAAGACACATCTATATTTGGCGATAACTTATGAAACCTTATACAACTTAACGGGTCATGTTGATCACGGGTTGAAAAAAAGTTAAAATTAATTACTATTTTAAACCACTATAAGTACAATAATAACTAAAACGTACCAAAAAAATTAATTACTAAAGTGGTACACTGGAAAAAGTAAAATGCTATTTTATGACATTAACCCTTATTTTAACATGTGCCGAACATTGACTAACAATTTTCTTAAAAAATGCCATACGTATCTTGTTAATTTTTGCAACAACATTTCCGTATCAGATCATGGATGAAACACCTGAACTCGCAAAAGGAGCAGCTAAAGCTGTATTTGAGTTATATAACGTAGTTACTCATAGTCTGTTGTCATCTGAATTAAGGTATGGTGTTGGATGTTCTTATTTTATTAAATTACTTTTTATAATTGTTAAATCAGGCATTGCTTACTTGCATAAGATATAAACTATGGTTTGTAATTTGTCAGTGAAACAATTGATACATGGAATATAGTGGCAAGGGCGAGAAATGAGGGCCGACTATTTTCAAAGATTGGTTGGCGGGCCTAGAGATCCTGACATTGTAAGCTATTTAAAAGAATAATCTCTATGATCATATAATAATTAATAAGTTTAAGCTCGTTTTTATAACAATCTGTTGGTTTAGAAAGAGCAGGTGAAACGATTACACCTACTTCTAAAAGTGAAGGATTCTTCTGCTAATATTCCTAAGAATCTTGAAGCAAGAAGAAGATTGGAATTTTTTACAAATTCTCTTTTCATGCATATGCCTGCAGCAAAACCAGTTAGCGAAATGATGCCTTTTTGGTACATATTTTTTAATCTTTATGAAACTAACTGTTGATCTTTCGAAGTAATGTTATTAATTGTTTTGCGCTTTGTTTTATAAACAGTGTCTTCACCCCATACTACAGCGAGACTGTACTTTACAGTACCCACGAATTGAATAAAGAAAATGAAGATGGGATATCTACTGTCTTCTATCTTCAAAAGATATTTCCCGGTACTTCTCTTTGCATGAAAAGTATCAATTAGATATTATATTTTTTGAAGATTATTTATCTTATTATATACAGCTAACATGCATTTTGACTATCATAGATGAATGGGAAAATTTTTTGGAACGAATTAATCAAGACAATAGTGGAGATGTGGAGCTCCAAGAGAATTCTGCTGATGCATTGGAGCTTCGGTTTTGGGTCTCTTATAGAGGACAAACCTTGGCTAGGACTGGTCAGATTCTCTAATTATTCTATGAATCGAATTTTTATTTGATATGTTGATTAAACATCTAATATGTCTTTTGCATTCAGTGCGTGGGATGATGTACTATAGGAGGGCGTTGATGCTTCAAAGTTATTTGGAGAACAGATCATTAGGAGGTATTATATCTTAGGCTCTATGGCTAATAGGATGCTTCAGAGATGTGTTCAAATTTTCTAATAATATACATATTATCTTTCTGTTTTGTATTATCAGTAGGGAATCCTCAAGCTTCCCTTTCAACTGAAGGCTTTGAATTATCTCGTGAAGCTCGGGCACAGGCTGATATAAAGTTCACTTACGTTGTTTCTTGCCAAATTTATGGACAACAAAAGCAAAAGAAGGAGAAAGAGGCAGCTGATATAGCTCTTTTGCTGCAAAGGTACTAAATGCTGGTTTATTACTAATGGAGAAAGCATTTTAAATAGTTGCTATTATGGATATGAAGCACAGTGTTGTAAAAATCGGCCATGGCGGCCGATATGGCGCGCCATGGCGGATTTCGGTGGTCCACCGCCACGATATTTCCCATATCGGTCTAACTTGGCGTTTTTGGTCAAAATTGGTCAAAATCATTCAAAAATTGGTCAAAATCGGAGCTTGGCGGTCAAAATCGGTCAAAAATCGGCCTTGGCGGCGGTCGGTCAACGCCGGTCAACTTCAGATCTAGTTTTTTTTTTTTTTTTTTTTTTTTTTTTTAGATTAACGCCGGTCAACGCCGTTTAACTTCAGATCTAGGGTTTTTTTTTCCTATTCACTTCAGATCTAGTTTTTTTTTTTTTTTTTTCATATTCCTTTATAATTTATGGTCTCCGCCATGGCGCCGCCAAGACCGATATGGCGGATTTCGGGGGTCGACCGCCACGGTACCGCCGAGCGATATTTACAACCTTGATGAAGCACAAACTGCAAATCTAGCTTGATATAAAACCGTCATAAATTCATAATATGTAATGTGAGCACCATGGTTCAGGATGGTGCTTTTTTCTGATTTCTTGCTCCACCAATCCTATGACATTCATGTCACATAGACAAACCTACTATATATTTTCTCATTTCATACATTATGCATGAATCAAAGATATAAGATACGAAAAGTTATTTTTCATGCTCAAAGATTTTTTGGTTCGGTAAAGCTACCAAAAAACCAAAACATAACCAAACTCATATTTAAACATTTCTAGAGTAAGCAATAACTAATGAACTTCAGTTAACTGCTTCGGCAGATCTGAATGAATATAAGGCTCAAAATGGTAGTGAACAGATTTGTCTTTTTAGAAATAGTTGACATCATATCCATGCAATGTTTATTTATTCTTTCCTTTGAATCCTTGATACGCATAACTTGTTTACAAATCATTCAGGTTAAACATACTTGTTATCATTTGTCTTAAATTGGTCACATGAAAAAAAGTGCATACTTCTATACTCATTGAAATCAGATCTCGGAGGCCCACATACGCAACAGGGAAAATCAAATTAAACTACGACTTTGTGCAGAAAGGAATTATTTTGCACTGATTTATATATGCATCACAGATATGTTTACGGAGCTTTGTTTTATATGTAATTCTTCTTTTCCAGGAATGAAGCACTTCGTGTTGCTTTCATACATGTGGAAGAGAGTGCTGGTAGTGATGGGAAGATTGTGAAATCCTTTTATTCTAAGCTTGTTAAAGCTGATATACAAGGAAAAGACCAGGTATTGTCAGTGGGATATTAAATGGAGAATTATAATAGAAAGTGCTTTGTCTTGGTCCACAAGTTATTTTCTTGTAAAATTTTCTGAATAGCGGTTTTTTCCAACATGATACCTTTTAGGAAATATATTCCATTAAACTCCCTGGAGACCCAAAACTTGGTGAAGGAAAGCCTGAGAACCAAAATCATGCAATAGTTTTCACTCGTGGTGAAGCTGTACAGACCATAGACATGAATCAGGTATTATTTTTATCTCTGCCACCACATGTGCATCTGTATTTTTTGTTCATATGTAAATGTGTATAAGCCAGTTATTTTCAACAACTTTTATGGATTTAAGTATCTACTATATATGTAGGTCTAGTTTATTGATGTGGAATTTGTAAAATGGTGATCTTACTTTATATATTGAAGTTCATACCAGATATGTTTGTTTAAATTCGAAAGTTACAGCACTTCGACTGTTGTCAATATTATTTAGCCTTTTTTTATGTTGGTTCATTTGCTTTTCATGAAAGATTCTTAATGCTGTTTTTGAAGGATAATTACCTTGAAGAAGCAATGAAAATGAGAAACCTACTGGAGGAATTCCGGTCTGATCATGGCTTAAGACCTCCAACTATTCTTGGTGTTAGAGAGCATGTATTTACTGGAAGGTATGATTTTCTTTCAATCATCTCTTTATTTACTAAAATTAATTATAAATCATGATGCTAGTTTTATCTGTAGTTTTAATTTAATGCTTTTGTTGGTGTATGGTACAGTGTTTCTTCCTTGGCATGGTTTATGTCCAACCAAGAGACAAGCTTTGTCACATTGGGTCAACGTGTTCTAGCATATCCCCTTAAGTAAGCTGCCTACAACTGCATTATTTCAATGAGCAGTAAAAGAAGTGAAAATCTGATATCATAGTGTATTGGTTTTATATTGCAGAGTGCGGATGCATTACGGACACCCTGATGTCTTTGACCGAATATTTCACATTTCTAGAGGTGGAATTAGTAAGGCATCACGTGTCATTAATATCAGCGAAGATATATATGCAGGGTTTAATTCCACTTTGAGGCAGGGCAACATTACCCACCATGAATATATTCAGGTTTTTGAAAATACTTGCATAATTTTTAATTTTATCATGAATTTTTTTTAAAGATGACTAATTTTATCATATTTGTAGGTGGGTAAAGGAAGAGACGTTGGTTTAAATCAAATTGCCCTGTTTGAAGGTAAAGTGGCTGGTGGAAATGGGGAACAAGTGCTAAGTAGGGATGTATACCGAGTTGGCCAACTCTTTGACTTTTTTAGGATGCTCTCTTTCTACTTCACTACAGTTGGTTTCTATGTCTGTACGATGGTAAGTGTATATCGAAATTTGTTTGTTATTACATTTTGTTATTTTATAATCATGCTTTTCTGATGGAAGTTGTGTTATAATTACAGATGACGGTTTTGACAATCGATGTTTTTTTGTATGGGAGGGCCTATCTGGTAATTTCAACAATATTTTCTTTGTTTTATCCAGTAATAAGTCAACTTATAAGTAATATAAGTCAAATATATCAAAGTACATAACAATACATGCCCTTAGAGCATAAGGTATCGTTGGTGCCATCGGTGGTGCCGTGGGGAAAAGTGGTGCCACATCAGCACCTTTTCCCATAACACCAGAATCCACCAAAACACCCCTCCCTCATATTTCTGGTGCCATGGGACACCTCTGGCCACACATAACCCACTAAAAACACAAATAAAACACACAAAAACAAAAACAAAAACAAAAACAAGAATAAAAATAAAAAAATAAAAAAATAAAACTCGACTGGTGGTGATGACGCCAAACGTGAAAACGCGAGTGGTGGTGTGGTCTTGGTGCCATCCCGTCGCTTTTTGGGGAAAACGCCAACTCTTGGTGCTAGGTCCCTTTTCTCTGTACTGATGTGTCATATTATCATAACATTTCAGGCTTTTTCGGGACTTGATGAGGGAATTAGTGATAGATCCAGGATTTTGGGTAATACTGCATTTAATGCAGTATTAAACGCTCAGTTCTTAGTTCAAATTGGAATATTCACGGCTGTACCGATGATTATGGGCTTTATACTTGAACTCGGACTACTACAGGTTTGCTAACATTTATAAAGTGTCATTAATACTGGTCAGATCTCATTAGTTTCAACATATATTTGAAATTGGTATGATTTTTTTTAATATTTACTAATCTTGTCTTTTGCAGGCCATTTTCAGTTTTATTACGATGCAGCTTCAGCTGTGCTCTGTGTTCTTCACGTTCTCATTAGGAACTAGAACACATTATTTTGGAAGAACAATTTTACACGGTGGTGCTAAGGTATGAATGGTTTCTTCATATTCTTTGTTTCTGAAAAAAAGTATTATAACTTGTGTTTTGAGTTAAATTTGTTAATGTTTAACAGTACCGGGCGACTGGTAGAGGTTTTGTGGTTCAACATATCAAGTTTGCTGATAATTACAGGCTATACTCTAGAAGCCACTTTGTCAAAGCGTGAGTAATATTAGTTTATTTTAGAAGATATGATCACAATAGCCAAAATCTATAAGTTTGACAAAATAACCATCATTTATGCATAGTATTTTTTGGGACTAAACCTTTTTCCGTTCAAATAACTTAAAACGTTGCAAAAAAAAAAAAAAAAAAAAAAAAAAGGTCACTTTGCAGAAATCGTTCATCATTTTTTTACAGAGTTGATAACCTGTTATAGGCATATTTTTTTTTGGCTATTTTGTGATTTTTTATTTTATTTTTTATTTATTATTATTATTTTTTTAAAATCTAAATTATATAAAAAAAAATTTGGATTTTTACCTAGAAGTGCTTGAAATTGTTTTCCAGGCTGGAAGTTGCATTGCTTCTTATTGTTTACATTGCTTATGGGTATACTCAAGGAGGGGCTGTATCATACATTTTGCTGACACTGAGCAGCTGGTTCCTTGTGATTTCGTGGTTGTTTGCTCCATATATCTTCAACCCATCCGGCTTTGAATGGCAAAAGTATGCTTTATGCTTCTCTCTTTTATATTCTTTTTAGCGTTTACAACTAGTTTTTGTATGTTCATAAAGCGAGTAGCATTCTTACATAATCTTTATGCTACGTGTGAGCAGGACTGTGGAAGATTTTGATGATTGGATAAATTGGCTTCTGTATAAAGGAGGAGTTGGGGTTAAAGGAGATAATAGTTGGGAATCTTGGTGGGATGAAGAACAGGTTTGTGATTATTACTATTATTATAATTATTACTGAATTTTTGGTGAATGTTTAAAACTTTAATCAACCCTAATAAACTATTTATTGAAATTCATTCAAGTCATCAACATTATCATTACCATTATGATTCTTGTTTTATTTTTATCTAACTTCTTTTGCTTCACAGGCACATATCCAGACACTCAGAGGCCGGATACTTGAAACTATCTTGAGTTTGAGGTTTTTCTTGTTTCAGTATGGGATAGTTTACAAGCTGGAGCTCACCGGAAATAACACGTCTTTTTCGGTACACCTTTTGACTGCTTTATTTTGAGGATTAATTTCATATATACCGATCTAAAAGTTCAAAGTATCTTATGTCCCCCTCTAAATTTCATTGATATCTCATTCACCCTTTTTAAACATGAAATATATCTCATGTTCCCTTTCGTGTATAAACAATTTTTCACATCTAGAATAGTTTATTGATTTGATTAAAGGTTACTTTATCTTGATTCTGACATATGTTACCTATGTTGACCAGCTTTATGGATACTCCTGGGTGACGTTGGTTGTCTTGGTCATGATTTTCAAGGTTTGTGTTGTATTGTATATCTTTTTCTTTTTTCTTCAGTTCATTATTTAACAGTTAACATTGAGATTATGTGGCATTGTTTTGCAGATTTTCACCTTTAACTCAAAGAAGTCAAATTTCCAGCTAATTTTGAGATTCATACAAGGAGTAACAGCTCTGAGCCTTATTACTGCAGTTTGCCTCGTTGTCATCTTTACAGACCTGTCTGTTGCAGACTTGTTTGCCAGCTTCCTTGCTTTCGTTGCTACTGGTTGGGCCATAATATCCGTAAGTCCATCCAACAATATAATTGTTAACAATATTCAAAGTGCATGCATGCTTAAATTTCTGTTTGATATGGTGGTTACAAAATAGTCAATTTAAAAAAAAAATAATTCTGTTTCTTATTGTGTTCCCTATCATGCTATAATTCTTGTGATAATTTAGTATATGTTTTGTTAGCGGTGGCAAAATGGGGGGGTTGGGTAAATCATCAAACGGCCAGGCCGGGGTAAATCGAGACAGTTTTGTCCGAGGTTCAGTTTTGCTATACAATTACCACGTCAAATACAGATAACAAATTAATTATTTCAAAAAATACCACGTCAAAAATAAAGACCTTGACCCATTTGAACCAGTGTTTTGCTGATCCTTTTGGTGAAAATGAACAGTTGGCGGTTGCATGGAGACGAGTTGTGTGGACCTTAGGACTATGGGACTCGGTCAGAGAATTTGCAAGAATGTATGATGCTGGAATGGGCATGATCATATTTGCACCCATAGCAATGCTATCATGGTTCCCATTTGTGTCCACGTTCCAGTCTCGTCTCTTGTTTAATCAAGCATTTAGTCGTGGGCTTGAGATCTCCATTATCCTTGCTGGTAACAAAGCTAACATCCAGCCTTGATTTACTCCGTACATGCATAGTAGACGTATCTAACCATGTAGTGACTATGTTTAGCCTCCTTGTGATCTATTGTATTTATTTTTGTGAATAGTTGGTGAGATGTAAGATTTTGTATGCTTGTTACATTTGGTCTTTACTTCGCGAGGAAATATATTAGAATACGGAATCTGCTCTTTTGTTGTTGGAGTAGAGCTGCATTTTTGTTTCAGGTTTCAAATATTTTTGGTAATATTCACATTTTATGTTAAAGTTGATTTTGTTTTGACGAATATGCTCTTCTAGACTCGTCCTCTGATTTTGTTTATAAAATTGCTGAGTCATGGTAATATTCACGTTTTATGCTAAAAGTTTTTTTTTTTTTTTTTTTTTTTTTTTTTTTTTTTTTTTTTTGGTAATGTTCACCCAAGTCAACCTTTTTTGTAAGGAAACTCTCGAAACAATAAGTCAACCTTTTTTGTAAATTTACTATTTTAACAAGTTTTTTTCCTTGTACCCCATTTGTTTTCTCTTAACTCAATGCACCAATTTTCGTAAAACAAAGAGTAGGTTCAAGACCAAAAGTTAGTTACGGAACAGTTTTTAATTTCTTCATCTTTTAAGATACTTGTTTTTTTATTTTTTTTAAATCATCATCTTCTTTATCAATAAAAAAGAATTAAAAAAAAATATTTATTTTTATTTTTTAGTAACAATGGTATAAGACATTTCGGCCAAAATAATGCACGAAGACTCAAAATCAAGTAAAGACAGAACACTTTACAATTGTTTGTATCTAACAGAATTTGAATTTAATACCTCACATTTTAGTGTGATCGAGTTTGAACTTAACATCACACAAACTCAAAACCAAGCAAAACCTCTTCAAAAAGTTGGTGTCACAGCTTCACAATTGTTTGCACCTAACAGAATTTGAACTTAAGATCTCACACGCGGTAATCACAAGGTTTTTACCACAAGACCACTCGTCACTATCATGTAAAATTTGTTTAAGTTTTGTTTCTTTCTTTTACAAATCATTATCCTTGTTATTTTAACTCCCTTGTAAAGCCGATCTAATTCTCATCATTTTGCTTCAACAAATTTTCTAATACGGGCTTCAACGATCATGATGAAAAGATAAACATGACAGGAACACAAACACACCCGTTAAGGTAAAGATCCTGTTCAAAGCTTCTCACATTAGAATTTTCAGACAAGCTTGTAACATAAAATTTGCACAGAACCTAAAGCACATTTGTTTGTAACTGGAAGTCGGCAGGACAAAGCTGATGGGACAACCAATGCTCAAACAAAGGCATAGACTGCAGCAGTATAAAACTATGACGATAATTTAAACAGATCCTGGTATCATTCAACATTTTTCTAAATCACCCTCAAAGGGCTACCGAGAAGTTTAAGGTTTTAGTCGACTCCAAAAGCATGTAAACATTAAACTTGTATCTGGGCGCCACCTGATTACACAGATTGTTGTATCAGAGGCCCATCTGATCCACCACCTTGTCCATACCCTTGTTGTCCTGAACTGCTATAATTTACGGGATGATCGTATTTACAAGCAGGCCCGTATTTGCATATGCCATACCGATTGTAGTGCGAGCAGACCAACTGATCCTGGTTTTAAAAGAGAAACAAAATAGTAAGAATTCCAGAATCCAGATATTAGTGCATATGAAAATGAGACGGATTTATCGAATGTGAAAAGGTTCTTTTTTTTCTTTTTTTCTTTTTCTCTGTGTCTTAAGTCTCCAATGTTGGTATCCTATAAAGTAAATCGAAACCGTAATCTTATTCTAATTTCTTCTTGCACTATCGATACATGAGACCCACACCCAAAAAGAATATGTTTAAAGTCCATGAGAAGGTCAGGTTAATGGGTCAAAACAGGTTCAGGTTAAAATAGATCATTTTTGGCTTAGGTCAAAGCAGGCCGAAAAAATGAGTTGACTTGCATTACTGGATTAAATTTATTAGAAAATAATCTTATTACCATAATCATCTAATTCAGGAGGATGTATCCAACTATCCACTAATAAGGATTTTGGATGACTTTCAACCTGTTTGACCCATTCCCCTATCATAAAAGAACTGATTTGGCCAGTCTGAGTTAACACAACCCAATTCGACCCAGTTATAACTTTTTAAAGCATGTTGCATCTCTCACGTGTTAATCTAATCTAAGAGAGACTGTATTATTCTTTTGCTTTGCGTTGCACCATTTCTAATGAGCTAAATTTAGTGAGGATAATGTGAAGAAAATTTGAGGATATACTTACTGGTCGTAAAGTCAATCCTTTATCGCTCAAAACAGATTGGGTATTCTTGGCGATGCGATTCCTGGGATGATTAAACTTGCAGGACACTTTATACTTGCAGTCCCCAGTTTTCAGATAATAACTGCAATCAGGTTGACCGGGCCGTTCGGGATAATCTGAAACTGGCATCAGCTGTTGATGATGTGTGTACAAGTTGGTATCAGCAGGTGGATTGTTCAGGTAGAAAGCTGGTGGTATTGGTAGGCCCCGTTCTGAACTCGGGTATACATGAGGTAGAGCAGGAACAAGAGCAGGAGCCTCAGCAAGTCAAAACCATATACAAGTTAGACTAGAGAACAAAAAAATTAACTATGCAGAGAAGGGTATTCATAATTAAAGTCGCATTTGGTTTGTACATGTGTATAGGTTTATATGAAAAGGAGAGAGAATAGTTATAGTTCTAACTCGTTTCGTAAGTTAAAATAGGAATCGAAACTGGAATTTAATAATTTGTTTAACTAAATACAAACAAAAAAGGGCCCACAAAGTTTTAAATGGTTTTCTGAAAATCTAACACTTTGGGTGGATTTAAGGAGTTTTCACAAACCCATACTCGTTACCAAACACAATGCAACACTTTCAAGGTCATACCCCACACCCTTATACCAAAGACACCCTTACTCTTGCTTTCATGGCTTAATTATGCCATTTTTCAAAACCTAAAGCTAAACATATACTCGCAACCATTCTCCTAACCAAGAAAGAAATCATAAAACGAATGTGGCGTATGGGATAATTGAGTTGTATACAGAGTTACAGATTTTAAGAATGCATTTCACAAGAATAGTAAACCAATGTTAATCAAGTAATTCACCTGATAACCATTCCAATCTGAATTTGGTGGGGGGATATTCTGGGGAGGTGAGTACATCATCGGAACATAAGCAGCAGTGGGGTCCGGAGTTCTTGGAGCTGACCAGGAGGGCATATTTGGTTGAGGTGCAGTTTGTAATGGAAGATGTCCATCATTCCCATATGTGGCGGGACCATCAGTTCCTCCTGTGGTAGGATCAGGATGATTAAACCTACAGTTCGGCCCATATTTTCAGGAACCATTACGCATGTAGTAAGGACACTCTTTCTCTCCCTATAACACAATTTAGTTCAAAGATTAAGCATGTGCAGGCACAAGAAATAATTTCAACAGGGATCTTATTTATAGTAATAATTTCAAAGAAACAAGCCGTGAAGTAATACCGGGCGGATAGGCAGGCCCAAAAAGTTGTACTCTAATACTGGCGTTAAAGCAGACTTTCCTTTGGTATGGTTGTATTTGCAAGCTTTTCCATATTTGCAACCTCCAGATGATGAAAAGTACTGCAGCAAACTCGAGTCAAGTTTGTAACAAGGTGTAAAATCATCAAGACACCAATGTACCGTGCATATTGCATTAACTTGTGTACACCACACACCAATATATAAAAAATGAAGGAAGTATCGACAGCTTTTGGACATGCATCTAAGTGTTCCATTACACAATTACATATCTAACCACAAAAATTGCCAATGCTTGACATAATGGAACTTCGTTAAAAATTGTGATTAAGTACTTGAAGCAACCCCGTTAACAGGGATACATTGTATCAATGGGTGTTCTCTGTAAAGATGGACTTAGAAAACTAATTTAGCTAAACAAGGCAAGAGTTATCGAGAATCAGCTTAACAACAAAATATGCACTTAATAATTGACCAAGTAAACATGCTACAGTGATCCACCGATACCTACCATATCAGTTCTCTCTCTCCAACGACCTGACGATGACTAAGTTGCCACAGTCGGTGACCAAGTTAATTTTTTTTAATTCAAATATTTTAAATAACAAATTTAAAATTCATTAAAAATAAAATAATACATAATTACATAGTATCAAAATAAAAAAAAAACATGCAAGAAAGAGAAGAAGTTACAATCGGTTAAAATAAAAATACAATGAAATCAAATTTATAGGTTTAAGCGGTAAATCTCAAAAACATTAAGGTTTAAACAAAATTTATTTATTTGTTTAAAAAAGAAAAAAGCTATCTTCTCTTCCTCACGGGTTACCTGCAAATCTACACATATTTTTTTAATTATTATTTTTTTAAAAGATAACCGAACTAAAAAAAAAAAAAAAAAAAAAAAAAAAAGAGAGAGAGAGAGAGAGAGAGAGAGTTTATGTTTGTGAAAATCGGTCAAAATTTAGACCCTTCTCTCCTTGGCCACGACCGATGACCGATCACGAAGTTTTTGTCACAGTCGAGACGACGGATCAAGAAATCGGTCGACCCATCTCACTCGACCGACGAGTGTGCCCAACCTTACCTTTTTTTTCTTTTCTTTTTTTAACATAAACACATCATTTTTCCCAAATTTCAAAATAGGTCACAAAATTGACATTTTTTTGCTTTTAATTTACATGTAACACTCTTTAGTTACAAACTACTTACAGTTGAGAGAGCAATAATGCTCACGTTTTGAACATGTATGAAACTTTCACTTAGTCACGTCTATTTTTTATGCAAAAAAATATAAATAAATAAATAAAAAATTAAAAATTAAAAAATAAAAGTTTAGTGATTTGTTGTAAACATATATTGGGTTACTCTAGACTTTGTAATGCATAAAATGACTGCAGGGTTTTTGAAGATCGATGTCTGCATATTCCTGTACAAGATAGAACACCACTGGAAGGTATTTGTCTACATTTATAATTACTAGATGAGTACCCGTGCATAGCAACGAGATTTTATAGCGATAGATAGTTTATTGATAAAAAAGTTTATAGGTTATAAACGAAAAATAATAAAAGTTCGAAGATTTGGGAATTAAAAATAATGTTTTGAAACCCGGTTCGACCCGGGTGGTTCAACCGGTTAACGTTCCGGGTGAAAAATGAGTCAATTTAAACCGGTTCAACTTGGTAGGTTGGGTCGAAAACGAGTCAAATTAAACTGGGTCAACCCGCCGGGTTTGAAGTGTCCCGGGTCAACCCGGTTTGTGTTTTAATTGGTTGTATTTAATTTGATAGATTTGTTTTTAATTGGTTCTACAATGTAAATAAATCATTGTACTTTTAAGTAATGGATAATGTTTTGAAACCCGGTTCGACCCAGGTGGTTCAACCGGTTGAACCGTTCCAGTCGAAAAATGGGTCGATTTAAACCGGGTCAACTTGCTAGGTTGGGTCGGAAATGGGTCAAATTAAATCGGGTCAACCCGCCGGGTTTGAAGCATCCCGGGTCAACCCGATTTGTGTTTTAATTGGTTGTATTTAATTTGGTAGATATGTTTTTATTTGATTGTACAATGTGAATAAATCATTGTACTTTTAAGTAATGGAGTGTTTTAATAAGAGTATTAATTACATTTCACTTTTCTCTCTCATTTGACCATTATTAAAAACTCAACATTTCTTGAAAACTCAACATTTCAATTGTTGACTATTTTTCCATTATATGTAGTAAAGATATGCTTCCATCTCAGGGGGAAAAAAAAAAAAAAAATGTCATTCATTATGCAAAATTAAGGCTTTGTGATGCGACCTTTTTATAGTTTAAGTAAACACAAAATTTACTTTTATTTAAGCAAAATACTTATATGAACCTTTTTTACAGATTGTCTCTTAAGCATTCAAGATTAAATATCAACTCAATGATTAATCGTATAACACATATTAATAAAAAAAAAAGGGAAAATTGTCCAGAAATGCATCAAACTTGCCACTTGTTCCTATTGTATGGTGTGAACTTTTTTTTTCCTATTATATACACAAACTTTCTTAATCTTCCTATTATATACACGAACTTTCTTAATCTTTCTATTGTATACATGAATTTGACGTGGCATGGAGTTAATTAAATAAATTTACGTGAATCGTCCCTGTGGCTCAAAACAATTACATCATTCGTCCTTGAAACAATTGCATAAAAGGTCCCTGTAGCTCAATTGTTAAAATATTTGCATCGTTAGTCCACCCACCACCGTCACCGCCACCGCCACCTACCAACACCCACCGCCACCACCCACCACCTCCACCCACCACCGCCACCACCACCTACCAAACCACCACCGACCACCACCGCCACCCACCACCACCACCGCCCACTACCGCCACCACCACCCACCACCTCCACCCACCACCACCACTACCACCCACCACCACCTACCACCCACCACCGCCACCACCACCCAACGCCATTAACACCACCGCATCCACCCACAACCACCCACCATCACCACCATCCATCATCACCTCCACCCACCACCACCACCACCACCTTCATGCTTTTTAAATAATTTATTAATGTTGCCTTATAAATAATTTATTAAGTAAAATAAAAGATTGCACATGTTAAAAAAATATATTTTATAATAAAAATTTACATTTCATAACCTAAAATAAAGTGTGATCCTACCACACCTTATGAGTTTGTCCCAGTTAATAGTGTTAGGTGGTGGTGGGTGTGGGTGATGGGTGGCGGAGGTGGAGGTGGGTGGTGGTGGCAGTAGGTGGTGGTGGTGGTGGTGGGTGGAGGTGGTGGGTAGTGGTGGTGGGTGTTGGTAGGTGGCGGTGGTAGGCGGTGGTGGTGGGCGGTGGCGGTAGTGGGCGGTGGTGGTGGTGGGTGGCAGTGGTGGCCGGTGGTGGTTTGGTAGGTGGTGGTGGCGGTGGTGGGTGGAGGTGGTGGGTGGTGGCGGTAGGTGTTGGTAGGTGGCGGTGGCGGTGGTGTGTGGACTAACGATGCAAATATTTTAACTTTTGAGCTACATGGACCTTTTATGCAATTGTTTCAAGGACGAATGGTGTAATTGTTTTGAGCCACATGGACGATTCATGTAAATTTATTTAATTAACTCCATGTCACGTCAAATTCATGTATACAATAGAAAGATTAAGAAAGTTCGTGTATATAATATGAAGAAAAAAAAGTTCACACCATACAATAGGAACAAGTGGCAAGTTTGATGCATTTCTGAACAATTTTTCATAAAAAAAATAACATACAATCATTTTATGCATATTTTATTGTTGTCTATGACATTTAACATCAAAGTATTATCCATATTGTATTAGATTAATTCCATCGCACGACCATAACTCAATTTTTATTTCGTAATTAAGTTATTCGTTGTCTTTTCCAACAAGCTCAGTTGATGCTAAGCACGTCTACGTAACTTGTATATTTTATTTATTATATTATAACCACGTTGTATGCTATATATCATAAGTATAAAAATAATTAATTTGAGGGTATTTGGGTACGTGTTTCAAGCATTTTGATTGACTTAAGTAGCCTGCTTACATATATATGCTAGCAACTAGTAGGTATATATAGTTGTAAACTAAATGTGAGCTTAAATTTCATTTAAGATTTTAAACAAAACCAGACTCAATGTGCATTGCATGCTTGTTGGGTGCAAATTAAAGATTAATCGGATATCAAAACACATGTGAAACAACATAAGGATATGTTGCACTTAAAGCATAATACTATGTGGTAAAAAAATGCACCATGCTTAAACACCCTCATCCCATAACATGAGAGTTTGCTAACCATATAGGGTGCAGTTTGCACAGCACCATAACACAAATAAACTAAATTACATCACCACCACATGCAAATCTAAATAAAATATGCATCACCAATGAATACATCATAAAGGGAAGTACCATAAGTTCAATCTACGCAAGTCAGAAGCTGCTTAATTTGTATCGAATTGACATTCAAACAACATACCAAAGATCGATGGGGATAACAAATATTTTTTTATGATACTGATGCTTGGTTGGCTCATAGATACTTCATCGTCCCCCCCAACTGAAAAATGAAAATCACCAGCTACATCAGAATTCCTGATAACAGACTTTGCATATCAAATGTACGTATTTACCAAGGAAAACTTCTTAACCTTTTCAAGCCATATGGGTTAGAATAGTCATAACCACCACACCAGGTATTCCTGCGCGCCATCCCACTAGACTCGTAATAGACTTCAGGATCGCTCCAGCTACATGTAGATTTATCATTAACATACAGTATAAACCATGTAAACCGTACTATCACATGGGCTGGTCGAAACATGTAAAATTATTAATATAAGAATTCTCAATCGTTTTGATACAATGACCAACTCATTCACAAGTAGATGGTTGGAGTTAAGGACAAGTGTGACTCAGGATACACTTTGATCAAGCTCAATTATTTGTTCGATATAGACAACTAGTTGGACATAATGTGTCACATACCTAAATTTTTTATATATGAAAACTAGAAAAAGCACACAGCAAACAAAAGGGTCCGAATTCGTATTATTGAGTAAAAAAAAAAAAAAAAAAAAAAAAAAAAAAAAAAAAAAAAACCCTTGTTGAGTAAGTGCAAAGTTACCACTTCCTATCGATATTCGGATTTAGGAAAAGAATAAAGGTTAAAGTATTAGAGCAGAAACTATTACATGTTTGCGAATGAAATTATATATATCATAGCTTGTTTTTAGAACGGCAATTTTAACTATCTCACAATATTTATACCACAATTTTATCTCACATGTCGTAAGTAGAACTTGAACCCACAACCGTTTGGTTGGGGAGCTTCACACACACCATGGGGTACCATTGGAATACAAGCCCTAATTTGTATATAGATTTCACAACTTACATACATCAAAGAAAGAATACGAAAAGACATTCATAAATTTGTGTGTTTTAAATTTGTCTTTGATATCTAGTGATACTCTTTTTCTCGAGGTGAAAATAAATGGACAACAAAGTTTGTACGAAAAGAAAATGTAGAAATAAATGGAAGACTAACCTTGAACATTTTCATATGTGGGTCCCTGGCTGAATTTGGTTCCTTTCCTTGTACCTGCATGCAAAGTAACGCATGAAGGAACATGATACCAAGAGATAAGTTATTTATGCAGCTTATATATAAACCAGAATATACCGAGTATTAATTTACGGGAATTATTAGTAAGGATTGGAATGGCCCACAAACACTTTCTCTATCATATAATTATGACTTCTTTTTATTATTACTATATTATACTGAAATAATTTAGATGGTTCTGAGCATTGGGCAAATTTCAACACCTTTGAACTGTTTCATTTTTAGCTATGTTTTAATAAAAATAACCCATTTTGTAGGTTTTAAGAGAAAAAACTACAATCAATAAGTAACTGCCGTATTGCATGTTTGTATCAGCACAATAGAGAGTATAAAAATGGGTTTTGGGTTCCTATAAGAAAGTGATAACCAAATCAATGCATTAGATACTCCAAAGTCCAAATGATCACATACCCGAATATTCATCAATCTTAAGAACAAATGAGTCCAGAGTTATTGCACCGTCTTCAATATTACATCTGACTGTGATCTCATAGACTCCAGGGTTCCCTTGTTCAATGGCCTCTATGGTCATGAAGAAAACATACCAGTCTTCAACCTTTAGGTAGAAGCAGTCCATGATTCTAGCATTGCTGACGTTCTTCGTGTTATCCTTGTTAACATACTAATATAAATTTTGTTTACATGTAAAACAATTAATGGCAAATAGAATGAATAGCTGAAAGCAGGTATAGAATGTGACCATACCATCTGATAGGAATCATTGAAGACCCGAACAGCAAAACCACAAATCAAACGAACAAATTCATCCTCCTTTCCAAGTGGGTTTTTAATTTCCTCATGAATGGGACAAGGTAATCCATTAAGTTTAGTCTGCAACACCCATGAAATACGCATAAAAAATGTTGTGTCTGCCACACGCATGAAATATGTATAAAATATGTTTGTGCCACAAATATGCATATGTGTGTGCAGAACCGTGGATGTAGGTGTAAATGGAATTATAGATGAAGAGAAAAGAGAGATGAACATCTTATTCATACCGCTTTATCACGATCTTTAAATTCCCGCCAGACTTTCGGATTCGTGAATGGAGCACTGTCGTTATGTGGGTTCCCTGAAAGAGAAAAGTTACCAAGTTACCATCCATGTGTTAGCTCTTACGTGAGATACTATACTGTACAAATAAATACAGACACACACACATATGCGCTAAAAGGACATAACCGCTCTATCATTCACTGAAGTATTCAATAAAATATTTGTTCTAGGAACATGGCAATGTGCAGATTTGTAATAAACAATCCTAATGTACTGGCGAGTGGCGTAACATTAAAATATTCAAATTTGTTAAATAATTATTCTCCAGCATTAATATCTTTGTATGACTACACCCCTAGTGTCTCATTTGTTTCGTTCATGAACTTGGTGAATTGTTATTATTCTTATACGCACAGGTAATACAAGTTAACAAAAAAAATGGACAAATAGATGGAAATGCATACGACGACGTCTCTTCTCAGTAATTTTCATTTTAAAGGTTGGGTTTGGTACGGGCACACAGAGTCTAGCGGTGTCCGAATTGCTGCAAGAAAAAGGAAATGCTGTATGAGTACAACATGAATTTAAAACATAAACTTAATTGCTTGTTCCCATGAAAGCTAAACAAAAAGACCACCCTTATGAGTTTGCTTTCATAAGAGTTAAAATAAGAATAAAAAGAGATGGAACATACTATTCCCAGTCAGACGGCAGATCGTTATTTGCTTTGTGAAACCTAGCAATAATGCCCATCCTGTGCATAACATAACTCAATTTCGATTGCAAATCCGTGTCGCTGATGTTCGTCTCTAGCTGCTTCTCGAGCACAAGAGCTTTCTCAATGTACGCATATAGATTCTTTGGAACTACAAGCCCCGTCAAACCAATAACAAACACCAAGTTAATCAATGAAGTTGGCAACTTGCTTTTTTTATAGTAATAAAATGAAATGGCTAGAAGAACAGAAATGTATATCTCGTTCCTTCGAAGTCTTGCTTCGAGTTACCCTACCAGGAGTCTCCTGAGAATCACTTTGCTTCGAGATGACCTGATTAAATGAATGGGCAGAAAAATGAATTCAACAAGAAAGACTTTGTCTATTGCACATAGCTAGATCGAGTAGTAAGGTAGCCTTGATGAAAACCCCCAAGAGTAAGGTAGCCTCCTTATACATTATAGTATATATAAACTCACGTTTTGTGGCTTATTTTGAAACTTTTCGGCTTATATAAGTTTGTCATGTCTTGATAAGCTTATAAAAGTTTCAAGATAAGTCACAAGCTTATGAAACATAAGCCTAAAGCTCGCTATATAAGCCTGAAACAAACATCTTGTCAAAAAGCACTTAAGAATATAATATGGTTTGCTAGCTGGCTTAAAACAGTGATAATGTTTTGACCTTGCATAAGAATAAGAATAGCTGGGGAGGGGGGGAGGGGGGGGGGGGGGGGGGGGGGTAGGGTTTATATATCTTTTCCTAAGGGAAAATAAGCTATATTATCCTCATATAAAAGTTTTTGTAATTATATTTAGCTTAGCTAACATTTGATTGCAACCAAAATCATATGCTATAAAGATGATTTAAAACTGTATAAAAAAGATATTCTTACATCCTCCTCAGTCGATGATGATGATGATCCAGTTGTCACCATGCTATTAACAAAAACAATAACAAAATTAAAAATCAATGTCAATCAAATAAGAAGACGAATTGAAATTCGATTAAAAAATTGGGACACATGCCTTCTGCGAATTGAAACCCTATATATACTATTGTTTGCAAGGCAAATTATGGCCGGGCTCCAAATTTGGCCCTATCATACATACTATTTGGGCTAACTGTTGACAAAAAGTACAAATCACTGTCATCAATCAAATAAGAAGACGAAATGAAGGTTGTTTGATTCATTTGGGGATAGAAAGTACCAGCTGGCCATGCATGCAAAATCCTAATCCAAATAAGGGACGACGACCAATGTTTGGGTATTTTAGGAAAACTGAGAAGTAATTTACAAATCTTTCAAAATTTAATACAACCAGTCGACAAAGGGATACTGGAATTGGTAATCTGCTTTGGCCGGTTGAGATTGATGTTCGGAAATCTTTGGTATTTATAGAAAGGGAAATTCACAAAAAATATTCAATTTTTCAAACCTATTTTATAAAAGGAAGTTATATGTACACCACTACAAATGATATGCACATCACTAATCCTGCATTTGAATGTTGTACTATGTGCATCATCAGTGTAATTTATTGATGTGCACACCACTTTTAGTTGTGTACATATTAAAATAACCAATTTTTAATTGAAAAGCCAAAATACATATGAAATCCACAAAATTTGGAGCCCTTTTGCAAATATTAAAAACTTCAAAAGTTTTTAATAGATTTTTTTAATATTTAAAAAAAATGAAATATTTTTTTTAATCCCCGTAGTTTTCTTATTATTATTTTTTCGTAAAGCATGTAATGTTTAGTGTAAATCGTTGAAGTATAAATCTAATCGTGCAATATTGTACGTTTATGCAGAAATGGTTTTTATAGATACAGGTTGTTTTATAGGTTTTATTCGCAAAGCATGTATGTGAACAAATTGTGTAACTCTTTTTGTTACGTATGTTAATCGAAAAGTTTTAAAATTTAAGATAAAAGTGTGTATTTGAATAAAATATGCTTCGTAATTCATTTAGCAAGTAGTTAAGATAGAAAAATATTGACAACTTCTATAAAAAAATGTTTTAGGTTAGTTATTGAATAAAGGAGTTGAAGTAAATAGTTTGTTGGGCTATTAGATTTAGATTGATTTTGTGTTATGACCAGCAAATCTTTTATGTTTTACTCTAACAATAAAGTTTCGAATAGGCAGGGGTTTAATAACTCCTCCTAATTCTTACCTTCATTCATTTTTAGTATGACTTACAATGACAATTAGATTAAGATATTGAATGATAGTGATATTAAGTTATTAACCTTGTTTGTAAACGTCTTATGTGGAATATGATAGGTCTATCATTTTTTAAGTGAATTGTATAAAACTAGAGATCAAATCACAAATACTTACAATTATGGCAAGAAACTTAATTTATTTAATAATTTCATACATAAAAAATGAAGTCATTAAAACTCAACATTTAAGTCTTAGGACTTAATCTTTAGATGGCCCGTGCGATGCACGGGTCTTATTTTCATGAAAATTTATCAAATCCACATAATCATATTAGTTATAAAATTGTATCAAACCAATACGATACACATGATATGATGTTAAATGTTCAAACAATAATAACTTATTAATTTTTACTTTTTTTTACTAACCAACTAAAAAATGGTAATCATTTACTCTATAAGTTAAATATATCCCTCTTATTTTTTTCAAATACTTGTAAATAGTGATTAGTAATTATATGAAATATCCTAAATTAGTAAAATTATGAAAGAAAGCTAGAAACAAAGCAGTATGCTCGTAATTGATTAACACGTGAAAGTTATATCTCATTAGCTTTTTAACATGAATTCATACTTGTATACAAACAATCCACATCAAACGCTACAATAAAATCCGCTCACTCTTGCAAAGCTCTTCACCACACACTCATCAAACGGTTTTGCAATTACTTTGAAAGACAATATAAGTAGCAAATAAATCTTTTTTAACCTAAAGAGACTTAAATAATATTGTCATCATTCATAACTAATCATGGTTCTATTTTCTTACAATCATAAATCAATATTACAAACCACAAAATTATTCTACATATAGAAAGAGAAAAATAAAAATTCTGATGGGTGACCTTATTCTTTTTAATGATAATTCAATTGGACACGTTATATTCATTATAATATTTCTCAAAGATGATTCAAAAGCAACTACTTGGTAGAAGCAATCAAACATGCGTAAAACACATAAATGTTCACATAATATCATGGAAGCGCTATTCTTATTATTCGGTGATCATCCTTATTGGGTTTAATTCCCCTATCAAATAAACAAAGCCTCTTGTAACTTATCAACGAAGCAGCGTGCTATACTGTTTTTGGATGTGCAATGCCTAACGTTTCCCTAAAAGAAACATATAAAAGAAACATATGTTATATGATTGTATTAATGTCTAACATAATGATAATGCTAAACTGGCTACGTTACCTTCTCATCAGAAATGATGTACCCCATGCTCATGTATTTACCATAAGTAGTGCAAATAATAAAAAAGTAATATACTTGCCGCAATTTCATCGAATGGGTAGTGAACTATTTTTTTTTTTTATTTTAAGGGTAATTTTCTTTCAAAATCATCATCTTTAGGGTATTTTGTAAAAAATTTGGATAATCATGCCCCTCATAGCTAATACAAATTTTTTTTTTCCCGAAGGGCAAAATTGTCCAAAATTTTTGCAAAATACCTTAAAGATGATGAATTTGAAAGAAAATTACCCTCAAAAAAAAAAAAAAAAAATAGTTCACTACCCATTCGATGAATTTGTGGCAAGTATATTACCTTTTAATATCATTTGCCCCCATGAGTATTAATAACATCCCATGTTCAACCGACAATGAAAATTATGAGAGCATCAACTCCTCTTTCCAGTTGGTTAAGGAAAATCGTGGGCTCATCGTTTCCTTCCTTATGCATAACATTAGGATTTTTAGCCATGTGTAGACCGAATATATTTTGCACTGGATAGTTTTGAAAGTAGTATATGTGGCAATTTATAGTTGCAATGTGGTTGTAACTGGTCTCACATTTATGTGAAAAGCTAATGAAAAGAAAGATTTTAACTAAACTACATTGCAAATGAATGGTTGGTGTTTCATTAAGATAAACCGTAACAATATTATGATGGAAGTAAAAGAACTCAATTTATTTTATAATTTTATGGATAAAAATTGAAGTCATTAAAATTCAACATTCAATCTTTTATTATACGAGTCACTCAAACCCGTGCATTGCACCGATATTTTTCCGATAAACTATTGAACTTTTGCTTATATCTTAAACTTAACTATTTTACTTTGTATTTATAATTTACAAATGGGTTTGAGGAAAAATATTTTTTCCTTTATATTTATTATTCAAGGTGATAACTATAAGAAAAACATTTATTTGTGTTTCTTTATTTTAAGGTTGAAATTCACTAATGTGAATCGTTAGTGTTGTGGGGTTTTTTTTATTTGCATTGGGCCTGTGCTAAGTTTATAATTGTATTTGTGTTCTTACTTGCATCGGTGCTTAGGTAACTTTTAAATTGTGCTTGGTTTCTTATTTGCATTGTGCCTTACCAAAATCTTGAAAGTAACACTAATCAACTATCAAAATGCTCCAAATTCTATAAAAACTAAGATTCAAGAACACAAACGAACTAAACTAAATAACTTAATAATCAAATTATCACCATCTAACCTTGTCAAACAAACAACCTATGCTAAAAAAATATCAACTTGATTAACATGTTATAAACATCGCGAAAATCGACACATACATTACATCATTTAAAGAATCAACAATGTGATCAATAAGAGATAAAAGATAAGTAAAGAATCAAATTGTAATCATTATCAGTATTATAGGCATGAATCAATCTTGAAATAAAATCAAACCACTAAACTTATCACAATATTAAAAATGATTCTTTAGTTCAACTATAGAAAATCATGTGATCATCATATATTATCATACAACATATCTTCATTATGATTTTATAAATCAATACAATGAACAATCAAAGCCACTAAGAATTTATGAGTCTCATTCCCATTTGCAAACTCAATATATATTCGGTAGTATCTCTAAAAAATCCATCCAAACCAACCGATGAGTCCCCGTATGAGATCAGTTTTTTCTACGTTCAAATCTAAGAGTTGACTTTGAGAGAAAAGTAATAATTGTTGTTAATAACTCTTTTATTATCTACATATTATCTTAGGTAACTAATTAATCGCGATTTAATATTTTCATTTGCTCATTTAGAATTTAAATGAATAGTCATACGTAATTCAAAATTTTGTTCTCCATCCATTCACATCTTTGATATCATTGATTAGGAAAACGAGATTTTAAGCTCGTGCCCGTTCGGACCCGAGCCTGTCCGAAACACCAACCCCCCCCCCCCCCCCCTCTCCATTTTGCCACCTCTATTATACCAGTAACAAATTTATATAAGGTGTATAAGTTTGAAAGTTAGCTGAAAATTTTTAACTTAAAAAAATATAAGTCAAAAAAATTGTAGGGTAAAAAAAACTAATATTTACGGACTATGATGTAGAACATTGTAAAACTATTTTATAAGCAGTGTTATGAAGTCTTCTAAATAAAATAGGAGGTGTGTTAGCCTATAAATTAGCTTTACATTTTTATATTTCAAAACTGGAATTTTATATATGCTATAGTCTTCCTTTGTCCATCAAGGGAGTCAGTCGCGATGGTACATATAATTTTATGTATTTTGTTACGAATAATTTGTTGATATTGAAACAACACCCACAGGACAACAATGTAAACTAAAGAACTTTAAACAACCTCTAACCACTTTAAAACCAAAGCGATATGACAATATAGTGAAAAGTGTTATTTGTTCTACAATTAAATTATATGTGTTGATACACGTGTTCTTAAATGAAATCAATTTTAAGACTACTTTCAATAGTCACATCACTTCACCTTCCATTTCAACGTCGCATTAACTTTATCTCTCCTATCACTCCCTCTGACTTTCACTCCAATAATCACAACTCACTCACCTTTCATTAAAATATATATTTTAATACAAAGATACCTCACTAAATAACCGACACACACACATGAGGTGACAAAACGAGCGGGGCAGGCGGCACGGGCCACGGTCCAAACGGGCTCGGCCAGAATGGGCATGGGCTTAAACAGACACGGGCTTAAACGAGCACAGACCAAACGGGCTCATGTTATATCAATCGCTTTAAAAAGGACCTAAAATGAGGAATTAAATTTCTCAAACGTAACACCTCATTCATATTTAAAAAATTAAATATATTATCTCTATAAGTTTTTTTTTCTTTAAAAACAATTGTAATATTCTCTAATTGAAAAAAAAAATATGTGACCATTAATGTCATCTAACTTTTAAATGGGCTATACATACCCATTTAAAAAAAAAGAAAAAAAGGGGGGGGGGGGGGGGGGGAGGGGGGCTAAGTATGCCCAAAATCTTTTACAAATTTCTCTAAATTAGCCTTTTTTCTATTTTTGGCATAAATTGCCACATGTACTAACACACTCACAAACTAAATAATAAATAATAATAATAAAACAAAAGTGGCCCCCCTTTGAACAATTCCATAAGCAGTGAGTAAGTCACTATTCATTACCTTATTTCTACTTCGTCATGCGTCACACGACCTCGGCCTAGTAACTTCACGCGTGAGGTTAGCTTCCAACGAAAGGGGGTAAGCTAATCATTAGCTACAATGTGATTGAATTGGTTGAACTATTTATGTATATGTGCTTTTTACAGCTATGCTGACATTAGACCACTCCTAGCTTGTCAAGGGAGACTATCGGCTGCATATTAGTGGTCTACAAGAGGGGCGGCATATGGCTAATGTAAGTATAAAACTTTTGAAGTTTTTATTCTTTGCAGTTATTCTTGTTCATTTATTAAAAAAAAAATGTGATACAGCTTAACAGGACTATTGAGGAGGCTTTCTGTGTTATTGGGCCACATACTACAATTACTATCATGAAAATGATGACATGACTATCGGCGGGTAAGTGTTAAGAGTAATTTTGAGGCTAAGAGGGTGTTTAAGATTGCTTAAGTTCTCTGCTTATGCTTCTGCTTAGGACGAGTTTTTAAAATATAACTACTTATGTTGATATAAATAAATGCCTAAAAACGTTATTCATATCTTTCGATATCTCTATGTTTTGATAATCACAAAACGAAAACTCATCAAATCAAAGATCATGACGTAAATAAGTTAATAGTAAATACTCACTTTTATCATCTAATCACTTAACGTATGAATAAACAAAGTGTCTAATGCATTATAAGATAAAAGGAACATTTTTATTAATCACTAGATTTTTGTAAAATGTCACAAAACATTTTATATCTTTTATAAAATATTTTTGGAATTATAAGAATATGTTTAATTCATTACAAATATATGAATTCAAATTTTCAACCAAAAATGGCAAATCTAATCCAGAAAAATTTTCCTCACAAAAGGACAAAGCTGGGCAACGTTCAGGAGGGGCGGCCCCCTTAATTAACTAGGCGGCCCCCTTAATAATTAAGGGGACCAGCACGCTCCTGATTCCCCCCAGCTATGCCTTTAAATACTGGTTCATTTCACTAATTTTCTCACCTTTTTGCACTCTAAACTTTCTGATTTAAACCTCCATTTCTATCATCTAAAATCCTTTGATCCTATATACATTAATCTTTGTTTCAAAGTGATTCAAGCCTCAACACTCAAGTGCAAAGAGAATAATACTTCTATCTATCAAGACTAAAAGTATTACAACTTAGTATCATCTTGCTATCTAAGTTTTTTATTAATTTCATCTTGTTAATCATTCATACTTTGGTGAATAAGGTGTGTACATTGGTTAGCCAGATTTAGATATAGGATCTAGAATTGTTGAAAGTGTGAAGTGGTACTAGAAGTGAAGAAGTAGAAGAGCATAGAATTAGTGATAGGAGATATAAGAAGTAGTAGCATATTGAAGTAGTGGTTAATAGTGAAGAAGTTGTAGCCTCAAAGTTGAGAAGACATTAAAGACTAGAAGGTGTGGAGACATAGAAGCTTTGAAGCATAGAAGACATAGAAGCTTTTAAAGTAGAAGAATCCTTGTAGTGGTATATAGATAAAGGCCCTCAAGTAGAGAGATAGAAGTATTGAAGTTGTGAAGACTTAGAAGCCTAGAAGTTGTGAAGTAGCAAAACCCTTGAAGTAGTCAATAGATAGAAGTTGTGAAGGCGTGAAGAAACAAGAGTTGTGAAGAAGTGTAGAAGGCGTGAAAGGGTGTGAAGAAGTTGTGGTGTGATTGTAGTTGTGAGATTGGTTCTAGGTACGATTAGAACTCGACATTTAGCTTTGTGTCGTTAAATTGGTGTAAGCTAAGGTGTGTACGGTTTTCTCCGCTATAAGGGAGGTTATTGACTTAGTGAAGAAAACTCTCGAGCTCGGTGCTCGGGGAGTGGAGTAGGGCAATGAAGGTGTCCTTGTAGCCGAACCACTATAAATCCTTTGTCTCTCGGTTTGATCTTTCCATCTCTTACTCTTTGCTTACTTACTTATTTACGCTTCATATATAGTTATAATTGCTTGTGTTGTGCATATATAAGTGTGATTAAAAATTATAATTTCTACTCAACAATCTTAATAAGTAGTGTTCATACAATAATTGAGAACAAACTTGTATCTATATTTTTGCATCAAAGTTTTTGTAATTTGCATCTATCCTTTAGAAGCAAACTTTTATAAAACGAAAAAGAAGTAAAACTATTCAACCCCCCCCCCCCCCCCCTTCTAGTTTTCCACAACTTATAAGCTTTCTAAAATTAAGCACAATTTGTTTGTTTACTAGAATTGGCAATTCCTGACATGCATATCCGTAACAGCTTATTTTACTCCATAAATAACCAGTTAAAAGCAGAAAATAATGTAATTCCAAACACTCCCTAAGTATATGGTGTCACATGATGATTCTTTTTGTTGTAGCTGAGTTGATGTATGGTTTGTAAGAGAGAATGTAGCTTTACAAGCACAGGCCATAGCAAGTGTGAGGGTTTGGGAGCTGAGCTGTATGAGCCTGCCGGAATCTTGATACCACAGATGTGCTTGTTCTACAAGCAGAGGCCATAACAATTGCAAAGGGTTGGGGAGCTAAGCTGCATGGGATGCTGGAATCTTGATACCATAGATGTGCAAGGTATCAACCGTCAATTCATCAAAAGGGTAATATGGTTGTTCGAACTTACTTCTTTTAGTATGTGGATTATGAACTCATGTTGAGCATGGTTCGTCTTGTCTCAAGTCTTTTGTCATTTTTTTATCGTGCCTAGCTAGCTACTTGGTTGAATTTTCATGAACAACTAAGAAATCGCTCGTGTTAATAGACTCCAGAGCTAATATAGCCATTTTTTAAACCAGACTCTCTTGTTTGAATGCTTTTTAGGACACATAAATATTTGAAGTTTAGGACATAGGGATGAGAAACATTGTCGGAATTGATGGTTGGACTATATATATAGTTGACTTAATTCAGATGAGAAACACAGTTTCAAAATCCTTTTTTTAACCATTTGTACTATTTTTGATTCGGATTATCATAGGATTACCTTTTTCTCGAAATATCACTTTTGGCTATATATATAATGATGGGTGTGAACGTGATGTGTCATATCTGGATGGGCTACAGTTTATGATGACGTCGTGATAACTATAAATTAGAGTTAGAAACAAAGTAAACATGTTCAAGGTATTATCTTATTATTTCATTAAAAAAAAACAAAAAAAAACAAAAAAAAAAAAAAAAAAAAAAAAAAAAAGAAAAGAAGAAGAGCGGAACTAGTGGAGCAGCCATCTTTAATAAATCTTACAGCAGATTCACTATATAGTCTGGATTTTGGTTTTCGTTCGTGTCTTATTGTTATTGTTAATTTAAACATTTGATTATGTATTATGATGTTGCATCCACAAATACTTGCGAGTGGAACTGTGGTCTTTCAAGTTCGTTTAAAAAATGAAAATGCAAACTTCAACCAATGGGTGTAATGGGTGTATTGGCCTTAGCATTGGTCGTTCCCAATGGGTGTAACACTCTTAGTACGTATTGGTCTTTGCTATTAAAAACTTCAACTCTATAAGATGAGATGGCGGAGTATCATAGAACACGACATGAATGGTGAATATTGGTGATACCACTTATTTGTGTTCAACTTCATCACTACTATTATTTTTTCGGGTGGAAGACCCTTTACCCAAACTTCATCACTACTATATTGTTACTTATCAAAGTGTAGAATGAAATGTTTGAATGTTTAATAAATGAATTTGTTGGGGGTAGAATTTGTAAATTTTTAAAAAGTGGTGTTATTTGGTGTTATGATTTCCCGGTGTTTTTTGGTGTTGAGATGATGTGGTGCTGACGTGGCGCTGAGTTATTTCATAACTTGAGTTATGGTTCCTCATGCTCTAAACAGAGTTCACATGTATGATGTATTTACCTAGAAAAACAACTAACCTGTTCAAGCCACGTATGTCATGAAAGTCATACCCAGCACCCTTGTTCCTCCTACACACCATCCCACTAACCGGATAAAATAAATTTTCAGGATCAGTCAAACCATCTTTATTAGCATACAGTATAAACCACATAGACCATACTATTGTTGGGTATAATCTTGATGAGCCAAGTGTGTGGGTCAATGGATCAATATTTGGTTGCTCCATTTAGTGGTGAATAAAATGAAGTGGGTTTGCCAAGTCTGTGTTTGACCGAGCCTAGAGGAATTAAGCAAGTAGTTTCCATGTTGTTAGCAATACGTGGGTTAGTAAGGGCATCCACTATGGTGATTTATGAAAAGGCTTATAAAATGATGAAGAGGTTTAAGAACTTATAAACCATAGTGAGTATCAATTTCAAGCTTATGTGTCATGAAGAGGTCTAAGATATTGGACCTTTTCATAATTTAATGCCTTTGATTATGTGTGAAGTTTATATCACTTGAAAAGGTTTATAACATGGTGGGGATAGGTTTATAAAATAAAAAGGTTTATAATTGAATGTCATAACATAAGTATAAACCTTTTAAAAGATTTACTATAGTGGATGGCTGAATAGCATGATAGTTGTTTCCTGTTTACTAGGACATAGTAGTGCACCCACGTTTCTCTTTGTAAAGGCTATATTAATATGCCTTGTTTTCCAGTAAGTTAATGTATCAGTTTCCTTCCTTATTAATATACAAAGCATTGAAAACCAATCTTGCCGTTTTGATTGGTGTTTTGTGGGTTTGAGTTCGGGGGTGGGAAGGGACTGAATATCAACATGGCATCAGAGCTTAGGGGCGATTTCATGTGAATCGCAGCAAGTGGGAGAAGAAAGACTGGCTGCTCATAAGCAACGACTGTCGCTGAAGACCGACGCCGAAAAAGACCGTGACCGAAGAACCGGCGAGAAGAAGACCGTGGCTGGAAACTAAGTTCTGACTGAGATCGAGAAGACCGTTTAGTAAGAAAGAAAGATCGTAGACCGGCCGGAAGAGAGATTCCGGCGAATACCGAAGAGCCGATATAAAGACCGGTGGTTTGGCTTGTTTGCAGGTGATAGAAAAACAGAAAGAGAAGAAAGAATGACCGTGGCAGGAAAGTGTTTTTCGACGTGAGACCGAGAAGACCGCGAGACCGAAAAGATCGAGGAGCCGCAAAAGACCGGGGTCACCTATACCAAGGAAGTTTAGACCGACACCGAAGGAGACAACCGTGACCGGCGGGTTGTCTAGACCGAAGCTTTAATAGCTGAAGACCGAACCATGAATCAAATGACCGAAGATTCACAATAAGACCGGACAAAGTTCATCACGTGCGGTGATCACAAGAAAGCAAGTAGCATACAAGAAAGAAAGCAAGCAAGAAGGTTGTCGCGTAAGACAACCATAGCAAGTAGAAATTTTCGGGTTTGTAGCAAGTAGCAAGCAAGAAACAATTGTAAGAAAGCAAGAATTGATAAGCAAGAAGCAAGAATGAGATCAAAACCGGTATTTTGTAAGAAATCAATACCGTTTTGGAACTCGATAGTAAGAGCAAGAACAAAGTTTTTGAAACTCTGAAAAGTACGTACAAGATAGCAAGCAAGAAGCAAGAAGAAAGAAAAAAGTTTGAGACCAAGCAAGGAACCGCGAGACCGTGTTCGTGAGTATAATCGTAGGAGTCGAGACCGTGATAGGCATCAAGATTACGGGGGTGAATGTTGGGTATAATCTTGATGGGCCAAGTATGTGGGTCAATGGATCAATATTTGGTTGCTCCATTTAGTGGTGAATAAAATGAGGTGGGTTTGCCAAGTCTGTGTTTGACCGAGTCTAGAGGAATTAAGCAAGTAGTTTCCATGTTGTTAGCAATACGTGGGTTAGTAATAGCATGATAGTTGTTTCCTGTTTAATAGGACATAGTAGTGCACCCACGTTTATCTTTGTAAAGGCTATATAAATATGCCTTGTTTTCCAGTAAGTTAATGTATCAGTTTCCTTCCTTATTAATATACAAAGCATTGAAAACCAATCTTTCCGTTTTGATTGGTGTTTTGTGGGTGTGAGTTCGGGGGTGGGAAGGGACTGAATATCAACAACTATAAGATGAGTTGGTTAAAACATGTATAAATTTTGAGATTATAATTCTCAACCTTTCTTATATAAAGGTCCAACATAACCCAAACCAACCCATTCACAAGTAGATGGGTCGAAAGAAGACGACTAGTGCTCCTGAATACGTTTTGGTTGGAGCTCGTTTTGTTTGAGCTCAATTATTCGTTAGATATATAGACTAGTTGGGCACATCAAAGAAGGGATATAAAAAAACATTCAAAAATTTGGGTGTTGCTTTAGAGCAAATCTTTGTGGACCAAGATAATCTCGATATTGCTTTTACAGAAAACGTGAAGGACCAAACGTGTTAATCAGAAACTTAATAACCGCTTGGTGGTTAAGTTAGTTAAAGTAGTTATGTTAGTTAATTTCTGGAAATAGGCGAAGGGTCATGTCATTTGGCATGTGACTATTCGAATGGTTGTGATGGTTGGAACGCAACCTTTCACAAACTATATATATGTACATACTTGTCACATTACATTGGTTAGACGAAATAAATAAGTTATCTTTGTTTATATTATTTGCAAATCAATCATTTTGACTCACACATCCAAACATATTTGGGACCAACATTTGGCATCAAGAGCCTTGTTTGAACCATTCTAGTTTCACCATCATCACCAAACCAGAAAAACAGAAACCTGTTAACGAGAACCAGAAACAAAACAAACCAAAAACCCACGTAGAAACCTTTGGTTTCAGAAACAAACGCAATACTCTTGAACCTTGTTAACGTAAGAAGAGGTTGCCTAGATAACTTAGGGACACAAGAAAGTCGTATACAACTTTATTAATGTTGGATTTTGCAAACAGGAAGGACACCAAATGAAAGGGGTGGCCTTGTTTTTGTTGTGATCATTTGTACGCGACAACAAAACCGGAAAAAAAGGAGAAACAATTGTTTGAAGAATTCTTGTTGGTGTCTTGCACACGACAACAAAGAAGGGACTTGTTGGTTTACTACAACGCAACAAGGGAGAAAGAAAGACGTCGAAAAGATTGTGTATTTACCGAGATACACAAGAAGAAAAAGAAGCGCAGAAAATTATAAGGAGCGTTGCTTGGGCAGTTTTGAAAGGTATACCGACAACAAAAACAATTCAAGGATTGTTTCGAAGCGTTAGCAATACAAGAACAACAACATATATCGAATCTAAGGCGACTTGATCACTCGCTGCGAAGAATACCAAAAGGTATTGGGTTGTTGGAGACATAGTGTGGATATAAGAAAAAGAACAAGGAAGTATTGTGCAATAACGTGACGTAGGATACAAGCAACAACAGTGAACGACAAACAAAATATTTTGTTTAGACGTTGGTTTAATACCGAGGGGTATTAAGAAGGAGAAAAAGAAGAAAAGCAATTTAATTGCTTTCGGTAAAAATAATACCGAGATTTTTGTTGCGAGGGACTTGGAGCAGTAAAACAACGACAAACATGGTTTTTGTACGTGGCCAAAAAACACTAAGGGTGGATTTGGAGAAGAAAGCCGAGACATAACAAGGGTCTAGGGCACGAATTGGAACCAAGTCGAGACGAACAAAAGAATAACGTGAAGTGTGGTATTAGAAGGAGAAAACATTTTGGTTAGTATTCGACAACAACATCAATACGACCGAATTGATTTGGAAGGAGACGAGGAAAGAAATGAAACGTGGTTAGTAAACTCTAGTTACCGATACACAAGTGGGAACACAAACGAGGTCATAAATTCATTATTTGGATTTCAATTATACTTTTATAGTACAGATATTTACTTTCATACTATTAGGAAATCCCGAGAACTATATATTGATCCCGTATTACTAGGATTTCCGGATAACTATTTCTATTCCCGTAGTAGTAGGATATACCATACCGGTTAGAATTCCCACACGAATTAGAAGGTGAAGATCGTAAACACATCTAAGATGTCTGGTGAAGATGATGATACGAATAGCAGAAACACTATAGTAAAACCCATTGCACAATATCAATGCCCTAAACTCAAAACCACAAACTACACAGTTTGGGCTATACAAATTAAGGTTATATTAGAGGCACATGGTTTATGGGAGACTATAGAACCTAAGGAGAACACCCAATTAGATGATAAGAAGGATAAGGCAACTATTGCCCTCCTATATCAAGCGGTGACTGAAGATGTGATATTACAAGTAGCAAGTTGTAAAACTGCAAGAGAATTAAGGGAATCATTAAGAAAGAGACACGTTGGAGAAGAGAGAGTGCAACAGGCACGATTACAATCACTGATAATTGGATTTCATACTCTTCAAATGAAGGAGGATGAAACGGTGGATGCATTTACGAACAAACTAAATGGTTACGCCACGAAGGCTAAAGAATTAGGAAAAACCATGGATGAATCACTTTTAGTACGAAAACTATTAGATTCCACACCCGATAGGTTCATTCAGATAGTAGCATCCATAGAACAGACAAGTGATCTAGATGATATCACCTTAGATGAGATCACTAGAAAATTAAAAGCATTCGAGGAAAGGATAAAACTCCGAAAGGGAGGACAACCAGAAAGCCAGGATAACTTATTCTTCGCACAAGGCGAACACTCTAGAAATAAGAAACGGTTTAACAAGAATAGGGGTAGATCAAACTGCTCACGTGGAAACTGGCAAAACAAAGGAAATAAAGATAACTCGAATGGAGAAAATTCAACTCACAACGACAAGCCCAATAAGAATAGAGGTGAGTGGAATAATAAGAATAGAGGAAAATGTTTCAATTGCAGGAAACATGGACATTTTAAGAGAGACTGTAGAAGCAAACCAACAACTCAGGAACAATCAAACCTTATCTTAGAAGACGATGAACCATCACTGTTAATGACTACACACGAAGAAGTATTGTTAAATGAAGGACAAATACAACCCGGGAAATATGCTACAACAAACACTAGCATATGGTATTTAGATAATGGTGCAAGCAACCATATGACGGGAGCCAAGAGTCATTTTAAGGATATTGATGAAAGTATCACTGGACACGTTCGTTTTGGAGATGGATCGTACGTAGAGATAAAGGGCAGAGGTTCTATATTACTAGGATGTAGAAACAAGGAACAAAAGATAGTTTCAGATGTTTACTACATACCAAACCTCAAGAGCAACATACTTAGTCTAGGACAACTTACTGAGATAGGTTGTAAGATCATCATGGATGGTAACAAGTTGACTTTGTATGATAAGAATAGGAAGTTGTTGATGAAAGTAGAAAGATCAAAGAATAGACTATACAGTATTAGACTGCAGATAGAAGCACTGATTGATGCTAAACCGTCAGATAATTATTGGTCAACCACTTGTGAATGGTCAACTATAATAGTCAAACAGCTTAAACCAATGCTCCGTGGAAGTATAGTGTTTCCCCGGGTCGTTATGTCCCGACGAGGTTGTGATGGTATCGAAACGGGTTCGTGATCGGGTGAATTTGGATAGGAAGGGGTGTAAGAGAGTTGTGATTGATTATACTACTGAAATATAAAAGAAAATAGCTTAAGTAAGCTATATTAACAAATACGTAAAACTAGAAAACCCAGAAACGTTTAAAACCTAAAACGTATACGTTCACGTTTAAATAAAACGTAAACGTACAAAATTAAAACTGAAAACTGAAATCTGAAAACACCCAAGGGGTGAAAATGACTTTTTTACAAACTTAAAGGTAAAAGAAAATTTTTAGAAAAAGAAAATAAATTTTAACACTAATTAATTATTTAATATTAATTAAATACTAATTATTACTAATTATTAATATTTAAATTACTTAAATATAATTTAATACTAATTAAATACTAGAAAAATGAAAATAAAATTTCTAAAATTATAAAATAACTAAAAATAAGTTTTAAAATTAAAAATAAGTATTTTTGTCTTTTTGTGAATTTTATATTAATTAATTACTAATTAACTAATTAAACTATTTTAAATTAAGAAAAAAATACTAAATGAACAATAAAATTACAAGAAAATTTTTAAAATTATTTTACAATATATAAAAGCTAGGAAAAATATAAAAACTAGGTTTTGCCCAGTAAAAACTAATTATGCTACTTTAAACTTAATATTAATTAATAATTAATAAAACTAAAATTAATTCTAATAAATAATAAATGACAAAATAAAAATCTGAGAAAATTACTATAAATACTTTAATATAATAGGTAATTAATAAAAATATAAAAATGACAAGTACTTAACAAAAATCTAAAAATGAAAAATAAAATTTAAATAAAATTAAATAGAAACTATCACTTAAAATTACTTTGACTTTTCTGGATTTTTCTTTTAGAAAACTAATTTACAACTAAAAACATTAACTATTTATAAAAACAACTTTTTTGTAGATTGAAAATAAGCACAATGGAATACAAAAAGCCACACAGTTGACTTTTGTTGACTGTGAGAGGAAATGAGCTTAAACCAGTTTAGGTGGGACCCACTATGGATGAGTCTGGTCCAAATAACTTATTTGAACATGTATAAGCTAGAAAAAGTCCAAAGTGACCACAAAATAAGCAATTAGCTACAAAATAAGCACTTGGCTTATTGAAACTCTACTGAAAGTGGGACAGAACTTTGGGCTTAATTTAAGTGGGGTCCACAGGGTCCTAGGTCAACCCAATGGTAAAACCATGAAGTGTGGTAGGAGGGGGGTTGAGGGGAACAAGATTGGTGGCCTGGGGCCCACTGAGGTGGCTGGAAACCACCACCAAAGGGTGGTGTTTGGGACTGATCTGCTGGTGCAGGGGGTTTGCCTCCCCTGCAGCTGGGTTTGGAGTGGTGGTGAGGCTCAAAGAAAAATGGCAAAAATAAAACAAGAGTAGGATTTCATAGATGAGGTGGGGAACTACTAGACCTAAAAATTTCAAAGCTTGAAACACAATACAAAAATCTATAAAATTCCTTGAGTTTTTGGAAAAATCTAAAAAACATGCAAGTTGACTTTTTCATAAGAACTCATGGTTTGACTTTGGTGAAGTTCTAATGATCTAAACTAACCTAATATGTTATACTAAGCTGTTTTGAGGCCAAATTAATGAAGAACAACCAATTTTAAAATGAAATGATGGGATTTGGGAGCTTCACTGCCCAACAGTAACTGATATGGGGCAAAGTTAGTGATTTTGACTTTTCAGGTAAAAGTGACCAGGTTTATGGTAGATTTCACTTATTTAGACCTAGACTAACATTCCTCAACAACCTTGAACCATCATACCAAGCAGAACCTAGGTGAATAGGTTAAACCAAACACCCCCTTAACTTGTAATTGTTTTGTGATTTCAAAGGAAATGGACAACCTAAGCTATAGAAGTGATAACTAAGTTTACATTAAACAAATATAAGCACAAATTAACTGACTTGGACACTTGTTACCCACAAACACAGTCAATACAAGAATATGGAAAGAATTGAGCTTACAGTGGACCTTGTGAGGATTCAACAAAGAACCTGAAACCCAATATTACAACCTAAAGTCTTCCCTGAGACCACTAATACCATATGGATCCTTCACCATCCATGGATTCTGCTTCCTTTTTTCTTTTTGAAATTTTCTTTTATTTTCCTTGAATTTTTGGTAATTTTCTTTTACTTAACTCAAACTGTTTTAAACCCTTGTGAAAGCTTTAAAAACTTATGATGAAACTAAAATAGGTTTAAACAAACAACAAACAACAGTTTTTAACAACTTAACAATAATTTGGAATTTCTATATTTAAAAACACAAATTTGGAATTGAGATTTGGAAACTTGAAATATTTAATTGAAATGAGTTTCAATTACATAAGCAATACATAGTACAAGAAATTTAAGCAAAAATTACAATGAAAACTAGATAATTAGACTGATTCGACAATAACTACACTACAACTATTCTAAAAACTAAACTAATGCCTTCTCTTCTTTCATTCTTGACTTTTTATAGACCCTGGCACATCTCTCTATCTTTCCCACTTTATTTCCAGCCCTTGGATAGCTTTAGATTGATCCCAGTCGTGCAAATGAAAAATGGCGGGAAAGTGGGAAGTGGCAGATAATGGGTTTGGTTAGAGCATTTATGAGGAGGGGGATTGGAGTGGTGTGGTTGAGTGTTTGGTGAGGAAAATGGGGAAGTGGGGTGGACAAGATTACTGGAAATTAGGGTGGGGAATGGGAGGTTAGGGATGATGGGTGTGGGTTGACTGGTCGTTTTGACCATTTGACCTGGTCAAAGCCAGGTTAGTTATTAAAAAGGGTGGGAATTGGTTTGGGCTTGGTGGTGGGCTGAGGGGTTATTGGATCAGGGAAGGGATTGGATTGGGTAAATATCAAAAGGTTAGTTTGGTTTTGGTTTATTTGTTTTATTTCAACTTTCAAAATTACAAGGACCATTCATGTACTTTGCTGAAACTTGTGGCCTGAATTTGACATTTTCCAAAAGCTATTGAAAGGTTCATTCTTGTCAAGTACCAATAACCAAAGGACTATAATTAGTATTTTTCCATTTTTCAAATTCCCGGGGACCAAATCTGTAAAGTTGCAAAATACAGGGACCAAACATGTAATTTCCACAAACATTTTACCCAAGGACCATTTTTGACACATTTTGATTTTCCAAGGATAAAAAATGATTTTCCTTCCAAAAATATCCCACCAGGGACTGAATCTGCCAAAATCTGTAACTCCAGGGACTAAATTGTAATTTTCCAAAACTTTTATGATTTTTCACCAAAGGACTAAATATGACACTTTATGATTGTAAAAGGACCTTTGGTGATAATTTTCCATATTTTGAATGACCAGGGACTAGTTTTGTAATTTCATGAAAGTTGGGGGACTGAAACTGCCAATTTTGCAAACTTTATACGTTTTTCATCTGTTTTTGCTCATTTTGCATCTAAAACATATAAAACACAATTTTGAAATATTTTTAGTATTTCGATGCATTTCTGAGTGTTTTTGTATGTTTTGCAGTTCAGATTTAACCAAAAATGATGAGTGTTTGAGCACTCATCAAGCACCTGTATGTCTCTTAGCAAATGTGGATAACCAAGCATGGTTATGGCACGCTAGATTAGGTCATCTGAACTTTGACAATATCAACAAGATGACAAGAAAGGGTATAGTAGAAGGAATACCAAGGATAAATCATGCAGGACAAGTATATGATGCATGTTTATTAGGAAAACACAGCAGAACACCATTTCCTAATCCAGCTAAATTCAGATCTAAGAATCCATTTGGCTTAGTTTATGGAGATCTCTGTGGTCCCATAAGTCCAACCACACACTCTGGAAAGAGGCTTATCTTCTTATTAGTAGATGACTGTACACGTTTTATGTGGGCCTATTTTCTAACATCGAAAGATCAGGCATTCAACACATTTAAGGAATTTAGACAAAAGATTGAAATGGAGTTAAGAATGAAGTTAAGAATGCTAAGAACAGATAGAGGTGGTGAATTTACATCAAATGAATTCACTAAATACTGTAAGGAAAATGGAATAACAAGACAGTTAACAGCACCATACTCACCGCAACAGAATGGAGTATTTGAAAGAAAGAATAGGACGGTGTTATCAACTACTAGGAGTATGATGAAAGCGATGAAGTTACCCTTAACTTTTTCAGCGGAAGCAGTCAAACATGCCATTTATATACTAAATAGGGTACCTACACGAGCACTGGAAGATAAAACACCGTATGAAGCACTCTACAACAGAAAACCGAACCTGGAAAACCTAAGAATATTCGGATGCACAACTTATGCTAAGATAACGATACCTCAATTGAAGAAGTTGGATGACAGAAGCATACCGATGGTTTACTTAGGAGTAGAGGAAGGATCAAAAGCTTGTAGGCTATATGACCCAGTAGAAAAGAAAAGACATGTTAGTAGGGACGTAAAGTTTATGGAAACGAAACCATGGAATTGGGATAAGAGTGGAGAGGCTACAAGTACACAAGACACATTTTGGGCTAGTTTTGTGGTAGACGAAATTGACAATGGAAATCCTACACCAGTCAACATAGAACACAATGATAATGTGTATCCAACACAAGAACCAATACCGGATCAAATACAAGATCCAGACTCACCAATTACACCACCAGCATATACTTACGAACCCAACTCAGAAGATGAAGAGGAAGCTACTCTTAGCTCATTAGGAAGCTCAGAACAAAGATTTAAAGATACACCAGTACGAGGTTTCAAAGAAATAAAGGATATATATAGGACAGCACGGGTAGTTGAGACTGAAAGTCAACTATTCATAGAAGAAGAACCCCGTAACTATAAGGAAGCATCAACAGATGAAAGATGGATTGAGGCCATGAAAGCTGAACTGGATTCAATTAATAAGAATCACACATGGACTCTAACAACATTGCAAGAAAATCAGAAGGCAATCGGACTCAAATGGGTTTATAAAACCAAGAGAGATGCATAAGGAAAGATCATCAAATATAAAGCAAGATAAGTAGCAAAAGGTTATGTACAAGAACAAGGAATAGACTTTGATGAAGTGTTTGCACCAGTTGCTAGGATAGAGACAGTTCGGTTAATATTAGCACTAGCAGCATATCATGGATGGCAAGTACATCACTTAGATGTAAAATCAGCATTTTTACATGGAGAATTGAAGGAAGAAGTCTATGTTACACAACCTGAAGGTTTTATTCAACATGGAAACCTAGGAAAAGTATACAAGCTAACCAAAGCTTTGTATGGCTTAAGACAAGCACCAAGAGCTTGGAATGTGAAGCTTGATCAAACCTTGAAGTCACTAGACTTTAAGAAATGTAATCTCGAACAAGCAGTTTATACGAAGAGAAGCAAGAATTCTACACTTATAGTTGGAGTATATGTAGATGATTTGATAATCACGGGCACTCCAAAGAAGGAAATAGACTTGTTCAAATCCCAGATGGAAGATAAATTTGAAATGAGCTATTTAGGATTGCTAGCATATTACCTTGGGATAGAAGTTACGCAGACAGGAGGAGATATTACAATCAAGCAAACTGGATATATTAACAAGATCCTAAAAGAAACAAGTATGACGTATAGCAATGATACGAAGATACCATTGGATCCCGGCACTAAGTTGGTCAAGGCGGAAGATGGAAACCCAGTTGACGCAACTTATTACCGAAGCTTAATTGGAAGCCTCAGATACTTATTACATACAAGACCGGATGTTAGTTACTCTGTCGGACTACTTAGCAGATTTATGCAAGAACCAAAGGACCATCACCTGAAGGCAGTGAAACAAGTAATCCGATATATCAAAGGAACAAAGGAACATGGTATAATATACAAGAAGGAAGGCGGCTGTAAGATAACAGGTTACAGTGACAGTAGTTATGGAATTAATACCGATCAAGGAAAAGGAACTACTGGAATAGTATTTTACTATGGAGAGTCACCTATTACCTGGTGTACTCAGAAGCAACCAACAGTGGCGCTTTCATCATGTGAATCAGAATTCATGGCGGCTACTGCAGCAGCATGTCAAGCCTTATGGTTAAAACGTTTACTTAGTGAATTGACTGGATTGGAAGAAAGAAGAATAACGCTTAGAGTTGACAACGTATCAGCGATAGCACTCGTAAAGAACCCATTATTTCATGGAAGGAGTAAGCATATAGACATTCGCTATCATTTCATTCGGGAATGTGTAGAGAATGGTCATATTAATGTGGAACAAGTTAGTGGAGAACTACAAAGAGCAGATATCTTGACGAAAGCATTACCAAGACTCAAGTTTGTGACTATGCGACAAATGCTCGGAGTTCAAGACCTTGGACAAAGCAACGATCAAGATTAAGGAGGAGAATGTGAACCAAGATAATCTCGATATTGCTTTTACAGAAAACGTGAAGGACCAAACGTGTTCATCAGAAACTTAATAACCGCTTGGTGGTTAAGTTAGTTAAAGTAGTTATGTTAGTTAATTTCTGGAAATAGGCGAAGGGTCATGTCGTTTGGCATGTGACTATTCAAATGGTTGTGATGGTTGGAACATTACATTGTAACATTACATTGGTTAGACGAAATAAATAAGTTATCTTCGTTTATATTGTTTGCAAATCAATCATTTCGACTCACACACATCCGAACATATTTGGGACCAACAATCTCTATGTCCATTTTCAGACATCATCGTTAACAAAAAGAAATGCAACCCGAACCTAATCCGAATGCGCAAACAGAAAGCATAATGATGAATACATAGTCCTTGACAACTATAGTGATGACCTGTTTCATACGTGGATTCTGGGTTGATTTTGGCTCCTTTGACTGCAAAATAGCGCAAGAAGACACAAAAGAGAAGTTATTTGTGCAGCTTATATAAACCGAAAATCTTTAGTTTATGAGAATTATAAGTAAGGATTGGAATGGCCCACAAACACTTTTTATTATATAAATATGCTAAGACAATATAGATGTTTCTGAGCATTGGGCAGATTTCAATACCTTTGAACTGTAACACTTTTTAACTAGGTTTTACTAAATAAATAAAATAGCCATTTAGTCTTTGAGTTATAAGAGAAAAAACTATAGATAATTAGTAACTTAGCTTCCATATTGCCCATTTGTGGCATTACAATAAAGAGTATAAAAACGGGTTCATGGGGTCTTATAAGAAAGTGATAACCTAATCAATGCATGAGATAATCCAAACATCACATACCTGAAGGCTTGCGATCCTTAAGAACAAATGTGTCCAGATTTATTGCACCATCGTCAAATTCACATTTGATTGTGGTCTCATAGATTCCAAGGTACCCTTTGCTCCATGGCCTCTAAGGTCACGTAAAAAAGATAAAAATCTTCATACTTAATGTATTTGCAGTCCACAATTTTAGCATCACTGACGTTCTTTTTGTAATTTTGTTGCCCTTGTTAATATACTGACATAAAAATTGTTTACAAGTAAAATAAGGGATAATTATATGATTAGATCGTTGCCCTATGGTTAGTCACTTTTTAGACCAGGAGGTAATTTTAATTCGAAAATAGACCGGACAACTTGTATAACGGGACACTTGTCAGCTTATGAAATTTGACAAGTGTCCCGTTGTACAAGTTGCCCGGTCGCCCGATCTATCGAAAACGTTGCCCGGGCGACTGGTCTATTTTGGTAATTTTCCCGTAAAATAATTAATGACAGAAATAGTCTCAAAAGTCAAAAGGAGGTAGAATGTAACTATACGAGCTGATAGCACTTGTTGAAGATGACATCAACAACAAAAGCACCAATAAAACTAACCAAACCACTAGTCAGATCAACTAGATTATAATCTTGCTCAGGAGTCCGATAACACATTCCTTCAAGTGCAGTCTGCCAAACACATGCAATATGTATAAAATACTCGTATATGTTTATGCCACAAGCATGTATATGTGTGTGCAGATCCGTTCATGGAATTGCTGAATTGTTATTATTCTTTTTGGCAGGTAACATCAACAAAAAAAAAAGGACAAATAGATGGAAATGCGTACGAGGTATCTTCTTAGGCTTTTTCTTAGCAGGAACCGGTGACACTTAATGGGCACACAAATGTCGGCGGTGTCCGGATGGCTGCAAGGCAAAAAGATCTTACGAAGTTGAAGTATGAATACAAAGGCATGGAGCATACTATTTCCAAGTCAGATGGGAGGCGTCTCAGCGTTTTAAAGAGAGCTTAGAGACTACATCAATCTTGCTCATGACATCACGCATTTTCGATTCCAAAACCATGTCGCCCTTGCCCTCCTTTTTCTGCTTATCGAGCAAAAGAGCTTCCTGAATGAACTGGTACAAATTCTTCGGAACTTCAAGCTCTGTGGAACCAATAAGAAAGACCAAGTTAATCAATAAAGTTGGCAACTTGTTGCTTTATAGCATCAGAATGAAATACAGACTTGGTTCCTTCGAAGTCTTGCTTCGAGTTACCCTACCAGTCTCCTGAGAATCACTTTGGGATGGTGCAAGACGATTCTTGTTGCCCGAGATGACCTGATTAAATGAACAACAAGAAAAACATCCTATATTATCTAAACTTTGTAACAGCTGCAATTGATTTTAACTGTGTTTTGTTTTGATCGATTGTGAGTTTTTGATAACTTTTTACCATGGCAATTAGTTACTACACAAAATTCACCATATAAAATTATAACACTTTTCTACCTTCTCTTCGACAGACAGGATTCGATCATATATGGACCTTTTATGTTTCCGGTATGATCTAAACGGGGGAATGAGGTAAGTATTATAACTATTTACAATTTTTAACGGACATATGGATTTTCATAAATGGATGTGTATGAAGTGAAATGGCAGGCTGTGTTTTTTCGAAATTCTGAATCTTTTGTTTTGTTTCAGCCACTACAACAAAATAGTAACATGCTCACACTTATTAGAGCATGGCGCCACACTTTAAAGTGTGAAAAATTAAAAAGTTCACACTAGCATGTGTGTGAACCAATTGGGTGTAGCAAATATTGTCACACTTTTATGTGTGAAGGTTTATAAATATTTTCACACTTTTAAGTGTGAGGGTTTTAAAACAATTCTTCACACTTTTTAGTGTGATGATTTTGATTTTGAAATAATTCTTCATACTTTTAAGTGTGATGCTTTTGATTTTAAAATAATTCTTCACACTTTTAAGTGTGAGATTGAAATTCTTCACACTTTTTAAGTGTGAAGATTTTGAAACAATTATTCACACTCTTAAGTGTGAATACCTTTAAGAAAAAGTTCACACTTTATAAAGTGCGAAGAAAAAAGCGTGTAAAAATGACAAATTTGTTGTAGTGCAGAAAACGAAGGAGGAACAGACTTGTCCTTTGGTCGAGTTTGCTTCACTTCCCGCGACAGCTAAAAAGGGGCATTTAGGACAACTATTTTAATGAGCACAACCCAGCTCGGGACAGTTAAGACAAGACGGTTGCCTCTCCGGTAAAGGGTCAAGAAAGAAGGCCCAGGCCTACGATTGGAAAGCTAAAGCCTTCCCTTAGAAAGCGCAGGATTGAGATGAGACTTCGGAGGATGCCCATGGAACTTGACTTCTTTGATTCTTCTTTCGTGGAGGCGATCTCTGCAGAAATCCACATGCAAAGACCGGTTCCAGCTGTTGTTTATGCTATTTAGGCTATCAGTTGAGTCATAGTGGCCTGCTTAATCTAACAGGTGCTTTATTTTTCTAGGTGTAACTGATATATAGCACAACCTAAGGAACTTTAAATATGATTGACATGCGATGAGGATTGTTGAGTTTCACAGGGTTAGAATAGATTCATGGATATGTTTGGTCTTAAAAATAATTACATTGTTGTATTAGGCGAAACTCATGTGTATTAGGGGTGGGATTGGGTTTAGGTTCAAATATAGAGCGACATACTTGATTGTGCCCGGTATACTTCTGAAAGATAAGTAGTACTACTTAGCAGCGTACTTTAACCAATTATCTCTTTAGGCGAACATGTATGCTAACCACCCCCACGCTCGAAAGAAACCAAAACTAGTTGTTGCATTTGACCGAGTTGTTTTAGTGTCTTATTGATGGTATTCAGCAGTTGTAGTTAGTTAGGAACTTTGTAATGCATGTTAGTAATGATTTATGGTTACTTTAGCTTTACTTTTTTTTTATTTTTTTTTTTCTTTTTTTCTTTTTTTAATATCAGTTTTTGGTCTTAAATATATTTTTCATCTTTGTGAAGGTGGAGGATGAGAAGACAATACTAAGAGGTCAAATAGGATCAAGACCACCAAGATGTAAAAGAAGGTGTCATTCGTGTGGTCAATGTGATACAAGTGCCTACAACATCCCAAAAAAAAAAAAAAAAAAAAAAAAAAAAAAGCAGTAGGAATTGTGTATATAGCATGAGTGACATTGGTTGTTTTAGATCTTCCAATATTTTCTTTCCTTTTACCTTTTTTCTTGAAGGCCTGATTTTTGTGCGAATCTTAATGCGATTAATCTATAACTGCTTTAGAAAGAAAATGGCAATAACATGTTGCATTTTGGTATCAATGTGTAAAGTTCCTTGGTATCAAGAGAAAAGAGGATTTGAAATGTGTTTACCGACACCGTGTATAACAGAATACACTTTTGTATGAAAACAACCCGCAGCGAAACATGGGCTTTAAATACTCCTTTTTAAGTATAAGTTATACATAAATGTAAGATTATATTTGAGTTCTCCTGTAACTTTTTTTTTTCTTTTTGTAATAAGGAAGTTATAGTATAAGCAACGTATGCTAACTTTGACAATTTTATGATCAAGTAGAAGCAGCAAATATCACAAATTGATGAAAAAGCAATTTTGCACGCAAAATGTACATTAATAAGCATGATACAATGGTTATTCATAATCAGGAAATGAATAATCCTTCAAAGCTATCAATTAACAAAAATATAACAATTACACATCATAAATTAATAGCACGGGTTCAAAACTAAAAGCATATATTACTAGCTTACATCTCATGCAAGTCAAATATCGTTTTTAATACCAATTGTAACACAACTAGAAAAATATTATTGCATGTAGTTTTGCTTGAATAATAAATGATATTTTTTTTTTATCTCAAAGCATTATCCAAAATAAATAAATAAAAAAAAATTATAAAATATATACATAGGATTTCCTATTTTTAATCCAATCAAGTAAAATCATTTAGGACACATTAAATTGTTCACTTCTTAATCGATAATAATAAATAACTTAAAAGAAAAACGTATCATAATACATAATCATAAACGGAAGTAAGATGTGTTCCATCTACGCAAGTCAGAAGCTGCTTAGGTTTGTATCAAATTGACATTCAAACAACATACAAAAGATCGATGGGGATAATAAATAGTAGTATCTTTTATGATAGTGGTCATGGTTGGCTCATTGATACATCATGCCATCCACCTGAAAAATGAAAATCACCAGCTACATCAAGGTTCATGATAACAACCTTCACATGCATTTATAATGTATTTACCAAGATAAACATCTTAACCTGTCATCGCCACATGGGTTAAGATAGTCATAACCACCGAGCACGGACCTCCTACGCACCATCCCACTAGACTCGTAATAGAATTCAGGATCGATCCAGCCATCTACACATAAATTTATCATTTACATACAGTATAAACCATTTAAATCGTACTATCAAATGGGATGGTCGAAACATGTAAAATTTTAATATAAAATTCTCAATCGTTTTGATATAATGACAAACTCATTCACAAAGTAGATGGGTTAAAAGTTGAGGACAAGTGTGATTCAGGTTACACTTTGGTCAAGCTCAATTATTCGTTTGATGTATAGACAACTAGTTGGACATAATGTGTCACATACCTAAAATTTTGATATATGAAAACTAGAAAGAGCACACACCTAACAAAAGGGTCCAAATTCGTATTTTTGAGTTAAGGGGAATAGGAAAGAAGAAAGGCTAAGGTATGAAAGCAGAAACCATTACATGTTCAGCGAATGAAATTATAGATTTCATAGCTTACACACATCAAAGAAGAAATACAAAAAGATAGTAATAAATTTGTGTGCTTTAAATTTGTCTTTGATATCTAGTGATACTCTGTTTCTCGAGGTGAAAATAGATGGACAACAAAGTTTGTACGAAAGAAAATGTAGAAATATATGGAAGACTAACCTTTAACATTTTCATAGCTGACTCCCGGGGGAATATTATAGGGAGGACCATCTTCTATCATCTCTGCTTTCAACATCTCTGCTTGCAACTTTTTGCTTGCGGCTTACCAGAATAAACGGAGTATTAGTTTACATGAACTATTAGGAAGAAATACTTTAGATGGTTCCTGAGCATTGGGCAAATTTCAACACCTTTAAACTGTTGCATTTTTTAATTAGCTATGTTTTAATAAAACAGAAAAAACTACAATCAATAAGAAACTGGGATATTGCATGTTTGTAGCAGCACAACAGAGAGTATAAAAAGGATTTTGGGTTATTGTAAGATAGTAATAACCAACTCAATGCATGAGACACTCCAAACAATCACATACCCGACATATCGGGAAATAGACCGGCAAATGAGTCCAGAGTTATTGCACCATCATCAAAATTACACCTGGCTGAGATCTCATACTTTCCACGCTTCGATTGTTCAGTGGCCTTTATGGTCATGTAGAAAAGATACTCCTTTCCAACCTTGAGGTAGTAGCAGTCAAGTATTTTAGCATCACTGATGTTCTCTTGGTTGTCCTTGTTAACATACTGACATAAAAGTTGTTTACATGTAAAACAACTACAAGTAACGGCAGAAATAGAATGAAAAACTTGAAAGCAGGCAGAACGCAACCATACCATCTGATAGGACTCATTGAAGACCTTAGCAGCATAATTACAAATCAAACGAGCAAAATCATCATCCCTTTTAAGTGGGTTTTTAATTTTCTCATCGATAGGAAAAGGCAATCCCTTGAGTGTAGGCTGCAACATGCATGAAATATTTTATTAAAAAACAAAAAAAAAATGTTTACACATGGAATATATATAAATAATGTTTGTGTCTGACATAAATTCATGCATATGTGTGTGCAGAACCGTGGATGTAAGTTTATATAGACGAAGAGAAAAGAGAGATGAACATCTTATACATACAATTTTAGCTGCTTCATCGCGCTTTTTAAATTTCCGCCAGGCTCCCCGATCCACCAATAGAGGATTGGTGTTATGCGGGTTCGCTGAAAGATAAAAGTTACCAACTTATCATCCATGTGTTGGCTCATAAATGAAATATTATACTGTACAAATAGACACAAAGACACCCACAAACGCGCTAATAAGACATAACCACTTTATCATTCACTGTAGTATTCATAACAGGGTAATGTTCAGATTTGTAATAAATTAACAATCCTAATGTACTGGTGTAGAATTAAAATATTAAGATTTGTTATAGAATATTCTCCAGCATTAATATCTTTGTATGACTACACCTAGTGTCTCATTTGCTTTGTTCATGAACTTGGTGAATTGTCATTATTCTTTTTCGCACAGATAATATAAGTATAAAAGAAGGACAATTGGATGGAGATGTGTACGATGTCTGTTCTTCCTTTTCCTTTTCTTTTTAGAGATTAGGTATGGTGCAGGAGACTTAGCGGGCACACAGAGTCTGGCGGTGTCCAGATGGCTGCAAGAAAAGGGAAATGTTGTATAAGTACAAAATATATACAGTAACATAAACTTAATTGTTTGTTCCCATGAAAGCTAAACAAATAACCAGCCCTTAAGAGTTTGCTTTAATAGAGTTAAAATATGAATAAAAAGGGATGGAACATACAAAGTCCAGTCAGATGGCAGATCGTTATCATATTTGTGGAGCGTAGCACTAATGTCCATCATGCGGAGAACATCACTATATTTCGATTGCAAATCCTTGTCGCTGGTGTTAGCCTGTAGCTGCTCCCAGAGCACAAGAGCTTCCTGAATGTACATATATAAACTTTCTGGAACTACAATCTCTGTCAAACCGATAACAAACAATAAATTAATCAATGAAGTTGCCAACTTGCTTTTTTTATAGTATTAAGATGAAATGGCTAGAAGAACAGAACTGCATACCTCCTCGTTCCTTCGCAGCCTTGCTTCGAGTTACCCTACCAGTGATTCTCTGGGATGGTGCAAGAAGTGATTAAATGAATGGGCAGAAATTGAAATCAACAAGAAAAACTTTGTATATATTCAGTTTGGGCTTATGTTTCATAAGGTCACTTTTTGTTAACATAAGCCGAAAGCACGCTAAATCTTGTCAAAAAGCACTTAAGAATGTATTTAATATGGTTTGCTAGCTGGCTTAAAACAGTGATAATGTTTTGACTTTGCACAAGAATAGCTGGACCGAGGGTTTGGCCATTTACTTTGGAGTAATGAACTTCGAATCAAAACAAACAAGTGGGTAAAGATTGGTCAAGCACTGTTTCTTGTTCATGGGTTTATACGTCTCTTTTACTAAGGGAAAATAAGCTATATAATCGTCATATAAAAAAATTTCTAATTATATTTTAGCTTAGCTAACATTTGTTTGCAACCAAAATTATATGCTATAAAGATGACTTTAAACAGTATAAAAAAGTTATTCTTACATCCTCCATAGTCGATGATGATCGAGTTTGCACCATGCTGTTAACAAAAAAAAAATGAAAATCAATATCAATCAAATATGAAGACGAATTGAAAAATTGGGACACATGCCTTCTGCATGCGAATTGAAACCCTAGGTACTTTTTGATTTGGGATCATCCCTTTAGATTTAATTGATTGGGGCAATTTCATTCATATCCTTGCAAAATTCAAAAATTTCATAAATATCCTTTTGATGCATTAAATGTATTGTATTTTATGCATAAAAAACTAGTAAAAATGATATATATGAAATTTTTGAAAATTTCAAGGATATACATGAAATTTTCCCTAATTGATTTATGCTATATATTAACTATCGTTTGCCGGCAAATTATGGGCTCCGAATTTGGCCCTGTCCTACATACTATTGGGCTAAGTGTTGACAAAAAGTACAAATCACTGTCATCAATCATAAATAAGAAGACGAAATTTAGGTTGTTTGATTCAATTGGGGATAGAAAATGCAGCTAGCTAGCCATGCATGCAAAACCCTAATCCAAATAGGGGACCACGACCAATGTTTGGGTATTTTAGGAAAACTGAGAAGCAATTTACAAATCCTTCAAAAATTTATACAACCAGTCGACTAAGGGATACTGGACTTGGTAATCGGCTTTGGCCGATTGGGATTGATGTTAGGAAATCTTTGGTAACCATGATTTCACCAAATGATTCGCCGGATTTGAACCTAGATCACCCAAACTCGAATAGATTTTAACTGTGGCAGCCCAATTCACTTTTCATTTCTTTGTTTAAGTAGCTAGTTTCGATGAAAATTTATTTTAGTCTTTGATGGCGTTGATGGTTTTTATCGTTAGTTTTGATTTCCTCTATGCTCACAACAATAGGACAACATGGTGAGGACAAATTATCCACGACAGTTAAAGAATGAATTGCATTCATAACACAAGCCATCGTTTGATATATAGCGTCGTGACTTGTGACTGTTAGGGAATGATTTGTATCCTTTATAGTAAATCGACCCCCAATGTATTACATATATGAAATCGAGTAGTGCAATTAATTGATTTATACATTAGCTAGCTAATCTTAAAATTTTGACATGATATATTTTCATTATGATAATTCAACTTTTACGTGTCCAAATACAACAATCTTTGATATCCTTTGGAGAAACATAAGCAAAGTCAATGATAGCATCAACAATTAAAAGATGAAAGATTAGAGAGGCATACTTATTTGGACATCAAAGAGTTTTTGGTATAAATAACAAACAAAGAAACAATGATATATGTGTTTCGATGATCGAGCATTCTATTAATTTCAAAGTAGATTTATATTTCGACAACTTTAGGACATGTTTTGCTTAATTAATAAAAGATATTTTTTTAATCTGAAAGTATTATAAAAAATAATACTATAAATAGATTGTAAAATATATACATAGGATTTCCTATTTTTAATCCAATCATGTAAAATCATTTAGGGCATGTTAAATTGTTCGCTTTTTAATCAATAATAATACATCTTTTATATAATAAAATAAAACCCTTATTGGAAATTTTCTATTTTTAAAAAATCAATTCATTCCTTTTTTGGTAATAAATTTTTTAATTTGATTTTTTTTTTAGATGTAAAAAAATAAAAATAGAATAAATCTTTCTTAATTTAGGCCAAATCTTAAAAAAAGTCGTTATTTTCATTCCCATGAAGAGAAAACGTCAAATACACATGGGCCTCCTAGCTAATTTATCATAATTGTGGACCAAGTTATAAAACTTCTTTAAAAAAACTCTTCCTCAAACATTCACTGTCACACACACACAAACACAAACAAACCACAACTAAAAACATCCGAAACAATCAATCGAAAACAACAATTGATCCAAGAAATCAGTAAGATCTTAAGTTTAATTCCTTTTAATCTCCTTAATCTCCTGATTCAAAATCCTAAATTCCCTTTTTATCTAAAAATCCGCCAAACACCCAAATCCCATCGCTCACCAGCCACAAATTCGTCATAAACAGGTTCAAGATATAAGCCTCCGATTCAGTTATGTTGCAGCATCGATCTTCCATCTCCAGCCACAAATAGAACATAAACATAGGTGCATGACCGACAATTCGAAGATTAATTGTGCAGTGATTTCGAAGATCAATCCCAGTTTATTGATGGAAGAAAAAAAAAATGCCTTTTCTTCTTCATTCACACTGGTTTTATTTTAAATTTATATAGAGCTTTATAATTATACATGTGAATGAATAAATGATCAATCATCGACTTTGTTGTTACTCTATTTATTAGATTTTTATATGACACAGATAGAGAGAGTTCTGGATTTATTGGCTAACAAAATTTAGTAAAGTTACCCTTGAACTAATATTAAAGCCACATCTGATTGCTCATTCCAACTTGCTAAAGGCCCATTTCTCTACATAAACATAACTAGGTTGACACCATGTAATTGCTAAGTTTGTTTTTTCTCGGTTCTATTCTTATTTTTTGAGGCATTGAACTTTAATGACTTATACTTACAAAATGCAGGATGCCAATATGGAGGGGGAGACATGTGTTTGGTGATTTGCACAAACATTTAGATGAAGAAGCTAATAGCTAAAGAATATATTTGGTATGGTTATTGTTGTTGTTCGTTTTTTTTTTTTTTTTTAATCTCAACTAAAACGTAATCGTTTCAAAATGAGTTCCAGATTGAGGTGTGTTATTGAAATCTATGGTTGATAACTTTGGGTACTTTTAGTTGCGACTTAAATAGGACGCCAACTACTCTAAAGGGAATGGTGTGTTTGGGATTGCTTATTAGGGGCCATAATGGGTGTTTGGGTAAGCTTATTGAATCAACTTATTAGCTTATGCGTTATTAAATGTCCGAACACCTTATGGAAGCAGGGATTATATGCCCATTAAGAATAGAAAAAATTAAAGTAACTCCCAATACCGTCTTCCACGGTGTATGGGGGAGACAGCCAATGCCCATTAAGAATGCGTTGCCTAATTAAACATATATTTTTCTTATTTTGCCTTTGTATACTTTTTGGTTTTGGTGCTGGCATTTTTCTTGTGTACTAAACATATTAGTGGTGAAAGGTAAATTTGTAGTAATCTATTTTGACAGTTTCTAATCTGTCTGATGTCTCATTGATAATATAGCCCATATATGCATAATAATTCTTTATTTTCAAATTGGTTCCATGGTTAGTAACTTAGTATGTTATTGTTATACCAAAATATAAAAGGCAAAAGAAAATCATCTCCAATTAGCAAGTGATAATTTGGATACGGGTGTAACATCTAAGAGACAAGATGTAAAAGAAAGTACATTATATAATGCTACAACATCATATGAAATGCTATGATCGGGTCAAATGAACACATTATGTTACAAAGTATGAGAAACACTAATGAGGCGCTATTAAAATGAAAAAGCAAGGGAGTCTTTTTTGATTTCACATTCATATGATATTTGTATTGTATTAGTTTTCAATGTGTTTTATTATTGCAGGTACGAGTTAAAGTGAGGTAAGGAACTTAAACTACGTATGTGATGGCAATGTACGAACACATGATACAACTCAAGGTGAGTTAGAATCTTTACATATATTTTTTTTTCTCCATGGTACATTTTATTCACATTATTTCTTATTACTCTTGCTGATTTTTTTTTTCTTTCTTTCTTTGCTCGATTTACCTCGACACAGGAGTATCCTCTGTTTATCTTCACTTGGGTAATTGTAATCAAGATAGTGAACACTGGAATGCAGCTTTATGGTACAAGGAACACATGTTCGTAATTTCTTCTTTGCAGTACACAATTGAGTTCCAAAAGCGAGGCTTCGACATTGTCATATGCAAAAGGATGAAAACGTTGACCAGTAAATTCCCATTGAATTACCTGATCAAACACTCAACCTGGATGGATACAATGTTGTTTTGGAGATGATGCACGACCCATGTGCATGCATCAAGGGGATCTGGGAGACCTTAAGGTTTTGGAAATCTGAAAGAGGTTCTTAACACTCTAATTATTACATACTAAGCATTAAAGGGGTTTTCATAATCATCAATTCATTGCCATAGTTATTATATGGTGTCTTGACAATATCATACACTTACGTCATCAATGTTTTATAACTGTCATAATCATTTTGACTTTTTTATTTTCCATCCAACTTTCGAAGATTGATTTTCAAATATTTTGTCACACTTTAAAGTTTTAACATCATTGGATGTTTACTTAAAAAGGCACCATTTGTTGTTTACTGACAACCTTGTGGTAAGATACTCATAAGAATTTGAGTACCAATAGAAAGTGCTATTTACATATGGTTTCGTCATGCAAATGCTATAGAGTGTGGTGTGTCTAATTTAAGCTATAAGTTTTATAGTTGACAAGAAATGTTGGGCTCATTTAGGATATCACCCCTCCGAGCACCACAATGCTAATATTGTTGAATTTACTTTATAGTTATAGGTGTGTTCTACCGATCATGTGGTTTTCGCATTGTAGAAAATGAAGGTTACGAAAGGCATGTAAAAGGACTGACGAGCATGCTACAACTTCATCTTTATAATTGTTCATGCAGCTACAACTTTGCGCTTAGTTGTCTATTAGCTAACTGCCTATCACATTTGCTTTATTTTCATATGGGAATGATGAGAAACCAATAGTAAGAGGGACAAGTCTGTTGGAGAAGCCAATGAATCTCTGGTAAGTTATTTTTAAGTGGTGTTATTTCATATTGCTAATGCATTAAGAGTTACATTAGAAGCCTAATTGGTTGTTTGAAAATGGCTTATTAGAAGTTAGATCTTTTTTGCTAAAAAAATAAGTTAGATCTTTAGTAGTTTGGCTAAACTAGCAACTACAATAAAAAAAGAATATATGTGACATAGTGAGACATGAAGTCAATTTCGGATACAGTTGTGGAGGAAAATATGGTAGCTTTCTGGTAAGTAGGAATCAGTAAGGATCACCAAGTTATACTTTACTAACCCCCCATTAGATCATGATATGAGAGCTAAAGTTAGGATTTTTGAACTTATGACTTTGATACACATCAGAAATATATTACCGAGCTTCCAAGAATTCATGATGGGACTTTTGATACTGATTTGGGTTTTATGTTTGTCGTTGTGTACTAAGAGGGCTAATGTGGATTTAAGCTTTACATTTCATGAGCTAGATGCGTTTATACAGTATGAGAGGATGCTATATCAATACGGGAAGGTGGGTTTTGAAGTGTTTATGATGGCGGTTAGATTTAGGAATATAAATTGTTTTAAATGGTGAGTTCTATTGTATGCTTATAACATGGTTACAATTTATTTTGTTGTCGAGGTTTATGTTTGACATTGTCTTATTTTATAAGTTGTAGTTCTCATTTCTACTGAAGTTGGCTTACTGTTTATAGGTTCAATTTTAGTACTGTAAGTTGATTCATGACCTCCTAATATTGTTTAGTAATTAACGTATTATTATCATTATCATTATCATTATTTCAGGTTCCCGCACCAAAATGAGGTGATATTTGTTAGACAGATTGGTGATGCTTTGAGAAGCAAGCTTGATTACCTTGGTCGGATTTTAACAATTGAAATGGGAAAAATCCTTCCCGAAGGAATAGTGGAAGTTCAAGTATGTATTTACCTTTTTTCTATCATTAGTCAGTCACATTGGCCAATACTTAATAAATACGGTTTATGAGTGACATACATCTTCGAAATCGTGAGTATGAAGCAATGTGTAAATATGAAAAACTAACAAGTCATTATGATCCTTACTATATGACATGTAAAAGATGTGAGTCAATAGTATAGGTACTCTGTGTTGGTCTTTACCCATGTGCGATCATCCCATACATCAATGCATTAGCCTCATAATCTCATTCATATGCCTTCTTCGCTTCCTACATATATGCATTTTGTATGGCTTATTTGGTTCACTTTGTGTTTCGCTCATACATGAACTGCAAAAGCTGAGTATGAAGTGTTTTCTTGGCCAAAAATTATTGATATGTGCAACTTAGAAGTGGGGCTAAGCCGACAGTTGAATGGATCAGTTATACCTTCTGAAAGTAAGCTTCAATTCTTACTTCTTTAATAGTATTGGAACTTTAGAAGTATAGAAAGATTACCATATTTTCTTTGTCGATGGCGATGAGATTGTCACCGGATGTGGCAATGTGGACCCATTTTTGGGTCAGTTTTTGAGCTATGGGCCTTTATCCAGTTGGTCAAATGGGTGAAGTTTGAATTATTGGGCTGAAATTAATACAATTTGAGCTGGTTAAATGGGCTGAAAGTCGGCAAAGGGTAAATATGTGTTAAATGTAGTGGCCAGGTAAGCTGAATTTAGAGCATGAACCTCCCAAGCTACCCGGCTCCAAGGTAACTACAAGTTGTAGAATATGGTATCAATTCAGTGCACACTCGACATTGAAAATCTTCTAATAATTGGTTTACTAATTGATGACCTCATATATGGTGGTGTGCAGGTCCATGATGAGATTAAATCTGCTCTCGGACCCCTTGCTAGACGTGACTCAATGTACTTCGATGTTAACTCTAATATTGTTAAAGTTAGGACAAAATTTGTTATATATTTTGTGTTATGAAAGAGAAGTACATGTTTTTGAAGTAAAAAGTAATATATCAGATGTCAAAAAATGGGTATCAGGTGTAACTTTTTTGTATGGTTAAAGATGACAGGTTTAAATTTGTGGTTAGTACCCGTATGCATTCTATCGTATGTGTCATTGAAAGTGGTACTTCAGCTTCAAGCAAACATTTGACCAACATAACATAGAGTGAAAAAAGGAAGGAAAAAAACAAGAAAGCGTTCTATATTAGTGTTTTTTATTGTCTAGAAAAACCTATAAAATGTCATAATATCTGAACTAACAATGGTAACAAGGTAACCATGATTAAAACAAAAAACAAAAATTATACTTTTTTTAATAATAAAAATACATTATTTAAAAATTTAGAAAAAACCTCGTGCGTGCACGGGTTTTATAACTAGTAGTAATAATAAATAAATAAATACGTATTACAATACATAATCATAAAGGGAAGTAAGATGTGTTCCATCTACGCAAGTCAGAAGCTGCTTAGGTTTGTATCAAATTGACATTCAAACAACATACAAAAGATCGATGGGGATAATAAATAATGTAGTAGTATCTTTTATGATAATGGTGATGGTTAGCTCATAGATACATCGTATCATCCACCTGAAAAATGAAAATCACCAGCTACATCAAGGTTCATGATAACAACGTCCTAACTTCACATATATAATGTATTCACCAAGATAAACATCTTAACCTGTCATCGCCACATGGGTTAAGATAGTCATAACCACCGAGCACGGACCTCCTACGCACCATCCCACTAGACTCGTAATAGTCTTCAGGATCGATCCAGCCATCTACACATAAATTTATCATTTACATACAGTATAAACCATTTAAATCGTACTATCAAATGGGATGGTCGAAACATGTAAAATTTTAATATAAAATTCTCAATCGTTTTGATATAATGACCAACTCATTCACAAAGTAGATGGGTTGAAAGTTGAGGACAAGTGTGATTCAGGTTACACTTTGGTCAAGCTCAATTATTCGTTTGATGTATAGACAACTAGTTGGACATAATGTGTCACATACCTAAAATTTTGATATATGAAAACTAGAAAGAGCACACACCTAATAAAAGGGTCCGAATTCGTATTTTTGAGTTAAGGAAGGGGTGAAAAAAAATAATAAAAAAACCAACAACAACAACAACTTTGTTCAATGAGTGTGCAAATTTACCACTTCCTATTGATATTCAAATTTAGGAAAGAAGAAAGGCTAAGGTATGAAAGCAGAAACCATTACATGTTCAGCGAATGAAATTATAGATTTCATAGCTTACGCACATCAAAAAAGAAATACAAAAAGATATTACTGTAATAAATTTGTGTGCTTTAAATTTGTCTTTGATATCTAGTGATACTCTGTTTCTTGAGGTGAAAATAGATGGACAACAAAGTTTGTACCAAAGAAAATGTAGAAATATATGGAAGACTAACCTTTTGTTAGAATATGGACATTATTTTAGTAGTCGTATGTTAGGATCGAACTCGAGATCACGGGATTGCACACAATACGTATGAAGAGAAAAAGAAATAATTATTTATAAATGTTATAATTAATTATAAAACACAAAATAAATAATAATAATTAGTATTATTGATTAATGACTAATTATTTATTAAACAAAGATTAGGAAAGTAATACTAGACAAAACATGGAAACAAGAGAAGGATCCGGAAACCCCTAGGGGATCCAAAATCCGATCGGCCTAAGGGGGTTCCCACCTCCTTATGTGCCTTGAGCTCCAAGTTTTGTGTAGTATATAAGCAAACCCAAGATGTAGGTTTTTCTCATAACTTGTACACACACATCTTGGTGTTTTCTCTCCTTCTCTTATTCTTAGTCGATCCAAACTTAATCTCTTAAGGGATTTCGATTTTCATCAACTAAACATAGTTTTGTGTTTGATTTACTTGCATAAACTTTTTCTTGAATTAGTACGTGTGTACAAGAACGTGATTCAAACACACTATTGTTTGATTCTTGGATTGAATTACAAAAAGGTAAGGGGTAATTCTTATAATCCTTATAAACCCTAATTAGGGTTCTTGGTTCCGGAAGATTGCATTGATTCTTTTTCGGGCTAGAATCACAAAGGTATGTTTACTATTTATTATTGATTAATTAATTACATGTTATATGATCTTGTTATAATTGCTTCCGCTATGCTCACTTGATGTGTTTGGTTTATTTTATATGAATGTCATGATATCATAATTCAACAGTGGCATCTAGAGCTGTTATAATGTGTAATTAATTATCGAAACGCATAAAAATTGGATCTTGATTCGTATAGTTACATGTTTTTAGGGTTTATGTGTTAGATCCCTAACCCTAAATTTTGGGTCGATTTTGACCTAAAGGGTTTTTAGGGTTTATGGTTTTTAATTTTTTTAATTTGATTAGAAACCCTAAGATGTCATGTTATTGTTATGCGTTTTAGTAAACGATCTTGGTGCAATGTGTTAATTGTTAAGCTAAATCCATGAAAAAGTGCATATTTGCATGGATTTTTATTGTGTTTATTTAAATTGTTTATATGAATTAATGGCTAAGTTATATCGAAACATGTAAATTTATTTAAAGATGTCGAATTGGGGATGACTCCAATATTAAGTAATCAATTATGTGCTATGTGGTATTTATTTAATTTTGGCTTACGCAATCGATTTATCGATGTATGTGGCTCTTTTGCCAAGAAGAAGAAAACCCTAATTGAATTAATACGTAATACACCTAGATTTGATTATTAATAGGACTTTTTAATAAGATTTGCATGTGGCTACATGTTTTATACATATTTAATTGTTATCATTATGTATATTTGTTTATTTAGTTGTTTTTTTTTTATTGTATATTACTTGTTTTTATTTATTAATTGTGTTAGACATGTTTATAAACGAAAAGGGTAATTTTTTGAATAGAACAATAATACGGACTAAATAATGGCGAAATTGTTTTGGTTTTTAAGAGTTTAAAATTTCAAAGGATTGGTTGATTGATGTTTTTGTACGTAATGGTTAAATAGGCTCGACCGAAGTTTACACACTATAAGATGGGTATAAGGATGGCAACGCATTAAATTGTGGCCTTAGAGAGACAACATTCTGTCTTAACGCTCGTTTGTATGTAAATTAGACTTACCGAACAACCATTACATGTACACTGTCATCTTAAGGGTGAATTAACCACAATTCCACAATGATTATCCGAAACACTAGGCTTTCGGGCTTATGCAAAAGTACGATATAGTGGACGATAATTGATGGTAATTCTTTAATTGGTGAACCCGATACCTCAATCAAAACTTTGTTATTTTACTCTTAGCAAATTGGTAATAAAAATGTTTTGTAAAACCAATGTTATGAAGTTGTATGCATGCTTCTTCATACATTATTTTGATTACACGCCAAAATTTAATACCCTTATAAAATTAAGTCGAATGCCATCTAATTAAGAACACTTGAAGTTGTAATTTACGTCATGTGAGAACTTGGCGAGATTGCAATGGAGAGGTAAATTTCATAAATTCATTGCTAGCAGATCAACTGATGTGATGGATTTGTGAGTTTACAGTTTTTAAGTTAGACGACTTAAATTGAGTAGGAAGTGAGATCTTGGACTCAAGGCATTAAGATGGGGATCAAACATGCTTACATTACAAAAGTTTTGTGATTGTAAATCCCATAAATCTAGGAATTGCAATATGATATTGGCAATTATTGTTCGACAATTACCTTGTTGAATACTACCATTACTAGCAGATCAACTGATGTAATGGTACTATGTCAATTTGGATCCTAGCTTTAAGAAAATACTACGGTTTATATAAATATTTACCAATGGGTATATTATTTTCTTAAAGACCTAATTATTGAAAATACTGAAATTGAATTTTGTAATTCGTTTTAATGTATTAATGCAACGTTCAAACCATAAACGCACTTTGGGCTTTGGTAAATTGATCTAGTTCTTTTTTCAAACAAATGTTTGATTAAGAAATATTTACTTGAAAGACAAAAGAAGTCTCCTGATGCGTGGGAATCGCAACAGGCTTTACCTCTCAAGGGATCTCGAGAAGCTTACAACCCCCACCAGGCAGTGTATCTGATCGTTGTAGTATAGTATAGTGACAAGTACCGGGGGATTGATCATTCAGCTTAGGAATAGTGTCGCTAGGATTAGAAAGCCTAAATTACTAGTTCTAAAGGTGAGGGATGATTATTTTTGTATTTTTATGTTTTTATGAAAGCAAGTAAAATCTCGGGTTTTGAAAGAGTGGACGGAATTAGTTGCTATTCAACTAACCCAAAACTAAGATGCAATCAAAATAAAATAATAAAAATGAAAATAAACTAATTATACTAAGGTTGTGAGCAGTAATTGGAGAAAATGTGTTTACTTAGACTTCACTACTCCCTAGATATCTTTTACACGTTAATTACTTGTTATAATTGCATGGATGACGGATCGTATTCCTTAATACCATTCATGGGGTGGCATACATAACTCCCCAATTCTATGAGCTCTTATCTCCTCCTACACCATGCCCAACACAACTATAGGGATTGTAAACAGTGGCTCATGCATTAAATACAACCAATAAAGACCTAGTACGCCTCGGTTCATGTTTCTTAAGACGTTCAAGCATGTTACCATTTGGAGATCTGCCAGTTTTCTTAAGCCTAACATATAAAATCATTCATCCAAGAACAAGAATAAACAAGTAATCAACACATAATCAATATCTAGGTTTCATTAGATCTAAGCAAACACAAAGGAGATCTAGCCTAGCATAATGGAATTGAGACAAGAACAAGATATAGACAACCAACACATAGACATATTGATTGAATTAGAAGAACACTTATCTCAATTACAATGCAAGGTATCAAGGGTTTGGAACCCTTGAAAAACCTGTAAAAGTTGCACCAAATTCGTCTTTAGGGTTTCTCCAAAACTTCTCTCCTTAATGTGAAAAACTAGAAAACTATATATAGGAAAATAAGGCTGACGGCGTCAAGACAACAATGTGACGCCGTCACCTCGCCGCCAAATACTTCCTCGGACGGCCTTGATCTTCTTATAACGGCCTATGTGACGCCGTCATCAACCACGGTATTTTATTCTTGGGACTCTGACGCCGTCAAGAGCAACTCTTGACGCCTTCATGCACTGTTCCCAGCATAGAAATTTGAGACTTTGCCGTTTTCTTCACTTTTATGCTCCAAAAACATTCAAAATGGCTTCTTTTCCAGAATTCACTCTCCAAGTACCTAAAATCACAAAAGGAACGATTTAGGGCAATATTTGATCAAATAAAGTTGGATTCGGGCTTAAATGACCCCCTAAAAACGGATCATTTTTCACCTCATCATATACCCTTACACTTGAGATTTGCTTGTCCTCAAGCAAATGCGCTTTTATTCTACTCAAAAGACAAGTTAGGGGTCATTTAACACTAATATAAAAGTAATTACAACAAATAATCGTTCCACTAAAGACCAATAGACAAGCACGGAGGTCATACACAAGCACCTCACAAATAGTGTTTAGATACTCACATCTCTCGGGTGTAATAAAGTGTAAATTACAATATGGAAACGGAAGATATCTCTCACTACCTGTCATAGTAAAATAGATTATCATAGGCTTGGGAAAGGATCAAACCTCCACCACATGGCGTAAGCACCTAGGATAAACTATCAAAGAGGTCTTTTAAAGGGTTGTAACGTTAGGTATAGGGATATGGATTACACGGTTTTGTTGGATAAAGGAAGTTTTGCTGGTGGCGAGTTAACAATCTTGGTCAATTACATGTACAATATGGCGTTGCTAAGCCAAGACTAGACTCGACTTAAGCTAATAAATGAAAAATAACTAAAAACATAAAATAAACATAGAATGAAACGGGATGGTAGTCCGTATGTTTTTTCTCTTTTTCTTTTTCTATTTTTTTCTTTCTTTTTCTTGTTTTTTCGATTTTTTTTTTTTTTTTTTTTTTTTTTTTTTTTTTTTTTTGCATACACTCTTACCCTACCATCCGAAATAATACATCATAGGGGATGAGAATTCCCCTTACACTTGAATCTTTACATACTTTACATTAAACTAATCTAATGACTCGAATTAAGAAAATCAAAACACTTGGAGCACTTTTAAGATTAACGTACATATGGGGGTAATAAATGATGTTCTTCCCCATTACTCCATAAAATAAGTACTTACCCATGAGTCCCAATCGTCAAAACAGTATGTACAAGGATTTGACTCGACTTAGCAACCATGTAATCAATTAGAAAGTTAACTTAGGGTTTAACAAATAACAATAATGCACTAAAAATGAGCGCATACACGGAAGGCTAAGGCGATTTGGTTGTACATTTAAGTGGGGTGTAACAAATTCTTCCTTTAAGTAAGATGCTTAAAGTTAGAAACGAAAAAATAGGCTCGGAGGGGTGTACTAGGGGTTTCGCGTACTAAAAATGAGTACAACGCTAAGGGTGTGGGAAAAATTAGTTGACTTAACTAGCCAAGTAATATGACTTAAATGGTCAAGTAATTATGATACGAGTTTAACACAAGGGTGATCCTAATGCCTCTTATCATGTAGTAAATCCTACCACACGAATGTAGTCTCACTAGCGGTCTCGGGATGCATCACTAACGCAAGTTCTAGAATCTAAATTCTACCGGTACACTCATAAGCACTAATAGTAAATGCTTTTCCTATCAAATCTAAAGGCGAGCCTCACATTTTTGGGTGGAAAATTTTTCTGAATATACGGTTATGTGCTAGTCATACAATCTCCTATCCATGAGACGCTTGCTATGGCTAAAGTTTCACTCCTAAATGTTGTAAAAAAATTTAAATTTGGCGCTAAAATTGCACTAACAAGTATTTCTCATAGTTTTATTACACATCTACTATTAAATAAAACAAACTCAAGCGAAAGTGCATATGTAAGGTATCATCTTTTTACCCTCCCCTTACACTTAAGATGAACATTGTCCCCAATGTTCAAGTAAAGAATGTAAAAGTGAAAAAGCAAAGAAAATGAAATCAAATACTCCCCTGATTCGCTCGGTATGGATTATAGGTTGGCCAGGTTAGATCTTCTTCCAAGAAAACGAACAATCAAAGCTTCCCTTCCAGAATATAAATCATTTCCTTGTCGAACATAACCTGTAAATCCTGACAAAAATAGACAAGACAACCTCGCGTAAAATCGGCGGCATCCTATATAAGTTTCTAAATCCTAGAAAACAAAGTAAGATATAATGCTTGTGAAATGAAGTTTGCAGATTTCCTGGAGATTATAAAACTTAATAATTCACAAAAACCATAAGACTCCGTTAGAAAAACAAAACCGGTAAAATTTCCAGATTTTAACTCCTGACGCCGTCAAGAGTAAACTCATGACGCCGTCAGAATGGACCTGCAGAAATTCTTATGTTAAGTTTCCGGAAAATTTCTGGAAAAACTTGGTCCTACTTCCTGGAAAATCCTGCAAAACTTCATTATGACTCAATACAAGCATTTGACTCTAACAAATACGAATATACATGCTCATTTATTATTGTGGAGAATCATGATCGGTTTGTTTCTTAAAAACATATTTGGGGTTTCCCCTTACACTTATCTTTTGCAAAAATACTTTTAGGTTGGAGTTAAGACTAGGCCAAACAACATAGTAAAGTATTTCCACATTTTAATTGAGAAACATGATCAACCAACAATAAAAACTAAACATGCATACGGAAGCAAATAACAAACAAACAAATAAAATCACACAAAACATGGGTTGCCTCCCAAGAAGCGCTTTTCTTTATTTACGAGTCTTGTAGCTAGACTCAAAGTCATGGGTTACTACGTGATATCATCATTGGTTCCACTCTCTAGGTCGTTTTCTAAACCAGTTTTGTATTCCGGACCTAGTTGCAAGCACTCTTTGTAAAAACCAAGCATTCTATTTCTAACATACTCTACTCCCCTACGTCTATCCTCCTCATTCCTATAATAAGCCGCTTGCTTGTGTTCCTTTTTGAAATTAGAGAGAAGGCGGTATTGTTCGATCTTGTAGGGCATTTGATAAGCAACCTCATCATTCTCTTTCTTGAATCTAACTATCCCTAAAGTTGGATCATAACTCATCCTAGTGGCCTCAACAAATGGTTTTCCGAATATTATTTGGCTTAGGCAAGCATCTATCACCGGACGAGTGTCTTCTACTATCATAAAATCGATTTCATAGGTAAGATTTCCTATAATCACATGCAATCCCTTCACTCTTCCTGCAAAATTACTTATCAGATTCTTACCGGGCATCATCCTAAAATTGAGTTGCTTCTTCCTCACCCAATTGTAATAAGTCCTAGTCATGATGTTCACGGGGGGATCTAAGGTCGATGTAAGCTTTCCATATATGCATGTGCCCGATATTGCATGGGATGTTAATGTTAGAGGGGTCTCCCATTTTGATAAGGGGGTCACCAAAGATATATGTTTTCTCGGGACTATCGAATAAATCCTTATGGTATTCCCGTTCTTCCTTGGTTGGCAACTTATCAAAGTATTCTTCTATAGGTTCTACCTCCTCTAGCTCCTCATCCTTATTAACCTCAACTTCCCTACTTTCATCCTTACTATCGGCTTCTATTCTAACTTCATCCTTGTCACTCTCCTCTATCTCCTTATCTATCGGCTTAATGGTGACAACATTGACAAAGTCGACATGTTTGGATGATGAGGGGTCCTTAATTTGGCTTCCACTATTGGTGTCCCTAGTGTCCTTCCTAGGTGTGATTGACGCTTGGTTGTTGAGGGCTTTCAACAAGTTGTCAATCTTGTTGGTCATCTCCGTTTGTTGTTGGTTGAATTCGGTTTCAAACCTAACTATGCGGGCTTCTTGAGATGCCATGAACTTTGACATCAATCCTTCAAGATTGTTGGTACTACCATAGTTATTAGAAGGATTGTTGTTGAAAGTACGGTTGGATGGTTGACCGTTTGGTTGGTAACGATTAGGCGGATTGGAGGAATTGGGTTGATTTTGTTTCCACCTAAGGTTTGGGTGATTTTTCCAAGAGGGGTTGTATGAATCACCGTAAGTGTTTGGCTCGGGCTTGAAAGTGTACCACGTATCTCCCGCTTCGTCGGTACGCGTGGATGCGTAGTCCGCAAAAGCTGTTCCGGGGAGTTCCACACAATCACGAGTGTCATGGGGACCACTACATAATTCGCATGAAGAAGTGATTTTGTTCACTTGGCTTGAAGGCTTAGGAGCATCGTAAGATTTCATGAGAAACTTGACTTGGTCCTCAAGTTCCATGATCCTACGGTCGGGAGTGCTAGAATTGTTCGAAGGCAAAGATATTGCCTTGACCGTTTTGTTCAAGTCACGGGGATCATTCCAACTTTCGTTGTCATAGAGAGCAAGATCTTCTATGACTTCCCATGATTGTTCCGCACTAAGATCACGTAGCTTACCACCGGCCGATTGGTCAATGGTTCGCCTCGTGGAGATGTCGATATGGTCATAAAAGATTTGGACTTGGAGCCAAAGATCTATGCCATGATGAGGGACTTTTTGGAGTAAGTCCTTGAAACGAGTCAATGCTTCATAAAGAGATTCATTTTGATGTTGTTGGAACATCAAGATGTCATTCCTAAGCTTAGTAGTTCTCCCCGGTGGGAAAAATTAAGCAAGGAAACGAGTGGTGAGATCATCCCATGTGGTGATGGATCCCGCGGGTAAACGCTCAAGCCATTGACTAGCTTGATCCCGTAGAGAGAATTGGAATAGGCGTAAACGGGTAGTCTCTCTAGTTTCAACACCTAGGTCTATGGAATCTACGATTTTGAGAAAGTCCTTAAGATGTTGGTTTGGATCTTCGGAACGAAGTCCATGGAATGCACATCCTCTTTGCACCAACCGGATGGTGTCGGATCGCAAGGGGGTCACATTGGCTCCGGTGAGCTCAATGGTGTTTCGGTAGCCTTGGTGGCTAGGTCGGGAGTACTCTCCTAAGGTTCGGGGCCTAAGGGGTTCTAATGGTGGGTTTTGTTGTGGTGGGATGACGGGTTCAAGGATGTTACCACCTTCCATGATGTCGGATGGTAAAGAGTTACGAACAAAGGCACGAAGAAATAAGATAGACTAAAGAAAACCTAAAAATAAAAATAAAATCTTACTAGAAAGGAATCTAGCAAGTAGACCTAATAAAAAGAAATCCTAACCTAGACAATAACTATTCCCCGGGCTGCGGCGCCAAAAACTTGATGCGTGGGATCGCAACAGGCTTTACCTCTCAAGGGATCTCGAGAAGCTTACAACCCCCACCAGGCAGTGTACCTGATCGTTGTAGTATAGTATAGTGACAAGTACCGGGGGATTGATCGTTCAGCTTAGGAATAGTGTCACTAGGATTAGAAAGCCTAAATTACTAGTTCTAAAGGTGAGGGATGATTATTTTTGTATTTTTATGTTTTTATGAAAGCAAGTAAAATCTCGGGTTTTGAAAGAGTGGACGGAATTAGTTGCTATTCAACTAACCCAAAACTAAGATGCAATCAAAATAAAATAATAAAAATGAAAATAAACTAATTATACTAAGGTTGTGAGCAGTAATTGGAGAAAATGTGTTTACTTAGACTTCACTACTCCCTAGATATCTTTTACACGTTAATTACTTGTTATAATTGCATGGATGACGGATCGTATTCCTTAATACCATTCATGGGGTGGCATACATAACTCCCCAATTCTATGAGCTCTTATCTCCTCCTACACCATGCCCAACACAACTATAGGGATTGTAAACAGTGGCTCATGCATTAAATACAACCAATAAAGACCTAGTACGCCTCGGTTCATGTTTCTTAAGACGTTCAAGCATGTTACCATTTGGAGATCTGCCAGTTTTCTTAAGCCTAACATATAAAATCATTCATCCAAGAACAAGAATAAACAAGTAATCAACACATAATCAATATCTAGGTTTCATTAGATCTAAGCAAACACAAAGGAGATCTAGCCTAGCATAATGGAATTGAGACAAGAACAAGATATAGACAACCAACACATAGACATATTGATTGAATTAGAAGAACACTTATCTCAATTACAATGCAAGGTATCAAGGGTTTGGAACCCTTGAAAAACCTGTAAAAGTTGCACCAAATTCGTCTTTAGGGTTTCTCCAAAACTTCTCTCCTTAATGTGAAAAACTAGAAAACTATATATAGGAAAATAAGGCTGACGGCGTCAAGACAACAATGTGACGCCGTCACCTCGCCGCCAAATACTTCCTCGGACGGCCTTGATCTTCTTATAACGGCCTATGTGACGCCGTCATCAACCACGGTATTTTATTCTTGGGACTCTGACGCCGTCAAGAGCAACTCTTGACGCCTTCATGCACTGTTCCCAACATAGAAATTTGAGACTTTGCCGTTTTCTTCACTTTTATGCTCCAAAAACGTTCAAAATGGCTTCTTTTCCAGAATTCACTCTCCAAGTACCTAAAATCACAAAAGGAACGATTTAGGGCAATATTTGATCAAATAAAGTCGAATTCGGGCTTAAATGACCCCCTAAAAACGGATCATTTTTCGCCTCATCATCTCCTTTCTATGATGGAAGAGTGAGACACAATTCTATTCCTTTTCATGAATAAGAAAGAAAAATAGGAATATTAGATATGTCTAAATTCTAATATAACTCATAGCAAATTTTTTAATAGTTAAGAAAATTGCGAATATTTTTCATAATTATTTTATCATCCTCATTCGGTGATCAAGTTCTTAGTAACAAATATGATATTTGGTTAACAGAAAATTATGTATGACATTTTATGAGTTATTATAATTAGAAGCTAGACAAATTACTGCAAAATGTTTAATATTTTAAAGGTGCTACATACATTGTAGGATGGTAGACCTATTAAGGAAGAAATTGCATGCCCAATTTTTCAAGTTAAAAGCATTTGGTGGATAGTCCATCATTTAAGTAGTAGAATACACTCTTTAGTGCATAAGTAATTGTTACGTATGGACATTCAAAGGTGTAGGAAAGTTAAAAGTACACTATTTTCTTTCACTGGATAGGAAACATTTACAATGTTGTCAAATTCAGTGGGAGTATTGTGTACTTATCACTAAATAAGGAATTATTGTAATGATCTTTAATTCAGTGGGAGTTACAAGCTTTGACATCTTGGTAGCTAAAGATAATTACTTTCCAAATGTAGACACTCATACTTTTAAGCATAGTCTTGTACGTTTCCTTACTAGACATTGTTGTTCTATAAATACTTGTTATGCTAAAATCTATGACACAATCATATTGAACACATAAACAAATGCATGGCATGTTGTTTATCAACTATATGAGGTTGTTCCATGCACAAGTGGGAGAAATGTTATCTTTAATGTGTGCAAGAAACAACTCATAAAGATATGATTTAATGGATTCTCTTGACTACAAGGTAAGAGAATAATGTTCTAATATTAATTCTAGAAACACTTGGTGTTACAATTTATGTTATGTGAGAGCTTAGCTAGATTGCAACAACAAGGTGAATTTCATATTTCATTACTAGCAGATCAACTGATGTAATTGAACTATGAGAATTTGCAGTTTCTAAATTAGAATAATGTTCTAATATGAATTATACTAAGCTAATTCAAGAAACACTTGGTGTTACAATTTATGTTATGTGAGAGCTTAACTAGATTGCAACAACAAGGTGAATTTCATATTTTCATTACTAGCAGATCAACTGATGTAATTGAACTATGAGAATTTGCAGTTTCTAAATTAGATACCTATTAGAACATGTGTCAATATGATATCAAGACTACTTTAATTTATAGATTTATGAATTCATGGAATGACATAAATTAATTAAGTAATCTAATGCTACTTCAATCTAAATATTTATGTGTTCTTGGAATGACATAAATAAATGAAGAAATAATGTTATTTACATTATTGTGAAGTAATAAATTAACTTGAAATTACTATTGAAACCAAAAGATGGTGTTCATAATTACTTTAGTTAAACATGTTTATGTTTCATTGTAAAGATATAAACATAAAGTCTTTTAATTGTTACAAGACTTATAATAAAGTAAGACGTTATCTTGTTGTGTTTTTAATTAAGACATATACATGAAGTTATTAAATTGTTAAATAACTTATAACGTATAGTGGGATTATAACAGTTTATGTTTTCTTGTAAAGACATGGACATGAAGTGACTTTGTAAAAAGTACTTGTGTTATAAAGCATGTAATTGGCTTGAATATCATTATACCATTAAAATGAATTAGTTGGTAAATAGACAAGTCAAAAGGAATATGGTTATCTTTAATATTGTTAGATTGTCCTACAATATTATTACTAATGAAATATCAAATGTTTATGGTATGTTCAGTTAGGAAAATCAAACTCTTGTTATATTGTTTGATTAAAGATAACTATGACTTCTTTTCTTCCAAAAGTTATCAAGGTTAGAATGTTGAGTATGACTTGGATATATTTAATAAAACTCCAACATAGAAGATTAATAAGACATTATCATATGATGGAATGTGATGAATCACATTAAGTCTTAAATTGAAGTTCTAAATTTGTTTAACTGCTTATGAAGAGGTTATTAACAAAGTTCAGTCAGGAACTATCAATAAGTATTTGTAATATCCCAAAAGAGAACATTATATTGTTTCTTTATTTGCTACGTATTTAAAGATAGTCTTTAAATTACTAAAAGCAAGTGGGAGTTTTGATCTTTAAAAGATAAAATTACAAGATACATAATCTTCTAAAATACACTAGTAAATATCATGATGAAGTTTGACATTTGAATGTTAAATCTCAACATGATAATAAAGGTTGGCATTTAAATGTTAAATCTCAAGATGATGGAATTATCATTCATAGAATAGCAATATATCTCAGATATTTGATTAATATGCTGAAGACTATGATTTACAGGATTATTGTAAACCTGATAATCATTATGATACATTACCAAATATGAAATTGGGTAAAGTATACATGATATGAATGATTAAGATGATGTCCATAAAGATAATCAATTTTAGAAACTTGGTTTATCTTAATAGTTAGACTAGAAAATGAAGTTGAGTTTCTTCAAAGATTAGGTAACTCTTGTGGTTTAAATCTTTGTATAGAAATCACATGGACAATATTGTGCACGTATTTAATGCATGTCTTATGACAAGATTATTAATCACACTTAAGCAATTAACTGTGATTGAATATTCTATTATAAACACATTAAATATATAAAGATTATGATTGTCATATTTAGTTTCATATTTATGAAATTGACAATAGAATATCAAAACTCTTTCTTGAGTGATTACTTGAGCGAGGACGATAAGTAATCAAAAGGAGTTTATGAATTCATATAAATCTTTGGAAGTGTACAAAGTGCAATAATCCATGGATGGATAAATGCATGCATCTAGAAGATTACTCTTATGTTTAATTATTAAATTCATGTTTTGATTTATAATTGAAATAAGATAATTTCTAAGTATTCCTAAAAGCTAGTGGGAGTATTATGTTTAATTTCTTAAATCATATATGTTGTAGAACATATGAAAAGTAACATCCATATAAGTAAATGTTAAGTCTTAGAATGTAATGAAACTTTACTTGTAAGATTTAGGAAATAAGACATATAACCTTGGAATGAAGTTTATTGTTGAAACATGTGTGGTAAATGAATCTAATATAACATGATATATTATTTAGAAAGTCTAAATAGTTATGTATGACATGAATAAAATCTAAGTATGACTCAAAGATTTTTCATGAACATCATGTTTTGTTGTATCATGCTTGATTACAAGATGATTTGGAAATATTAATATCTAAATAAAAGTTATTAGATAACTTGTGTAATATTTTAAAAAGGATATGTTTGATTATAGAATTACATCCTAAATCTGGAACAGCTTCAAATTCTATAGATGAACAATTTTTCAATTGTTGTGAAAATTGCCATAGCCAACAAACTTGAAAGTTTGAAGGGCATCAAACATTACACAATAGATATTATGGTTTACGGAAAATTTTAATAGCATATTGTTGTTGCATACAATTATGCTAATGAAATTGAGATGACACTCAATACTAGTCATGGTAAGGATTTCATCTTTGACTATATGTACTAGTTATGCTTACTAAAAGCATAGTTGCATTATACATTAAAAGAATAAGAATACTTTAAACTTTAAAATGTTTGGAAGTTTAATTATCATAAATTGGTGGTTAAGGATGTCTCACATTTTTATGAAATATGGCATTGTCAAAATAGTTGAGTATGCACATACAAGAACTTCACTAGTTGAATTCTTGAAATAAGTATTCTTAAAATTCCGATAGATCAAAGTTGGATGATTTATGTTTTGTCAACAAGTAGGAATGTCATTACTTGAGACATAATTCATCAACAAGATTTTCATGCATTGATCTATTTAGTATTTGGATAAGGGATGTTAACCAATTATTATAATAAATTTAAATACATGGTATGTTTAATTTATAATAAATTGTATCCTATATTTGTATGTTTAATCCATGAATAAATGTTATTCTAAATTGTCCGTTGTCAGTTAATAATATGGGAATATTATTAAATTAAGACAAATCTGAAGGTTGGTATAATATACTTAAAGTATATTGATGGGTAGTCATGCCATTTCAGATGATATTCGATGATACTGAATATAGGACTTATCCCAACTACATGATGTTACTTTATGGATTTTGTTATTAAGTAAATCATGAGAAGTTATCCTCAGACTTGAGATGCAAGATAAGTGTCATGAATGTAGTACATTTTTGTGGAACAACTTAACGCTATACGTAACTGGTAGTCATAAGGGTTGTTTTCGGAAATGTTACAAAGTTTGTGGGTTTTGCTTGTAGTCAAGATAGAATTTGTTCCTTCAAATTTATTTTTGGAGTTTAATACTGCTGGGCCCCTCGTAGGGTTGGTAAGATGCATGTGCGGCAGCACCCAAGATCTCCCCTGAATATGTTCAGAAGATTTGGTAATCTTGATCAATCATAAACAACGAGAAACAGAATGGTTAATTAAGGAATGACTTTAATCCATATCCTTATTAACATGGTATTAGAAACAAAAGGATAATAATAATGAGAAATCATTAAAAGGTTTTCCAGTAGCCTTACTCGAGATCGTACTAGAGGCATCGGCGTGTTGCAAGACGTTAACCGATGTGATTACACTATTAAAATATGTCCAAGTGGGAGCTGTTAGAATATGGACATTATTTTAGTAGTCGTATGTTAGGATCGAACTCGAGATCACGGGATTGCACACAATACGTATGAAGAGAAAAAGAAATAATTATTTATAAATGTTATAATTAATTATTAAACACAAAATAAATAATAATAATTAGTATTATTGATTAATGACTAATTATTTATTAAACGAAGATTAGGAAAGTAATACTAGACAAAACATGAAAACAAGAGAAGGATCCGGAAACCCCTAGGGGATCCAAAATCCGATCGGCCTAAGGGGGTTCCCACCTCCTTATGTGCCTTGAGCTCCAAGTTTTGTGTAGTATATAAGCAAACCCAAGATGTAGGTTTTTCTCATAACTTGTACACACACATCTTGGTGTTTTCTCTCCTTCTCTTATTCTTAGTCGATCCAAACTTAATCTCTTAAGGGATTTCGATTTTCATCAACTAAACATAGTTTTGTGTTTGATTTACTTGCATAAACTTTTTCTTGAATTAGTACGTGTGTACAAGAACGTGATTCAAACACACTATTGTTTGATTCTTGGATTGAATTACAAAAAGGTAAGGGGTAATTCTTATAATCCTTATAAACCCTAATTAGGGTTCTTGGTTCCGGAAGATTGCATTGATTCTTGTTCGGGCTAGAATCACAAAGGTATGTTTACTATTTATTATTGATTAATTAATTACATGTTATATGATCTTGTTATAATTGCTTCCGCTATGCTCACTTGATTTGTTTGGTTTATTTTATATGAATGTCATGATATCATAATTCAACACCTTTAACATTTTCATAGCTGACTCCCGGGGGAATATTATAGGGAGGACCATCTTCTATCATCTCTGCTTTCAACATCTCTGCTTGCAACTTTTTGCTTGCAGCTTACCAGAATAAACGGAGTATTAGTTTACATGAACTATTAGGAAGAAATACTTTAGATGGTTCCTGAGCATTGGGCAAATTTCAACACCTTTGAACTGTTGCATTTTTTAATTAGCTATTTTTAATAAAACAGAAAAAACTACAATCAACAAGAAACTGGGATATTGCATGTTTGTAGCAGCACAACAGAGAGTATAAAAAGGATTTTGGGTTATTGTAAGATAGTATTAACCAACTCAATGCATGAGACACTCCAAACAATCACATACCCGACATATTGTGAAATAGACCGGCAAATGAGTCCAGAGTTATTGCACCATCATCAAAATTACACCTGGCTGAGATCTCATACTTTCCACGCTTTGATTGTTCAGTGGCCTTTATGGTCATGTAGAAAAGATACTCCTTTCCAACCTTGAGGTAGTAGCAGTCAAGTATTTTAGCATCACTGATGTTCTCTTGGTTGTCCTTGTTAACATAATGACATAAAAGTTGTTTACATGTAAAACAACTACAAGAAACGGCAGAAATAGAATGAAAAACTTGAAAGCAGGCAGAACGCAACCATACCATCTGATAGGACTCATTGAAGACCTTAACAGCATAATTACAAATCAAACGAGCAAAATCATCATCCCTTTTAAGTGGGTTTTTAATTTTCTCATCGATAGGAAAAGGCAATCCCTTGAGTGTAGGCTGCAACATGCATGAAATATGTTATTAAAAAACAAAAAAAAAAAAATGTTTACACATGGAATATGTATAAATAATGTTTGTGTCTGACATAAATTCATGCATATGTGTGTGCAGAACCGTGGATGTAAGTTTATATAGATGAAGAGAAAAGAGAGATGAACATCTTATACATACAATTTTAGCTGCTTCATCGCGCTTTTTAAATTTCCGCCAGGCTCCCCGATCCACCAATAGAGGATTGGTGTTATGCGGGTTCGCTGAAAGATAAAAGTTACCAACTTATCATCCATGTGTTGGCTCATACGTGAAATATTATACTGTACAAATAGATAGAAAGACACCCACAAAGGCGCTAATAAGACATAACCACTTTATCATTCACTGTAGTATTCATAACAGGGTAATGTTCAGATTTGTAATAAACAATCCTAATGTACTGGTGCAGAATTAAAATATTCAGATTTGTTAAAGAATATTCTCCAGCATTAATATCTTTGTATGAGTGTATGACTACACCTAGCGTCTCATTTGCTTTCGTTCATGAACTTGGTGAATTGTCATTATTCTTTTTCGCACAGATAATATAAGTATAAAAGAAGGACAATTGGATGGAGATGTGTACGATGTCTGTTCTTCCTTTTCCTTTTCTTTTTAGAGATTAGGTATGGTGCAGGAGACTTAGCAGGCACACAGAGTCTGGCGGTGTCCAGATGGCTGCAAGAAAAGGGAAATGTTGTATAAGTACAAAATATATACAGTAACATAAACTTAATTGTTTGTTCCCATGAAAGCTAAACAAATAACCAGCCCTTAAGAGTTTGCTTTAATAGAGTTAAAATATGAATAAAAAGAGATGGAACGTACAAAGTCCAGTCAGATGGCAGCTTGTCATTATATTTTTGGATCGCAGCACTCATGTCGATCATGCGGAGAACATCACTATATTTCGATTGCAAATCCTCGTCGCTGGTGATAGCCTGTAGCTGCTCCCAGAGCACAAGAGCTTCCTGAATGCGCTTATATAGACTTTTTGGAACTACAATATCTGTCATACCGATAACAAACAATAAGGTAAATCAGTGAAGTTGCCAACTTGCTTTTTTTATAGTATGAAGTTGAAAATGGCTAGAAGAACAGAACCGCATACCTCCACGTTCCTTTGCAACCTTGCTTCGAGTTACCCTACCAGTGATTCTCTGGAATGGTGCAGGAAGTGATTAAATGAATGGGCAGAAGAGTGAAATCAACAAGAAAAACTTTGTATATATTCAGTTTGGGCTTATATATGTTTCATAAGGTCACTTTTTGTGGAGCAGAAAAAGCTAGAAAATAAGCCACAAAAAGTGAGCTTTATGAAACATAAGCTGAAAGCACGCTATATAAGCCGAAACAAACACCCCGTCAAAAAGCACTTAAAAATGTATGTAATATGGTTTGCTAGCTGGCTTAAAACAATGATAATGTTTTGACTTTGCATAAGAATAGCTGGACCGAGGGTTTGACAATTTACTTGGTAGTAATGAACTTCAAATCAAAACAAACAACAAGTGGGTAAAGATAAGTCAAGCACTGTTTCTAGTTCATGGGTAAATATATGGGATAATTACCAAAATAGATCGTTGACTTTTTGACTAGTCACTTTTTAGACTTTCAAATTTCACTTTTCAAAATTAGATCGGGCAACTTAAAAAATTGAGCAACTCAATATAAACGCGACACGTGTCCAAAAAGATTCTAGAATATTCCAAAAAGATTCTAGATTCTGTACTATAGATTCAAAAAAGATTTTAGATTCTGTACTATATTAATAAAAAATTCGACACGTGTCATATATGAAGTTGCTCAGTCGCCAAGTTGCCCTGATCTAATTTTGGAAAGTGATTTAAAAAGATCTATTCAAGGAATGTGTTTTGGGCTACTGATCTATTTTAGTAATTTTCCCTAAATATATCTCTTTTTTTAAGGGAAAATAAACTATATAATCCTCATATAAAAGTTTTTCTAATTATATTTTAGCTTAGCTAACATTTGTTTGCAACCAAATTAAATTATATGCTATAAAGATGATTAAAAACAGTACATACAAAAAAGATATTCTTACATCGTCCTTTGTTGATGATGATGATGATCGAGTTTGCACCATGCTGTTAACAAAAATAAAATAAAAATCAATATCAATCAAATATGAAGACGAATTGAATATTTGGGACGCATGCCTTCTGCGAATTGAAACCCTGTGTACTTTTTTATTTAGGATCATCCCCTTATTTATACTACTATATATTAATTATCGTTTGCCGGCAAATTATGGGCTCTGAATTTGGCCCTATCATACTATATATTAATTATCGTTTGCCGGTAAATTATGGGCTCTGAATTTGGCCCTATCATACATACTATTGGGCTAACTGTTGACAAAAATTACAAATCACTGTCATCAATCAAATAAGAAGACGAAATTAAGGTTGTTTGATTCAATTGGGGAAGACCAGTTGGCCATCCATGCAAAACCCTAATCCAAATAGGGGACGACCAATGTTGGGGTATTTTAAAATTTAATACAACCTAGGGCATCTTTGGCGAAATTAGCTTTAAGTAGTGGCGGAACTTAAACATTTTTTTTTTGGGGAGGGGTGGCTGAATTTAATTTGGGAGGCCGAATCGGAGATTTGTTTGTAACCTTACCAAAATTACCTCTAAAACCTATAATATTTAAACTAGGTGCCGCAATTTTTTTATTTATTTATTTTTTTTTGATGGGGTGGGGGGTTGAACCCTCCCCTGCCCCTACAGAGTTCCGCCCGTGGCTGTAAGTCGTATGCTATAAGCTGTAAGCTATAAATTGCATAGTTGTTAACATAGGCTACAAGCTACATTTTTTTTTTCCAATAAAAGTGTTTGGTAAGTTATCTATTAAATGTAAATATAAGATGTAAAATGACATATTTGTAATTGTATACAAATGTTTGAAGGGTATATCAGTAATTTAAAGTTTTAACAGATGCAAAATATTTAAAAAGCTTTGTGATTCAACTTTTCAGTTAGGAGTTATTTGTTTGAAATAAAAGCTTTAAGTTAATGTATCCAAACGGAGCTATTTATTTTAGATGAGATTATTTTTTAACAAAAAGCTAACAGCTCCCTCAAAATCCCCTACCAAACAGGCCCCTAATCTCTTTAGGGGATTCGGCCGACCCTCATATTCTTAGGGTTGTGATTTTTACTTAATATATTTATGGGATTTGCTAAAAACCACACACTCGGTGTTGTTTCACCATTTCATATATATAAAAAACACATTTAATGAACTTATGTATTTTATAATTATACACTTTTAATCATTTTAAATATGATATGTGATCATTTTTTAAACATTGAATGCTTAAACAAAACTCAATGGGCAGTTATTAACAAATCTCTATATTTATCTCTTGATAAATATATACCCCGGTTAATTACTGTTTAACCTTCTATAAAAATATTTTCATATTCCCAATTCCTCTTCATTTCCATTTTATTTTGTTACTTTCTCATTTTAACTTGCGTTAATCTGTTTAGTGTGGCACCAGTGTGACCCATTCGGCAGTTTTATGAAGGCCAATCGTTTACGTTGTCTTGTATCACTATCAACCTCTTCTCTAATATGGCCTAATTTTGTAGCAAATTAATCAAACTTATCAGAAATGATGCATCGATTAGAATTCGCCGATCTAAACATTTAAAGAAAGGGTGGTGACATGTATTAGAGAATGTAAAGTGCTTGATAATTTCATTAATAATGTACCATATATATAGGAAACAAGATGACTTGATAAATAAGCTAACATGTGGGCTAATCTTAAAACAATTATACTTGGGCCAAAATAATATATCCGGCTAATACACCCCCGCAGTTGGAGCGGGAGGCTTTCGGATGTTTAAACTAAAGCGAAATTCTTGAAATAATGCACTAGGAAGACTCTTGAAAAAAATATTTGCATATTGAAATCTGGATGGAACATGCATGACCCGCACAAGACCCTTTGCCACAAACTGACGAACAAAATGAATATCAAGCTCGATATGTTTGGTGTGTTGATGTTGAACAGGATTATGCGAGAGATACATAGCACTGACATTATCACAATAAACCAAAGTAGCACTAAAATAGGTGCATGCAACTCACACAAAAGGTTACGAATCCAAGCGGTTTCGGCAACAACATTGGCAACGCCTCGATATTAGCCCCAACACTCGATCTAGATAACGTCGCTTGTCACTTAGCAGACCAAGTTATCCCCAAGGAAAACACAATTTCCAGATGTGGAACGTCGAGTGACAGGGCAACCGGCCCAGTCAGCATCAGTGTAAGCAGTTAGTTGAGCAGTTGTAGAAACATGCAATTGTAAACCATAATCAAGAGTACCTCGAACATACCAAAAAATACGCATGAGAACAAAAAAATACGGCTCCCGAGGATCATGCATGTTTCAATTCTATAGTCAAGTCAAGCTATTTGTAAAATAAGCAATAATACCAAAAATAAATAAATAAATAATAAAATAAAATAAAAATCAATGTTTAGATTTACCTATTTGTAAAATAAGCAATAATACCCAGGGAAAAAAATCAGTGTGGTTGTTAGCAAATCCAAAGAATACGCAATTATAAGTTACTTAATATAATAATAAGTACTTTCAAAATTAGTGTTTGGATTTACCTATTTGTAAAATAAGCAATAATACCCAGGGAAAAAAAATTGACAAAACCTTTTCTTTATACGGATTTGTTAAATATATTTGGTTAAAAATGATAGTACGCACTAATTTTTATATAATATCGAATAATAATCGGAAATAACATGATGCTTTACTAGCTGCTTATGAAAAACTGATGTTCTCTTTCTATATAAGCATGAAATCAGACGTATTTGTATAGCAAATCTGTTTTTCTGCTTATAAAAAAACAGATAATTAGTAGAAATGTATAAAATAATAAGTAATGACAAACACCCACTTATACCAAACAAATTAAACAAATAGACACAAATTATTTTTATACTAATACTGCATAAGTAACGAAGTCGTTGTGTCTAGATTTATATATACAATCCATACTATAGAGGTTTTCGGTCAAGTTACAATTATAACTCAAACTTTCTTATGTTAGGCTTCTTTCATGTAAAGTTTCGTTTCTAAAAGCTGTTTTCTAAATGTTAAGCAAATTACAGCTTATGTGAAGTGTGCTACTTAGCTCTTTTATACATTACAACTTTATTAAATTGTAGCTAATACATCATCAAATGTGGTTTGACGAAATTGCAATTGGAGTTTCTATCTTTTTGAAAGAGCAAAGACTGTCCTTGTAATAAGGGGTAAAATGTCGGTCGGTCGCCACTCAAGGACTCGTCCCCCTTGCTACATTCGGTCCGAGATGTCAGCTGGTCGGGAAAAAAAAGAAAGGAAAAGGTTGGCTAGCCGACCGAGTTGGGAGAAAAGGTTTGTGTGTGGGGGGTGCTTAATCAAATGATTTTTTGGGGTATTTTTTTGGTGGTGTTTCCGATCCGGTCTACTTGTTACATTAAGTTGATCACGAAGTAGTTTTAAAGAGAGAAATTTGAAGTGACAGTGAGGTATGTCGTTGTTCTCTTGGTCGCAAGGCATGTCGTTGTTCTCTTGGTCACTACACCCGGCCTTATGGTTGCAATTTCATTTTCTGACTAAAGTGATGTGATTAAACTAGCCAACCTCTTTTTTTCAATGCAGTTTTTTCTTCTTTCAATAAATATTTCAGTAGCATTTATTATACTCTAGCAGTTGAAACCTACACTCTATGAACAAGTTAGGTTGAAAGTGTCATTTGAATCATTGAACTCAACTTCGAGCATTAAAGTGAATGCTCGGTTGAACTCAAGTAAAGTTTTGATCATTGAATTTCATAGACAACAAAAGTTTTGATATTTCAATTCTATAGTCAAGTCAAGCTTGACAGGTTCATACTACGTTTGGGGAATACAAATATATAGCAACTACACAAACTCTTTCAAATGAAAAATCTTTACGTTATTTGAGTTTGTGTGACGATCTAAACTCAAATTTGCGTGAACTAGTTGACAAAAATGTCACACCATAACATGTAAACATAAAAAAAAATAAAAAAAAACATTATGTGAAAATTTGTATTGTAATTGACTTGATTACGTCCTTAATCTAATAAGAAAACTTCACATGTAATTTATTATACTTATTACTTTGTGGATTTTACATACTTAGATGTAGCGCATTTCAAGTTTAGAAGGTGTGACATAGAAGTTTTTGAGTAATTTAAGTCCAATATGTTTACATTCTACTCCCGCCCCTTCTCTTTGAAAACTAGAGTTGGTAAAATGATTAGATTTGGGGGTTGGCTTAGGAGCACCTGAGCCACTGCACCCATACTTTTTTTTTTTTTTTTAACTTTGAAATAATTAAAATTTAAAGGATGATAAGTACGTTATTAGTACTCGTACTGCAATATATTATGATTTTTTAATGAAGCGTTTTATGGCATTGTATACGTGCATGCATTTGAATACACTTTTGGTGAATTTCAGCCCGTTTGACCCATTTGTCCAGTTAACTTTTTCGCTGATTTTTTGAGTTTACCTGTTTGACCCATTTGAGATGGGAGGTGATTTGCACACTCCCATATTTGATTGGCACACTCCAAACAGTGCATTAAACAGTTGTACTGTAAATATAAACTGCTTTAATTGTTTGTACATTGAGTGTCCCAATCAATTTTTTGAGTGTGCCAATCAATTCCCATTTGAGATCTTGTAGAACTCAGATCAACACATTTTAGGCTGGAGTCAAGTACAAGTATAATTATTTAAGTTTACCTTTATAGCTAGTTGTATCTATTTTGCATGTGAACCGTAGTAAATAAATGCAAGAGTTAATTACATAAATGGTCCTTGTGGTTTGGTACTTTTTACGGATCTTGTCCATGTGGTTTATTTTAAGCGGGTTTGTTCCTTGTGCTATTAGAAAGTTACGGATCTGATCCAAATCTTGACCCAACTCAATATTAGTGGTATAAAAGGACTTGAAGTGACATCTATGGAATATGTGGGCTGAAATTGTAATTTTTTTCCCTCTCTTTTTATAAATAAGTGTGACATTTTTCCCTCTCTTTCCCACTCTATATTACTCAGTCAAACAAAAAAAATTAGTAGCAATCTTCTTTTTTTTACATTACATATCACACACAAAGATACTAACAAAAAAAAAACCATGGTTCGTTGTCCAAGATGCAATGCTCATTCGATTATCCGTACATCATGGACTCCTACTAATCCTGGGAGGAGATTCTACTATTGTTTCAAGAGTTGTGGCATTATTGATTGGTACGACCCAGAAATGTGTCCAAGAGCCGTTCAAATCATACCCGGATTATTGCGATCCATGAATGATCTTCATGCAATAGCGAATCAACAAGCAACACAAGCTAGAAGATTGAAGATAATGTTAGGTGTCACTTGGTTTGTTTTTGTGGTGTATTTTATGATAGGAAAATGAAATGGGTATTATTAGGATGTAGGTGTTGTTATGGTTATGGTTTTTGCAGCTTTGGTAATGTTTAGAATCATGGATGTTATGGTATTTTGTTGCTTTTGGTCAATGTAATGGTTATGGTCAATGAAATGGTTATGGTTAATGTAATGCTTATGGTCAATGAAATGAAATTGTATGTTTATGCTTAATGAAATTTTGTAGCATTTATCAAGCATAATCACCATCAATCTTACAACAATTTGGTTAAACAGAAAGATAAGTCAAGTGTCAAAAGTCAAATTAACACCATAAATTAGTATGTCACAAACTGTGATAATACTAAACTGATATAGAAAAAGATACACCAATATCACAGTTTGATGACAAACTTAACACATTACTACCATTACTACCATTAGTCCAAACTAACATAAGACCATTACTACCATTTACTTTACCACAGTTTGGAGAAACACAAAAAACCAAAGTTTGGACACCAACTATTAAAGTTGGGACAAAATAAGCATACATCAGGTAAGCCATTACACAACTTTTTCTTTACCCTTGTGCTTTGGATCCTTATTTCCTTGATGATCTTGTATTGGCAGATGGTGAATCCCTTATGACAATACCTTGAGATGCTCTTGCAGGTGGTGAATGTGGAGCAGTTGGTTTTGTTGCAGCTGGCTTCCTTTTCTTGTTTGGTGCAGCTGGTTTTGGTCTCATTTTTTGACCTTTGCATGACCTTTTATTGTGTCCTAATTCCTTGCATAACATACACCTAACAGTCTTTCCAACCCTACTTAACTTTCCACCCTGCTTAACCATTTCTACTACTTCAATAACACTCTTCCTCCTCTTTTTTGGTGGTCTCCCTATTTGTGGATGATGAACAGGTGGAAGCAATTTGATTGGAGCTTGATAGTTTGGCCAATGCTCAGGTCCATTGACACAAGAAATTTTGTAGCTATACATCTGTTGCCATGTTTTGAGCCAATAGGAAGAGTGAACCCATGACTCTGGAATACCCACCATCTGTCCACTGCTCCCCATGTCATTAAAAGTAGCAACAGCATGCTTGCAAGGCATGCCTGTTAACTCCCATCTCCTGCATGCACACACCTTTGTCCTTATGCTGACCACACACTGATCTCCCGAAGGTCCAGTTACCTGATATTGATCATCTCCATTCCAAACAACCTAATGTATCATGCATAAAAAGTTACATATATTAGACTGATATAATTGAAACTTCAACAAAGCATCATAGATACATAAAAAATTAATATACAGAACCTTATATTTAGAAGAGTCTTCTTTGATTTTGTTAAATAGTTTAGTTGCATTGGGGGTGAGAGGTCCATCACACTTAGCAATCACCTTCTGGACATTCACAATCTTCTTCATCAGATATTCCCTTATATACTCTAAGCATGTGATTATTGGCTTATCCCTTGCATCAAGCAGTTGCCTATTTAGTACCTCGCACATGTTGTTCAATAGCACATCACAATGTGCTCTCCCTGTAGTAACAGTCATATTCAACCATATATAAGCTTCAAATAATCTTAACTTTAATTAATCTTAAACTTAAAACTTTAAATACTCTTAAAACTTAAATTTACTAGAGAAGTGAGACCTAGACCAATGCTCTGCTAGAATTTTATTCAACCATATATAAGCCTCATTTTTTATGCCCTTCAACTCTTCCATATTCCTTTTAAAAGAAGTAATTGTTGTTGCAGTAGCACATTTCCACAAAGCATTTTTATACAATTCACCCTTCCATTGTTGTTTCATGTTGTCATGTATATGCTTGAGGCAATATCTATGCTCAGCACTAGGAAAAATGGCCTTCATGGCTAGTATTATGCCCTATAATCAACAAAATAATATTTAACATTAAAACATATACATTAAAGTAACAAATAAGTTAAGTAATTAAAATAATACAATTAAAAAGCATCACATTTTGCCTATCTGATATGAAAGTGAAATGTGAGTCAGACTGCAAATCCAAATCATCCTTTAAGTAATCTAGAAACCACATCCAAGAGTCTTTAGTTTCAGCTTCCACCACAGCATAAGCAACTGGATAAGTTCCATTGTTACAATCAACACCCACTGCTGTTAATATTTGACCAGGCCAAGGTCCAGACATAAAACATCCATCTAACCCAATAGCTCCATATTTCCAGCCTTAAATCCTTTCTTCAGAGCCCCTAAACAAACATATATCCTCTTGAATTGTCTTAATTTTGTACTTGGATCAATGGCTCTTTCCAATTCTAATTTCACTGTTGTGTCTGGATTTGTTTTCTGTAGCTCTATAACATAATCCTTTAACTGTGCATATTGATTACCATAATCACCAATCACCTTATTGCTTGCAATCCTTTTTGCTCTATAAGTTTTCATTTTTGAAAAGCCCATCTGATATTTCTTCATTAGTTGATCTCTAAGTGCATTGGTAGGAATATCAGGGTTAGGAACAATGGTATCCTCAACATCTTTTGATAAGAAGGTGGCTGTGGCTTTTTTGACAGCCCTAGATTGAAGACATGTATGTGTATCCTCTAAAGTCTTAACCCTCCATGTCTCATCCTGGGTTCCCTTGGACACAAGTAAAGTCCATGGACAAGATTGTTGATCATTGACTGTTGGCCCATCCGCTGGCCCATCCACAGGCCCACTTACACTTGCCCCATCCTTACATGCATTTGGCCCATCCACAGGCCCACTTGCAGTTGTCCCATCTTTACTTGTACTTGCCCCATCCACAGCCACACTTGCATTTGACATAACACTATCTGTAAACACAGGTGTTTGACCTCTGCATATAACTCTCACCATTGTCTTATCATTTTTAATTACATGCAATTGTCTTCTTTTCTCCACAGCTAATTTAGCAACCATGTCTAACACAATCCACTTGTCACCAAACTTCCTTCCAACATAGAAACCATCCTTTGCAACCTCAGATAATGACTATTGTTTTGATAACTTTCTCAATGCACTGTTTCTAGCTCCTTCAACATCACCATCATCCTGGTCTGATGCACTATCAAAGTCATCTAGGTCAAAATGTTGATCATGTTGGTCTGATTCTTTGTCTGATTCATTACCAAAGTTTCTCTTAAAAGGTTCCATATCTACCTCAACATCATCTATTAAGTGGTCCTCATCTTCTAATACCTGATCATCAACTTCTGTATTTGGGCTATCCTTTTTGTTAGACTTACTAGGTTCACCTATTTCTGTTTCCAATAAAGGTTCATCATCATCTCTATTCAACCCACTAGATTGGCCCACTTCATTATCCACATTATTAGGATAAAAAGGATCAAAATCCTCCATATCTTTCTCAGTTGGCCAAACTTGTGCACTAACATGTTCTTTCTCAGTCACAACATTATCCACATTATCAGTCACAACATTATCCTGATCATGTTCTTCATCATCAATGTGGCCACAACCAGGCCATTCTTCAAACTCTAGCATTCTCTTTGCAAGTGCTTTCTTAGTAAGTTTCTTAATAAACTTTTTCTTAGGTTTTACTATAGTTTTTTTCCTAGCAGGCAAAGGGTTTGACTTAGGAACTGGTACTTCCACCTCACACACATTGGTCTTAGTTTCAGGTTGTGACATTGGATGATCTATAACTGACAACCAAAGTTCAATGAACACCTCAATAACTTTCAAAGAACCTATATGCTTCACCATCTTTATAATATCACTGTCTGATACGAATGGTCTAAGCCCTTCATCTAAACTAGTGTTAGGAATTTTATAATGATAAAATTTCACTTCATTCTTATATCCTAACAAGCCTAGCATGTCAGTTAATTCAATGATAGACCATTCATCACCATCAACCCAATCAAACCAGCTACCCTTACCATTCAAATAACGTCTTCCAGCTCCCATTGTGAAAAAACCGCCATGGTTTACCTTCAATGTGAAAATAGTAGGGTTCTTGGTTCCTGTTAAAATGTACAAATATATAACCTTAAATCAATACATTCCTTCTATACATGACACCATACACGAAAAAGAAAAGAAAATCATAAAAACCATAATAACACATACCATATTCTTTTTCTGGATCAAAAGCTTTTCCTGGTGGTCGCAGACCACATTTGTTTGAATCCACCATTAGATAATCTGTTTTTGTGTCTTAGTTGTTGATCATGAAAGGGATTATTGATTTTGAATATGAATAGATTAGGTTAATATCTTGTGATTGAAAAACAGGGTGTGGGTGTTTTAGGTGGTATGTGTAATCGTGCATATTTAAGAGGGGAAATAAAAAAAATTACAATTTCAGCCCACATATTCCATGAATGTCACTTCAAGTCCTTTTATACCACTAATATTGAGTTGGGTCAAGATTTGGATCAGATCCGTAACTTTCTAATAGCACAAGGACCAAACCCGCTTAAAATAAACCACTGGGACAAGATCTGTAAAAAGTACCAAACCACAAGGACCATTTATGTAATTAACTCTAAATGCAACATGATTTAAGCATTTTTTATATCAAATCTATGTACCTATAAAATCAATATGATGCATAAGCTATTACAATTTCACTTAAATGTTGCAGCAAAAATGTGTTGATGATCTGTGTTTCACTTAAATGTTGCAGCATAAATGTGTTGATGATCTGTGTTTCAAATTAAATTGTTTTCTCTAACGCAGGTGAAGCTGTGGAGGGTCATTATCATGGGATCTGAATCAATATATGACTACATTTATCTACTTCGCCTGCCCATTTGTCTCTAATGAAGCATGGATTCATGTTGTGTAATTGCTCCCTTAACTTATGAAACAATTCATTCGGAAAATTATCTTGTTGAATGCTAGGAGTTGGAAAAAAATTACCATTAAAATGAAAATGTACATTTCAGCAATGTTACTCTTGGTTGGTGCAAAAAATTGATTGTCATGCATTTATTATACCCCTGTATAGATGATGAGGCAAAAAATGAACCACTTTTAGGGGGTCATTTAAGCCCATAATTGAATTTATTTGATCAAATATTGCACTAAATCGTTCCTTTTGTGATTTTAGGTACTTTGGGAGTGAAATCTGGAAAAGGAAACAATTCGGATGTTTTTGGAGCATAAAAGTGAAGAAAACGCCAAAGTCTTAATTTTCCTTGCTGGGAACAATAGGTGACGGCGTCAAGAAGGAATTCCTGACGGCGTCAAGAGTAATTTCCATGACGATCCAGTACAGATTTGACGGCGTCACGAAGTAGGGCGTCAAGAGTAAAATGCATGACGGCCTGGAAAATGCTAATACATGACGGCGTCAAAAGTAGATCAAGGCAGTCTGAGAATTATTTTGGCGGCGAGGTGACGGCGTCACAAGATTGGTCTTGACGCCGTCAGACCCTATTTCCTATATATATTTTTCTAATTTTCACACCAAAAAAAAGAGAAGTTTTGGAGAAACCCTAGTACGAACTTGGTGCGAATTTTACAGGTTTTTCAAGGATTCTATGCCCTTGATACCTTTCATGTGTAATTGAGATAAGTATTCTTTTAATTCAATCAATATGTCTATGTGTTGGTTGTCTATATCTTGTTCTTGTCTTAATTCTATCATGCTAGGCTAGATCTATCTTGTGTTTGCTTGAATCTAATGAAACCTAGATGTTAATTATGTGTTGATTACTTGTTTATAATTGTATTGGATGAATGAATTCGATGTTAGGCTTAAGAAAACTGGCAGATCTCCAATTGGTAACATGCTTGAACGTCTTAGGTAACATGAACTGATGTGCATTAGGTTTTATTGGTTGTATTTAATGCATGAGCCACTGTTTATAATCCCTATGGTTGTGCTGGGCATGGCATAGGAGGAGATAAGAGCTCATAGGATTAGGGAGTTAAGTGCGCCACCCCATGAATGGTATTAAGGAATACAATCCGTCATCCATGCAACTATAACAAGTAATTAACGTGTAAAAGATGTCTATGGAGTAGTGAAATCTAAGTAAACACATTTTCTCCACTTATTGCTCACAACCTTAGTATAATTTAGTTTATTTTCATTTCTAGTATTTTATTTTGATTGCATCTTTAGTATTGGGTTAGTTGACTAGCAACTAATTCCGCCCAAATCCTTCAAACCCGAGATTTTTACTTGCTTTCTAAAAAATAATCATCCCTCACCTTTAGAACTAGTATTTAGGTTTTCTAATCCTAGCGACACTATTCCTAGTTGAACGATCAATCCCCCGGTACTTGTCACTATACTATACTACAACGATCAGGTACACTGCCTGGTGGGGGTTGTAAGCTTCTCAAGATCCCTTGAGAGGTAAAGCCTGGTGCGATTCCCATGTATCAATAGATCAACGATGTCACACAATAATGATATCTAAACCAACTTTTTGTGTTAATAATACGTGTGAGCTAAACTACATTCGTAATGAGAAACATGACTCAAAAACTAAAAAGGTATTTACCTACTTCTCTCTCATAGTGTTTTTATGTGTGCATATGGTGTTTGACTTGTTTTATGTTTTGCGATTTTGTGCTAAATAGCGAGCAGGAGGCATCTGGTTCTCCTTCATCAGCAAATCTAAGAATATTGCCTTTCTTCATACTATTTAAAGCAAATAAAATAATGTGTGTTGTGATTTTGCTGTTAGAGGGAGTTGGTTTAATTAATCATTGAAGGTTACACATTTTTTAGTGTTTGTGTCATATAAGCGTACTTTCTTTGTCTCTCCTTATCGGCCTATTTTTGAAATATATAAGCATTTTTTTTCATAAGCAAGTAAAAAACCGCTAATTTCATACTTTATATTATTGTTTCAAGTATTATTACCATTTTTTTTTCACAAAATAGCTAATTTTAAAACACTATTTTCATAAGCACTTATTTTTTAAGCATAACACAACAATCTTATCTTGGTAAATAGCTTTATAGCATATCCATACACCATCAAAGTGCTCAAATAGCTTTTGCGAAACACAATAAGCTACTGACTACTGAGTAAGTAAAAATAAACTATCATCAACAAGAAAAACTAATAGTTTGGTACTCTCTAACTTTTTTTTAGTTGATTTGAAGTACAATAAACTACCTTACAAAGATATTGGGTACGAGGGGGAATATGGTGAGTCTTCTCGATTGTTATTATTCTGTATGTTTCGGCTCTTTTGCTGATTTAGTAACAACGATTCTAAGGATGAAAGGAATAATAGGCATGGATGTTTTTATGTCGGCGCAATGTTTTGTTAATCGAGGGACTAAAATAATAGCTCATGCTAAGAGGTTTTGCTGTGATCCAAGTCTTGGGTTTGAGACAACAGAAGATTCCCATTTGAAGTAGTAACCCGGACCTTATTGACAGATTGGTCTCATTGCCAATATGAAGGGGTGATTCGTTATACCATTGATAGGTTTACTAGTGCTTGCCCGATGAAGGGCTTTAAGCGTGCACTTGTATAAAAAGTTTATGGTCTCGGCTTTCCTTGTATTGTGATGTTAAACTCATTGGCGCTTAAATGACCTCTTTTCGCTGATGAGCTTCGTCAACCAGGAAACCATATTGTTCTCATTGTAGCTGTGGACATTAGGAGTAACAATGAAAGTGAGCATTATTGCCACATCAAAAATTCTTGAGGGAAGACTTGGTGCTAAGAGAGGTTTACTGACATTGGTTTTGATGTGATTAAGTATGTCCTTATCCCCCATTGCAATCGAGGTTCAAATTAAAAACTTTATTTCTAGCAGAAAATGGATGTTTTTTTTTCATGTCTGTTTAAAACTTTAACATAGGTTGTATTGAGGTGCTTTTGAGAATTTTTCAACTTTTTAGTTTTGTTGCATGCGATTCCTGTTAAATGTTAAGTATAAACATTAATATGTAAATGTCTAGTATCGAATCCGAGACCTCGGGATTGCACACTTTACAAACAAGAATAATGTATAATAAATATATATATTAAATGTATCGTATATATATATATATATATATATATATAAACACTTAATGGACTAAATGGTCTTTAGTTATTAACCGTATGGACTAACTATCATTAGTAACGAAAGATAAGGACTAGAATGTAATTTGGGAGTCAAGAAGGATCTAGAACACCCCATGGGGTGCCTAGGCCGGTCGAGCAAGGGGAGGGGTAGCCCAACCCACATCCAACTTGTCCTCCAAGTTTACTCTAGTATATATACAAGGCCAAGGGTTAGGGTTTCAGATCTTTTGTGCACACACACAAAACCCTAAAACCTTTTCTCCTTGTTTTCTTTCTTGGCCGATCGTCCACCCCCCTCCTAGGGTGTTTGGGTCGATTTTGGTTAAACCAAAAATAGTGTTTTGTTTACTTGCATCAAACCTTTATGTGGAAAACTAGAAGGGGGGTTGAATAGTTTACCGCTTTTTCGATTCTTATTTAGCTTAAATATCTTTAAAAACATTTACGTTTGCTTATAGATATAAACACAATGTTATATGTTTGATTCTTTGAAAAGCTTTTCATGTGAATAACAATTCTAACTTTATTAATTTCATACTTTGAAAAGCTTTGCTTGTGATGATCCTAGCTTTGCTTGTTTAGTTCTTTGAAAAACTTTACTTTTGTTTGAAGATATAAACACATCTTTACTTGTTTAGTTCTTTGAAAAGCTTTATATGTAACTAGCTATTCTAACTAAAGAACAACATGTAATAAGCAAAGATAAAGAAAGAAACGATCAAACCACAACACGATTGTTTATCGTGGTTCGGCTACAAGGACTCTTTTTCCTTGCCCTACATCCACGCCCCGACAAGCTCCTTTCACCGGCGGAGAAAACCTTTACAACGTCGCTTACACTTTTACCGACACTAAGCTAGATGTCGAGTTCTTTTACAAGGGTACAACCACTCCCATTCGTCGCTTACTCTTTTACCGACACTAAGCTAGATGTCGAGTTCTTTTACATGGGTTCAACCACTCCCATTCGTCGCTTACACTTTTACCGACACAAAGCTAGATGTCGAGTTCTTTTCCAAGGGTACAACCACTCCCGTTAGTTCTTTTACAAGGGTACAACAACTCCCGACACACTACGTATTTTGAGGCCTAAAATACTAACCACTTACATCTATATACATGACACACATGAAGTATAAACTATCAAAGCTTATACATGACCAAGCTACCAAGACTTGCAACGTTAGAGTTGAAGCTTGTAACTTCTTGAATGATCTTGTGAAGTCCCTTGCTACATAAGAGAATCACACACATCAAAAGGTTACTGAGTTAGTTGAGAGAGTATGTGAAAATATGTCCTAAAAGGGTTGCTCAAAACTAACAAATGGTTTGGTATTTATAGCAAACCATTCTGCAGGTCTGGCGGATCAGGCGGAACCCTCAGATGGGTTCCGCCCGTGTACCCCCAGGGTACCGTCAGGGCTGCAGTTGGTTTTTGCAATAAATCTCCCAAACCAAACAAGGTCACATCACATGAATACTAGTCAAACACAAACCTTGCAAGCAAACATATATTTAGTCAAACACACTTTCTTACCATAAATGTATATTGACAAAGCTTGCCCTAAATGTGATGTGACACTTTCTTATTATGTCAACATGCATTGCACCAAACATGGAATACTTCCAAAATGTGTAAGAACTTCATGGATAGTCAAACACATAAACAAACAATGTCACATCTACTAAATATTAGTCAACATGCATTGCACCAAACATGGAATACTTCCAAAGTGTGTAAAACTTCATGGATAGTCAAACACATAAACTTACCATAAATGCACATTGATGAGATGTGACACTTTCTTATTAAAGAAATAAAAAAAATGTTAAGTTTAAAAAGAAATATAAAGACTAGTTATACAAGACTTAAACTAAAATGATGTTTTACTACAATCTAAAGTTTGTACTTTGTCATTAACAAAACTTAGCAAAGATCGTAAAATATAAATAACGTTTTTAGGCGATATTTGTATTAACAATCTCCCCCTTTTTGTTGATGACAAAACATAAACTTTATTTATAAGTAAGTCACTAGTTTTAGTGTTAAGTCTTATAAAGTTAGTATAAAAACTTGTTTTTGCTAAGATGATGTGATATGCAAAAAATTTTTTGAAACAAGTTTATATCTAAATTCTCCCCCTTTTTGTCGAAACAAAAAGAAGAGTAGCGAAGCGGAAGTAAGCACTTGCTCCCCCTTGGACGATACTCCCCCTAAATGGAGTGCCAAGAGAGGAGACATGGATTTTGAACCTACAAGAAAAAGGTTAGTTGTCACACAAGACAAGTCATGAAAGTATTGCATGTCTAAAACACAACTAAGAGTTGTGAAGTGGAATAATGCAACACTCATGCTTCCCCTTGAATATTACTCCCCTAAATGGAGTATCAAGGAAGGAAAACATAGATAATGATCCTACAAAAAGAAAGGTTAGTTTCAAAAACACAAGATATATGTATGCTACCATAGCAAGGTATAGTTCACTTATTATACCTAAATGGTCAATAAACAATGCAAACCTTGTAGTAGAATGAAATTCATTTCATGTAAAATTTTGACTCTTAAAGAAGTCAAAGACAAGAAATTTGGATGACACCATCCTACTTCTAAAAATAAAGAAAAACTAAAAATAAACTAAGAATATGAAAAGCTACAAGGAAATCATCATTTTCCTTAATGAGAAACATTTTCCAAAAACAAGGCTAAGGTTGTTTAAGGATGAAAATGTGTGTTGAGGGTTGTAGCGGGCTTTATTTTGAAAGTTGAGAGGATGACACGGTTTTGGTTTGTTGGTTTAAATGGGAAACTTTTCCAAAAGAAACGGTTTGTTTCATTTTGGAGACTCTAAACTTGAGACGTTCCACAATGTGGTTTAGGATAAACCTCATTTCATTGTTTAGAGGATCATGGATGTCTTTGTAGACAGGGTGAGACAACAATGGTTTTGGGTGGTGATATTCTTGTTGTGGTGTTTGGTTCTGGTCAAAAGAGTCATTTTGGTTAAGCAATGACCTTGGTTATTCATTTGTGAAAGGTGGTGGTTTTGTTGGTCTAGGTGAAAGATCATTGATATGCTTCTATTTTCTTATACGAAGAAAATAGAGATTCAAAGTGTTGGGAAGGTTCTTGTGGTTGTTATCGTTGAACAAAGTGATGGAAGCTTGGTTCTCCGGAAGGATTACCATGAAGGTTTTTATAAATAGGGTGAAACACAAATGATTGTAGGTGTGTATGACCTTGATCATTAAAAAAATTAGGGTCTAGCATAATGGTAAGCCAAACTCTCAAGCAATGACGGTGGATGAGGTGCATCATCCAATGACTCATTTGGTTGAAATATTGTTTGTTGTTTGTTGGGTTTCCGTTTCGACAATGGTGTCAAAAAGTGACAATGATGAAGGGCTTGATGGTTTAGGTGATAGGTTTTCAAAAGTTTCCAATAGCGGATGTGGTGATGTTGGTGGTGTATGGAAAAGTTCCATTGGTGTAAGTGTTGGTGATTGATGGTTGAAAAAGTTTTTGATGGTTGAAAAGTGTATATGTTTGTATTGCCATGTTTGGGAGAGGATGTTGGAGTAGCAAGATTGAGGAAATCTTGAAAGGTGATGAAATGTTAAGCGAAGCATCACTTGAAGATGATGAGCTTGACTTGACGGTTTTGTTGAAGCAACAAGGTTTGACACTAATCCTAGTGGTTTTTAAGAAGAATTTTGATGACTCGGATGATGTGTTGGATTTAGTCATTTCAAAGGTGTGGTTTTGATGTTTTGAGAGAAGAAGTTTTAATGGTGATGGTGTGATTTGAGTTGTTGCAAAACTTTCAAATTTATAGGGTGGAAAAGATGTTGAAATGGGTGTTTGGATTTGATGTTCTACCATTCAAAGAATGAGGTTTCAAATGATTTTCATGACCATGTCAAATCATTTGATGTCAATCCAATGGAATAGGGTGGAGTGAAAGATCAACATATGCACTCAATGCTTTGTGATCATGGGATGTGATTTGGTTGAAAATGTTTCAATGGTTTGAAGGATCCTTTAAAAGGGTTCCTTGGGTTAGTTATGTTTGAATTTGAATTTTTGGAGGGAAGTGGCTTCCTAATTGTTTTAGTGAATGAGAGTTGTTCTAATATGGTTATTGGAGTTAATGGAAGATGTTTCTCACTTAGGATAATGGTTTGACATTTTACAAGTTTTGAACTTAAGAAAAATGACAAAAATTTTATGCAGGTGACTGGCGGAACCCTCGCGATACACAGGCGGAACCCGTGTGAGAGTTCCGTCCGGTCCGTTGGGCCATTTCTGGGTTGCCCAGAAAATACACTGGCGGAACCCAATTTTGGGTACCGCCAGGGCTAAAAAATTTGGCAGTCCGCGATTTTGACCCGCGAGATGATTTTCAAAATTTTCGAAAACTCCTAAAGTCAAAAAGATAATGCATTTTTGGTTAGGCAATGCAAAAAATAGACACGTAAACACACATATCATAGGACTTTGACCTTGAGGTCGAGGATTTCACTATACTTAGTGAAAATTTCATAAACATGAAAATTTGACAACTTGCCAAATGTTGTCTTCCTGCATCATTGTTAGTTCCTACAAGTTCCAAATAGTACCAAATATCTTACCAACACACAAATACATAACACATAATGTTTAAATCACCAAATCGTTCAAATAGCACCTAGTGCCAAACACTCCTACATACCCGCTCTCATAGACGGTCAATCTTCTTCTTGAGCTTTTCAAGAAATCTCTCGATGTTTTTGAACATCCCCTTTGTTTTCTTGAACTCCGCCGACTCATTTGGAATATCCGAAAGTTGGAAAATGTATTCTAGAGGTGGGAGCCTAGAGTTGGGCAAAGCCTAAAGTTGGAAAATGTTTACCTTGGGCTTTGTAGATTCTCCTATCACTTAGTGGGACAAAATCATGTGGAATGAGAGAGTAGTCTAGGTGAAGACCTCTAGGAGTTTATGGAATGGGAGAGATGAACCTAAAGAGACGGGTCAAGAGCATTCAATACGGCAAAGACGTTGTGCCTTGCACGGGAATGTTGGTAATTCTCATGGTCATGTAGTAGTCAAGGTTGAAGGGTTGCCTAACGGACAAGGAGTAGAGCATGTAGCAAAGACAAACATTGATGTGATCCCGGTTTCCTATGGTGCTAATTACATTGGCCCTAAGGAGTTCTTACCATTTCTTGAATTGGGGGTTGAGTTCATTGAAATCCATTCCATATGGGTCTTTGATGACCTCATTTCCGGTTCTAGTTCTCCTAGTGTTGGTGGTCCTAATGAAGAGGTGGTCACGAAGTTCATCTTTGGACACAAGAGGGGTATCATAGGGATGGATGCGGTCAAAGAGTGTGTCAAGAGTTGAGAGGGAGTGCAAGTCGGAGTAGATGCAAGTACCATGGTTTGGGACACCTAGGATTTGAGCAAACTCCTCGAGAGTGAAGGAGTATTGATGACTACTAGCCCTAAAGTTAATAGACATGCGACCATACTCATCCTTGGAGAGGGTGACGGATGCATAGAATTCTAAAATGAACCTAGAACAAATTGGCTCGTCGATTTCTAAGAGACACTCAAGTTTATTGTGGCAAGTTCTGTGTAGAGGTTTGTACCTTCTAAGAAGGATGGATCAATGGTTCTACCCTTATGGACATATCGTTTTTCTAAGGCTTTGAAAACAACGATTTGAGTTTGAGTAAGACCTTTGGTTTTGTGGTGTTTGGGTAGGTACTTGATGGTGTCCTTGTGGTCGTAGTGAGTTAGAGGAGGCATTATGATTCCTATAAAATCAAAATTTCACATTTTAGTCTAAGTGAACGACTATTGTAATGTGTATGTTCTAGTGTGTGCCTATATGAAGACAATGTGGAGGTGCGGTTAACCTGACTCATTTTGATGCTTAAAAACGTTTTATAATGCAAGTGATGTTTTAATGACGTTTTTCATTTGTTTTAACAATGTGGTGAACGGTGGTAAAGTATGGTTGACGACCGAGAGTGGATATGTGAAATGAGGTGGTGATTGCTTGACAATACTTGAAGCTTGGATTATCTTCTTTGTGTTCTTCACTTGCTAGAAAGTAATTTCATAATGAAATTCACTTGACTTTTGACGACATAGACAAATATGTTAATGAGAGTATGGATATGACAATTGCCCTTTGTTTCAAAGAGTGACACAAGACATAGGTTTATGTATCATGAAAGGTGGTTTAATCTTAATAGGTTAGGTTATAGTGGGGATGACACACTTGTTTGGTTACATTGTGGAATCTTCTTGTGAAGATGACTAGGTGGAGTTATTGGTGAAGATGATATTGACTCTTGGTTTCTTTGAGGGCATGGAAATAGTGGATGACTCGATATTGATAGGATAAAGGATAACTCGGTTTCTCATTTCACATTGGTTGTTTGAGGTTTGAGTGATGAAAGGTTATGAGGAATATGCTTGAAGTTTTGCTCATTTTGTGAATCTTATGGGCTGATGGTAAGTTGGAGTTGTGAGTAAAGAGGTGTTTGGTTTTGAAATTAAAAATAAAACATCATGTAGATTTGGCGGACCAGGCGGAACCAAAAAGAGGGTTCCGCCCGTATGGTCTGAGGGTACCGTGGGAGCTGCAGGAAAAATTCAAAAGGGATTGTCTTGATTTTTGTGGTTTTATCCTAATGTTCAAAACTAAGGTTTTAGGTCTTATGAGTCCTTGACTAAGCCTAGGGATGATGAATGCTTCTCATTCAAGATGTTCCTCAATGAACATTTTTACCAAGACGATGATGATGGATCACAATATGTCAATTAAGAATATAATGGATTGAATTGTCGCTGAAGTCGATGCTTCCTTTGTTGAAGGTATAACAATGTTGATAAGATGAATTCCGTTGTTGATGAGAGTTTGTTTGTTCAAGCGGAGCTTGTTGATGTGCTTCTCCATCCGATACTAATTTGAGAATCTTACGCGTTTTGGAGAATCATTGGGTAAGTAAGTATAAAAGTGCAAGTACCACTTGTGCTTTTTTTATCAACTTATTACCGACATAATTCCATTTGGCATACACTATGGTTTCTATTCCCGTTGTTTTGGGAGACCATAATCCTAGTTGTGTAGTACCTTATGATGTATCCAAATAGGCTCAACTAAAGAGTTGTTTTAGGATCTTCTTTAACACGAGCACATAGACAAAAGCTAAACATAATGTTGAATCTAATTGTTATGAGAACAAGTAGTCTTCCAAACATTTCTCTATGTTTAGTTTTACCTACGGATTTACTAATCTCATTCTTGATAAGTCATCAATAACTTAACCATTGAAAACAAGTGAGTAACTAGGAATGTCTTTAAGTTAAAATCCCTTGCTTTTGTGGCTTGCTTAAAAAAAATCTTTCAAATATTGACACTATAATCACTTGATTACTTTTGAAAAATCTATTTTGTTTCACTAGTTGTTTTACTCTAAATTCCAAAAACTGTTTTTGTTGAATTTGTTTACTATAAATCAAGTTTTATAACATATGTCAATTTTACTTGATTTAATGTTTGACTCAAGGTGAGAAGATGTTATTTTGTACCTTTATCCTTATACTTGTCTTGCCATCATTGGACTTTCGACTAAGTCATCATCTACCAAAGATAATATCTTAGAAGGAGGAGATCACTCGTTAAATGTTATATTCAACGACTCCTCGACTCTTTGGGTTTTCTTACTTAAGACACTATGAACTCTATTTGTTTAGAAAAAGTCCAAGAGGTACAACATCATGAGACTATGTGTCACATTTAATGTGTAAATCCTAGATGTTGAAAACTCATTTTCTTTCACACATCCTAATATATGCTAATGTGATTTATTTCACCTTGTGTGTTTTATGTGAGATTATCATAAAGGAGTGATTGAAGAAAAACACAATTAAAGACTCAAAGTATGGTGTTTGAGAAAATTGTTTAACAAAGGTTTGTTTTGCAAGCATCACAAAAGTGTTAGACATTTTAACACTTAGGAAATTCTTAGTTAGCTCACTTGTAAGCAAGAGTTGAGTGAGACTTACTCAAGAGTTTTTCGTGTTTATCTCTTGATGGTTAAAGAACCAAAACACCTTATATCTTCTACTAGTACTAAAGACTAAATTCCTTGTTGCATATAATCTAATCTTAGTTATTTACAAATAGCAGGTAGACACTCTAGAGTATTACAAATAATACATATTCGAACACATAATGCTAGAAACAAGAGACAATCAAAGTCAAGTTGAAGTAATGCGTACCTTTTAAATTGCATAGAGATGCTATCAAGCGGATAAGCATTACGCGTAAAATCTTGGTTTGACGACACGCTTTGAAACTCAATAACTCATGTATCCAAGAAGGTTAGATAATCATATAAAGGCATAGAGAATGATAGTCTTAATCCTTTTATCATGAGTTTCTATTAGAGATTGAATTATCTCTAAATCTCTCTTCTAGGTTTGACAAATTTTACATGCTTTGTTTTATTAGTTGATAATGCTTATGAGTTAAATCCTAATCCGGTTTTATCTTTAAACAACCTTTGACTCCTCAACGATCTTTCAAGAGATTTTGAGCTTTCATCAAATTTAACTAATAATTTTTCCTTTCTCATTTTGCATTTTAATCTCATGTTTGTAATCTAGACATAATTTACATTCTAGATCAATTTTAACATTACTCTCAATTCTAGACATTTTATCCTCTAATAAGATTTCCTTTTCAAAGATATTCTTAAAAGATTTTGAAGACTCATTCTTGAAGATAATTTTTAGGTCCATGTTGCATAAACGTTTAGACTCATTTTCTAGTTTAGAAAACTCTAGGATAAATTAATCAAAGCAAAAGTGTTTGGTTTCAAAGTGTACCTTGCTTGATGTTTTATCTAGTTTAGAATCACAAACCGGATGATTGACTTCATCTTCATCCGTGTTATTCCATGAATCGCAAGCAAGTCTACTACGAGCTTGACACGAGTAATCACCTTTACTTACACCTTGCTTGTTGTTTCAATAAATTGACAATTAACTACCGGATCATTGTCTTCGTCAACATCCATTTCATTCCAAGATACGCAAGCAGGTTCATCAAAACACACGTACTCATCTTCACTTGTACCTTCATTTAAAACATTCAAACTAGTAGCACATGTATTAACTTCTACTAAGTGTCTATCAATTAGTTTTTCTAAAACTTCTAATTCATATGTAAGATCAAATTGATCATCTTTGACTTGACATATTCCTTGATGAAAGTTTACCATATTTTTCCAAACATCATTAACCTTTTGACAAAAATACATTCTTTCATATTTGGTACTAAATCTTTGTAAAGCATTGTTTTAGCTTTAGTATTTTTATCAAGTTTAAGATAGTTATCTTGGTTTTCAAAAACTTGTTTTCTTTGGTTTGAAATTACCAAAAGAACTAATATGCCAAAGATTTTGATCAATTGATTTCACATAGTTTTCAAAATTACTTTTCCATTCAAGTAAGTTTTCTTTTTCAAATAGCGGTTGGTTTTGAATAAGTTGCCCTTCTTTGAGATTTTCAAAATCCATGGATCGATCCAAGTTTTAAAATACATTCTATTTTAAAGATCTTGAGTAACGTAGCTCCTGATGCCAATTGTGGAAAACTAGAAGGGGGGTTGAATAGTTTACCGCTTTTTCGATTCTTATTTAGCTTAAATATCTTTAAAAACATTTACGTTTGCTTATAGATATAAACACAATGTTATATGTTTGATTCTTTGAAAAGCTTTTCACGTGAATAACAATTCTAACTTTATTAATTTCATACTTTGAAAAGCTTTGCTTGTGATGATCCTAGCTTTGCTTGTTTAGTTCTTTGAAAAACTTTACTTTTGTTTGAAGATATAAACACATCTTTACTTGTTTAGTTCTTTGAAAATCTTTATATGTAACTAGCTATTCTAACTAAAGAACAACATGTAATAAGCAAAGATAAAGAAAGAAACGATCAAACCACAACACGATTGTTTATCGTGGTTCAGCTACAAGGACTCTTTTTCCTTGCCCTACATCCACGCCCCGAGTTTCCAACTCGAGAGTTATAAGCACTAATCAACAAGCTCCTTTCACCGGCGGAGAAAACCTTTACAACGTCGCTTACACTTTTACCGACACTAAGCTAGATGTCGAGTTCTTTTACAAGGGTACAACCACTCCCATTCGTCGCTTACTCTTTTACCGACACTAAGCTAGATGTCGAGTTCTTTTACATGGGTTCAACCACTCCCGTTCGTCGCTTACACTTTTACCGACACAAAGCTAGATGTCGAGTTCTTTTCCAAGGGTACAACCACTCCCGTTAGTTCTTTTACAAGGGTACAACAACTCCCGACACACTACGTATTTTGAGGCCTAAAATACTAACCACTTACATCTATATACATGACACACATGAAGTATAAACTATCAAAGCTTATTCATGACCAAGCTACCAAGACTTGCAACGTTAGAGTTGAAGCTTGTAACTTCTTGAATGATCTTGTGAAGTCCCTTGCTACATAAGAGAATCACACACATCAAAAGGTTACTGAGTTAGTTGAGAGAGTATGTGAAAATATGTCCTAAAAGGGTTGCTCAAAACTAACAAATGGTTTGGTATTTATAGCAAACCATTCTGCAGGTCTGGCGGATCAGGCGGAACCCTCAGATGGGTTCCGCCCGTGTACCCCCAGGGTACCGTCAGGGCTGCAGTTGGTTTTTGCAATAAATCTCCCAAACCAAACAAGGTCACATCACATGAATACTAGTCAAACACAAACCTTGCAAGCAAACATATATTTAGTCAAACACACTTTCTTACCATAAATGTATATTGACAAAGCTTGCCCTAAATGTGATGTGACACTTTCTTATTATGTCAACATGCATTGCACCAAACATGGAATACTTCCAAAATGTGTAAGAACTTCACGGATAGTCAAACACATAAACAAACAATGTCACATCTACTAAATATTAGTCAACATGCATTGCACCAAACATGGAATACTTCCAAAGTGTGTAAAACTTCATGGATAGTCAAATACATAAACTTACCATAAATGCACATTGATGAGATGTGAGACTTTCTTATTAAAGAAATACTTTCTTATTAAAGAAATAAAAACAATGTTAAGTTTAAAAAGAAATGTAAAGACTAGTTATACAAGACTTAAACTAAAATGATGTTTTACTACAATCTAAAGTTTGTACTTTGTCATTAACAAAACTTAGCAAAGATCGTAAAATATAAATAACGTTTTTAGGCGATATTTGTATTAACACTTTATTCGTTGGTAGTTTGTGTGTACAAGAACGAGGTAATTACTTACTTAGTAATTATCAAGAGATCGATAAACAAAACGGTAAGGGGTTTATCATTGATCTATTTGTACAAGAATCAAGGTTTATTGAAGTGCTTCGGGTATGTTCTTATTTATGTTTTAGTTATCTTTATACGTGTTATTATTGATCGTTGCTTCCGCGTATGTGCTATATTGATTGTCAAACTCTAACAGTGGCATCACGAGCCATGGATAACATGTAATTGATTACTAAAACGTAATAAAAATCGGATCTTTAATTGTTTTAGATACATGGTTTTTTCTAGGGTTTTTTTCTTAAAATTTTTTTTAATAAAATTTAAACCCTAACCCTAATTTAAGGGGGGGTCGATTTCCACTAAAAACCCTAATTAGGGTTTGTGGTTTTCTTGATTAAATTGTAATCACATAGAAACCCTAGGTCTTAAACCGGTTTTGTGAACGTACTTGTGACCTATGTGCTAATTGTTAGGTTTAATCCATGACGAAACATGCATGTTAGTCATGGATCTTGTTTGTTTATTTATTTGTCACATGTTTTAAATAGATCTAAAATTGGGGAAGACTCCAATTAATTAATATATATATTAAAATCAATTTATAGCTATGTGGTGTGTATATTGATTTTGGCCTACGCAATTGATACGTCAATGTATGTGACTCTCCTCCATCAAGAGGAGAAGGCTTTAGTTAATTACATGCGTTATTATACCTAGAATTGATTTTATTAGGATCTTTTTAACAAGGTTTGCATGTGGCTAATTGTTTCACGTTTTTATTATTAGTTGTTTATTTTTCTTTTAATTACTTGTTTTTATTGTTTTCTTAATTGTTTGACTTGATGTAAGCAATAAAAAGGGTGATTTTCATAAAAGAAAATAATATGGACTAATAATGGTGAAACAAAAGTGATAAAGTAAGAATCTTGCAAGGTCTTAAGTGCCGATAGTGGTCCGATTCGCACGGTAATCAGCTCCCAAGCGAGACTAGCAAAATTCATACTTTATTACATGATTTTGAGATTGAATCCATAAACTTTTGCTTGATTGATGTTTTGTACAAATATGATTTTAAAATTAAGTCCTTTAAGACGATATTCATAACCGTGATTTGAAGGCTTAGAAAAGAGCCTTAGAGTCTGCCTTGGTTATCACAATCTTGAATATGTCTTAAACGAATTACTTTTAAAATCATAATTGTAGAAAGTCATCTTAGGGTTTATTAAACCTCAAGTAAAACTTTGTGTATTAATTTCACGAATTGGTAATAAAAAGGTTTTGAAAACTTATGCTATAAAGATGAGTGCATGCATCTTTATACATATTTTGATTTACACATAAAAAATCAATACCCTTATAATTTAAGTTACATGCCATCTATCTATAAGGAACACTTGGAATTTTAATTTAGTAAACGTGAGACCTAGGCTAAATTACTATAACAAGGTAAAATTCTTTTAACGCGTGAGACCATAATTGTAATTTTACAGTTTCTAAGGTAGACGACTTAATTAAGGCATGAGATGGGATGAAACATGCTTACAAGGCAAATTGATGAATCAATTTGACGTAATTCCCATAATGATCTAGGAATTGGAAATCTTGTTTGCCAATTATTGTTCGACAGATTACTATCTTTTGTACTTTCACCACTAGCAGATCAACTGATGTGGTGGAACTATGTAAGTTAGATCCTAGGTTTTCAAGAAAATTTTGGTGGTTATATGAATATAGCTATGGGTATTTTATTTTCTTGAAGATATTTATTATCGAAAATACTAATGTTTGAACTTTTATTTGTAGATATGGCTCAACCCGATAACCCATCTGTGATTTCTGCTTTCAAGAGTCATCTTGAGAGAGAAAAACTGACTGGAAAGAATTTCAATGATTGGCACCGTTCGCTTAGAATTGTCTTGAGGTTGACCGGTAAGCTAGATTATTTGACCGAAGAATGCCCAGCTGAGCCTGCTGCTACTGAACCAGAAGCAGTTAAGGCGGCATGGAGGGTGGAACATGCTAAGTTTAATGAGGTTGCTTGTTTAATGCTCACTAGCATGAGCGCTCAGTTACAAAAGAAGTTTGAGTACTTTTTCCCAAAAGATATGCTTGAGGTACTTAAGCAGTCTTATGAGAAACCACTTGCAGTAGAATTGTATGATGAACTGGACAAGCTACATAACTGCAAGCATGGTGATGGTAAACCAGTTGAAGATTATGTGACTGAGATGAAGGAATCTTTTGATCAGCTTCACAGAATTGGATTTGGTTACCCGAACAATGTGCAAGTGCACTTGATCAACAGGTCCCTTAACAAGGACTTTGCTGGTTTTGTGCAGAATTTCAACATGCACTGCTCAGGGAAGACAGTCTCAGAATTACTCGCATTGCTTGTTGATTATGAGAAAAGTCTACCAGCCAAGGTCAAGGCTCCTACCCCGCAAGTGTTGGCAATTCATGGTGGGAGAATCCAGAAGAAATCGCATGTGAACAAAGGCAAAGGGAAAGGTAACAAAGGCAAGCAGGTCATGGCCTATCAACCTGAACCCAAGATGAAGCAACATCAGCCTAAGCAGAAAAAGGTGAATCCAACAAACAAGAAGGATCAGGCATGTCACCATTGTCATGAAAAGGGCCATTGGAAGCGCAATTGTCCTCTCTACATTCATGACTTGCGACTCAAGAAGCAGGGGAATGAAGCTGGTAACCCCAGCTCATCAGGTGCGTTCTTTATGATTGAATTATTCACTCTTACTCCTAAATTGAATTCATGGGTATATGATACGGGATGTGGCATTCATATTTTCAATACCTTGCAGGGGTTTAGAGTTGAGAGAAAGTTGGCCTATGGACAACAATTCTTGCACGTTGGTAACGGAGCGCATGCAGGAGTTGAAGCTATAGGAGTTTATGATTTAGTGTTGCCTTCGGGCTTAGTACTATCTTTAAATAATTGTCATTATGCACCGTCAATTGTTAGAGGTGTAATTTCATTTTCATGTTTGTTGAACCTTGGTTTTAAGCATACTATTTCTAGCAATGGAATTTCAGTTTCTTTAAATGGTGTTTTTTATTTTAATGCTATTGCTGTGAATGGTGTCTTTGAAATTGATATGAATAATAATGATAATGCTTTTGTTAAAAATAATTCAATGTATAGCATCAACAATAAGAGAATCAAGAAAGGTTTGGATTCATCTTATCTTTGGCATTGTCGACTTGCTCACATTAGCAAAGATCGCATGAAAAAGCTGCAACATGATGGGCTTTTAGAAAAGATCAATGATGAATCATTTGATAAATGTGAATCTTGCATTGCTGGGAAGATGACTAAGAAACCCTTTAAAAATAGGATTGAAAGGGCTAATGATCTACTTGGTCTTATTCACACAGATGTGTGTGGACCACTTAGACATGTGTCAAGGAGAGGTGCTAGCTACTTCTTAACATTTACGGATGACTACAGCCGTTATGGTTATGTTTATTTACTTAAACATAAACATGAGGTGTTTGAAACATTCAAAGTGTTTAAGGCAGAAGTAGAGTTGCAACTAGGAAGAAGATTAAAGCTCTTCGATCCGATAGAGGTGGTGAATACCTGAGTCAAGAGTTTATAGATTACTTAGCAAAGGAGGGAATTGTCCAGTACCTTACTTCTCCATATACTCCACAACAAAATGGTGTATCTGAAAGAAGGAATCGTACATTGCAAGACATGATACGAACTATGTTTAATCTAACAACTCTTCCTTACTCGTTTTGGGATTATGCCTTGGAATCTGCAGTTCGCATTTTAAATATGGTTCCAACAAAGAAGGTTGATAAGACTCCATATGAGGTATGGACTGGAAAAGCTCCTAACTTGTCTTATCTAAAGGTCTGGGGTTGTGAGGCGTATGTTAAATGGGACTCAGCAGACAAACTCTAACAAAGATCTGTAAAGTGCATCTTCGTAGGATACCCTAAGGAAACTATGGGTTACTACTTTTATTACCCAGCTGAAAACAAAGTTTTTGTTGCAAGGTATGGAGACTTCTTAGAAAATGAGCTCATATCTCAAGAATTCAGTGGGAGAGTATATGATCTGGAAGACGATCATGAAGATGTAACACCTTCTGAAAACACTAGCCAACTTCCCGAAGAACCTGAAAGTTTAGGTCCTCCACCAGAAGTTGAAGTGGTTCGCGTTCGCAGGTCTTCTAGATCTGTGAAGGCTCCTACACGTCTATGTCTAAACATGGAGTGTGATGACAACTTTATAGGGGATCTTGATGAACCTACAAGTTATAAAGCTGCTATGAATAGTCCTGAAAAGGAAAAATGGCATGGAGCTATGAATGGGGAAATGCAATCCATGAAAGACAATGAAGTCTGGGAAGAAGTAGACCTACCTCCGGGTGCCAAGCTAGTTGGGAGTAAATGGCTCTTCAAGAAAAAGACTGATATGGATGGCATTGTACACACCTATAAGGCCCGTTTGGTAGCTAAAGGCTATACTCAAACTTTTGGTGTTGACTATGAGGAGACCTTTTCTCCTGTAGCTGACATAAGGGCTATTAGGATTCTTATAGCCATAGCCGCTTACTATGACTATGAGATTTGGCAAATGGATGTCAAAACCGCCGTCTTAAATGGTAGCCTAGATGAAGACATCTATATGGCACAGCCTGAGGCGTTTGTGAATCCAGAATTCCCAGATCGTGTATGCAAGCTTAAAAGATCCATTTATGGATTAAAGCAAGCATCACGACAATGGAATAAGAGATTTGATAGTGAAATTAAGAAGTATGGATTCACTGAAAATCTTGATGAGCCATGTGTATATCACAAAGCTAGTGGGAGTAATGTAATTTTCCTTATATTATATGTCGATGACATATTGATCATGGGAAATGACATTTTGAGTTTGCAAAAGGTTAAGGCATATCTTAGAAGTTGTTTTTCTATGAAAGATTTAGGGGAAGCTGCATTTATTCTAGGAATCAAGATATATAGAGATAGATCTCAGCGATTAATTGGATTAAGCCAAAGTGCTTACATTGATAAAATATTGAAGAGATTCAGTATGCAAAATTCCAAGAAAGGATATTTGCCGATGCAAGAGCAACATGGCTTGAGCAATAAAGTTTGTGCTTCAACACCTGCAGAGGTGCAACGCATGAAGAGAGTCCCTTACGCTTCGGCTGTGGGATCTATTATGTATGCGGTGAAAAGCACAAGGCCTGATGTGGCGTTCGCTCAGAATTTAACCAGTCGATATCAGCAGAACCCAGGTGAAAAACACTGGACTGCTGTTAAGAATATTCTTAAGTACCTTAGGGCTACTAAAGAGATGTTTTTGGATTATGGGGGTACTCCATCTGCAGAGCTTGATGTTACAGGTTACTGCGATGCTTCTTGGAAAGGTGATAAAGATGATATGAAGTCTCAGACGGGTTATGTCTTTGTCATTAATGGAGGAGCTGTTGATTGGAGGAGCAGAAAGCAGAGTGTATTAGCGATGTCTGCTACAGAAAGTGAGTATATAGCTGCTTCAGAAGCTGCAATGAAAGCTGTTTGGATTAGGAAGTTTGTTTCAGGGCTTGGGGTTATGCCTTCGATTCAGCGACCTATAAAAATGTATTGTGACAACTCAGCTGCAATTACATTTGCCAATGAACCTGGAATCATGAAAGGCACCAGACATTTCCCGATTAAGCACCACTATGTCAGAGAACAAGTTGAAATAGGTGAAATCGAAATGCTCAAAGTTCACACAGATGAAAAGTTAGCTGATCAATTTACAAAGCCTTTACCTGGCACCAAGCTTTACAAGCATGCTGAAGGAATAGGACTTAAATTAGCTGATAGTTTCATGCCCATTTGTGATTAGTATTTGGATAAGGGATGTAATGTACAATTATTAACTTTAATGAAATAAAGTATTGGTTATGTTTATTTATTCATTGTCTTAATAATATATCATATATTTGCATGTTTAAGATCCATTAATAATTTATTATTCTAAATAGTCCGTTTTCGATTAATGATATGGGAATATCATTAAACTAAGACAATTTTGAGTATTGGTTAAGGATATACTTGAAAGTATATTGATGCGTAGTCATACCAATTTCACATGATATTCAATGAATTGAGTATTGGACTTATCCCAACAATATGATTTAAATTAATTGTGAGAATCATATTTAAAGTTATCCTCAGACTTGAGATACCAGATAAGTGTCATGGATGTAGTGCATTTTGTGGAGCAATCTACCGCTTACCGTAATTGGAAGTCATAAGGGTTGTTTTCAGAATGTTACAAAGTTCATGGGTTATTCTTGTAGTCAAGAGAGAATTCGTTCCTTCTGATTTGTTCAGAAGTTTAATACTGCTGGGCCCCTCGTAGGGTTGACAAAATGTTTGCGTGGCCACGCCCAAAGTCAATCTGGAATACGTTCAGATGTTTTGGTAATTTTGTTCAATCATAAAGAGACGAGAAACGGAATTTAATAAAGAACCTCACATCTTTATTAATGTAGTATTAGAGGTGAAAGGATAATAATAATGATGAATCATTAAAGGTTTTTCAGGAAACCTAGCTTGGGTTGAACTGGGGGCATTGGAGTGTTGCAAGACACCAACCAATGTCATTTTACTATTAATGGATATACGAGTGGGAGCTGTTAAATGTTACGTATAAACATTAATATGTAAATGTCTAGTATCGAACCCGAGACCTCGGGATTGCACACTTTACAAACAAGAATAATGTATAATAAATATATATGTTAAATGTATCGTGTGTGTGTGTGTATATATATATATATATATATATATATATATATATATATATATATATATATATATATATATATATATATATATAAACACTTAATGGACTAAATGGTCGTTAGTTATTAACCGTATGGATGAACTATCATTAGTAACGAAAGATAAGGACTAGAATGTAATTTGGGAGTCAAGAAGGATCTAGAACACCCCATGGGGTGCCTAGGCCGGTCGAGCAAGGGGAGGGGTAGCCCAACCCACATCCAACTTGTCTTCCAAGTTTACTCTAGTATATATACAAGGCCAAGGGTTAGGGTTTCAGATCTTTTGTGCACACACACAAAACCCTAAAACCTTTTCTCCTTGTTTTCTTTCTTGGCCGATCGTCCACCCCCCTCCTAGGGTGTTTGGGTCGATTTTGGTTAAACCAAAAATAGTGTTTTGTTTACTTGCATCAAACCTTTATTCGTTGGTAGTTTGTGTGTACAAGAACGAGGTAATTACTTACTTTAGTAATTATCAAGAGATCGATAAACAAAATGGTAATGGGTTTATCATTGATCTATTTGTACAAGAATCAAGGTTTATTGAAGTGCTTCGGGTATGTTCTTATTTATGTTTTAGTTATCTTTATACTTGTTATTATTGATCCTTGCTTCCGCGTATGTGCTATATTGATTGTCAAACTCTAACAATTCCATCTCGTTTACATATTTGTTGCATTAACTTGTTATACATTTATTGTTCATATTTTTAAACAATCGACACAAGTTAGTCACTTTCTATCTCATTCACTCAAGTATACAAGTCAAGAATGTACACCAATAGTCCATAAATTAAGGAGGGGGGGGGGGGGGGCAGTGATTGAGATAGAAAAGAGACTAACTTGTGTTAAAAATGTGGACAATAAATGTATAGCTTATTAATGAAACAAACATGTAAACACGATGGAATCCCATGCAACAAAAACTAAAAAGTTGAAAATTCTCAAAAGCACCTCAGCCTAGGTTAAAAATAATAATAAAAAATAAAATAAAAAAATAATAATCTATTTTTTGCTAGATATAAAGTTTCTAACTTGAACCTTGATTGTAGCGGAGGAATAAGGACATACTTAATCACATCGAAACCTATATCACTAAACCCTTTTTGGCGCCAAGTGTTCCCCCAAGAGTTCTTGATGTGGCAACAATGCTCATTTTCATTGTTACTCCTGATGTCCACAGCTACAATGAGAACAACATGGTTTATAGGTTGACAAAACTCGTCAGCAGAAAGAGATCTTTTGAGCACCAACGAGTTTAACATAGTGATACAAGGAAAGCTAGGACCAAAAAAATTTTGTACAAGTGCACGCTTAATACCCTTCTTCGTGTAAGCACTACTAAACACATCAATGATATAACGAATCACCCCTTTAGATTGGCAATGAGACCAATATGTCAATAAGGTCTGCGCAACTACTTCATAAGGGTAATCTTCTGTTGTCTCAAACCTAAGACTTAGATCACATCAACCAAACAAAAAATTATGAGAGAGAAGTAGGTAAGTAACTTCTTAGTTTTTGGAGCCATATTTCTCTTTATGAAGGTAAGCTCACATGTGTTAACACACAAAAAGTTGGTTAAGATCATTATCGTGTGACAAATCACTTTGAGTAACTTGCATTTTGCACTTAAAAGAGATAATGAATATGGTAAATTGGTTGTTCTTAGAGATGGTGAATTACGTGGTAGAGATGTGTTGAAGGTAGAGAAGTATATGTAGAGAATGTGACATCATTTAAAGGAGTAAATGTTGAGTCGGAAGATGGCGATTGTGACATTAGCCTTATGTTGCTTTGGTCTTAAAGCAATACTAGATGGAATCAATGTTTTGAAAACCGGGTTCGAAATCGACCCAGTTGAGTCACCGGGCATCGGGTCAACCGGTTCGACCACCGGATCAACCCGGTTTTTAATTTATTATTTTTTATTTTTTCGACCGGGTCAACCGGTTCGACCGCCGGTTCGACTACCGGGTCAACCCGGTTTTTTATTAAAATTTTTAAAAAAAATGAAACCCGGCCGGGTTTTGAGAACCGGGTTGACCCGGGTCACTCAAAACCCGGAGGGTCTAACCGGTTAACCCGGTTTTAGAAACCTGGGTTTTTTTACCCGTTTTTTCGGATGAAACCGGTCGAACCGGTTAACCCGGCCAGGTCGACCCGCGTTTCCAAACATCGGATGGAATTCGTATTTGTATATATTTTAAAGTTAGATGCAGCTGAATGATATAAATTATTAGTTTATTACTATGAATTGCTGTCATAAAAAGCAGTGCAGGCAGTTTCCAGTTTTAGAAATCTTGAATTTAATGAACTCTGGTATTCATTCAGTTCAACCTTTACTTTTTTTGCATATGGAAAATTCGAGACCAAAAGAATCCAAAGCATCTCTTATTTTCACAATTTACAAATTTTATTATTATTATTATTATTATTATTATTATTATTATTATTATTATTATTATTATTATTATTTGTTTATTATTATTATTATTATTATTATTATTAGAGTAAATTTCATAAATCGTCCCTGTGATTTAACGGGTTTAACGGATTTGGTCCCTCGAAAGATTTTTTCTCGGATCCTCTCCCCGTGGTTTATACCCGTAACGGGTTTGGTCCCTCTGGCTAACTGTCGTTAGTTTTTTCCGTTAGCTAACGACCATATGCAACAAACATTTGCACCGTTAGTTCTTTATACTAACGGCCGTTTATACTTAACAAAAAATAAGTGTTTTTTTTTTTAATTAAAAAAATTAAAATTAAAATAAATAAATAAATAAATAAAAATTTGGTTTTCTTATATTTTTTTTTTCTAAATATCTTTAAAATTTATACACATTTTTATACACGTTTCATACACACGTTTTTATACACACATGTTTATACAAATTTTATACACGTTTTATACACACGTTTTTATACACGATTTTATACACATTTTTATGTACACGTTTTTATACACTCATTTTTATACACACATTTTTACACACGTTTTTATACACACATTTTTATATACACTTTTTTATACACACTTTTTTATACACACGTGTTTACACACGTTTTTATACACATATTTTTATACACACGTTTTTATACACACGCTTTTTAAAACGTGTCTAAAACGAGTATAAGAATGTGTATAAATGTGCACGTGTGTAACAACGTGTATAAATGTGTACGTGTGTTCAAATGTGTAAAAATATGTGTATAAAAACAGGTGTGAAAACGTGTGTATAAAAACGTGTGTAAAAATGTGTATATAAAAATGTGTGTAAACACGTGTGTATAAAAACATGTGTATAGAAACGCGTGTAAACACGTATGTAAACACGTGTGTATAAAAAAGTGTGTATAAAAACGTGTATATAAAACATGTGTATAAAAACGTGTGTATAAAAATGAGTGTATAAAAACGTGTACATAAAAATGTGTGTATAAAAATATGTGTAAAATCGTGCATAAAAACTTGTGTATAAAACGTGTATAAAATTTGTATAAAAATGTGTGTATAAAAACGTGTGTATGAAACGTGTATAGAAATGTCTATAAAAACGTGTATAAATTTTAAAGATATTTAGAAAAAAATATATATATAAGAAAACCAATTTTTTAATTTTTTTATTTTTATTTTAATTTAAAAAAATTGTGTTAAGTATAAACGGCCGTTAGTATAAAGGACTAACGGTGCAAATGTTTGTTGCAAACGGTCGTTAGTTAACGGAAAAAACTAACGAGCGTTAGCCAGAGGGACCAAACCCGTTACGGGTATAAACCACGGGGAGAGAATCCGAGAAAAAATCTTTCGAGGGACCAAATCCGTTAAACCCGTTAAACCACAGGGACGATTTATGAAATTTACTCTTATTATTATTACCATTATTATTATTATTATTATTATTATTATTATTATTATTATTATTATTATTATTATTATTATTATTATTACTTACAAGAAATTAGTGGGGAGCCTCGAAACTATCTGGGCTCCTACACCTTTAGCAATAGCAAAACTATCCTACTGAAGATATGGGCAGCAGCACGCGCCTCAATGTCTTGAGTTATAGAGAACTTCCGTATCCGCATAAGTAAGGTCACCGCATCAGCCTCAAGTTCCCCTAAAGAGGAAAATGAGAAAGGGATAAACCCATACCCAATATCCGCACATTTAGCACCGTATTTGCCGCGCTTACGTTTGGCGGCATCAATCACCGCACGACCTGGCACAAAATCAATCATCCCAGTTTGCATGAGGGGAGACGACCCGGTCAAATCGACACACACGTCTTGTCCTCCATTCCAGGAATATAGCAAGATATCTGCTGGACGTAAGACTTGCTCCCTGTCTCCCCCCAACCCGATGTCGACCTCTTTACATGCCGAGACGCCGGATCGAGAACATATATCAACCAAAGTATCGCGCACCATGTTGTGTCGATGTTTAATACCAATAGTGCCAGGACACGATACAACATGGTCCCCGTAAACATCCCCCATGAAAACTTTGGAGCAAGCTGAGCACGGCATCTCAACAAAGAAAAGGGGGAAGCCCAACCGATAACATAATACACACCTGTAAGTTCTGGCGTTCATAATCTGTCCCAGCCCAGATATCGGAACCACCCTAAGCCAGTCCAAAGTAGGGGTGAGCATCGGTCTAAGACCGGACCGGACCGACAAGACCGAAGACCAAAATAGCCAAAAAACCAAGACCGAGGACCGGACCAAATGTGGTCGGTCCGGTCCGGTCCAACAAGGCCAAATAATCGGTTTGTGGTCCGGTCCGGACCGAACCGACCGGGCCGAGGACCGAATGAGCCAAAAATCCAAGACCGAGGACCGGACCGAATGTGGTCGGTCCGGTCTGGTCCGGTTTCGGTCGGTCCAGTCCGTTCGGTTCGTTTGCTCAGCCCTAGTCCGAAGTGTAGTCCTCCCTTTGTGATCTCCAGAGTGCCATTTATTATTATTATTATTATTATTATTATTATTATTATTATTATTATTATTATTATTATTATTATTATTATTATTATTATTATTATTATTATTATTATTATGGCAGCGGTCCGCCGCGTTGCGGGCGGGCCTGTTTTTTGACCGAGGTGATTTGGCATAAATAAAGTAGAAATTAATGTTCAGTGATAATCTCATGTAACAGATAGCAACGCTAAAGTTGAAAGAACAATATGACAATATTTATTTCAAATTTGTTCAAGAACGGCACTCTGTCAATTTTCCAGTAACAGACCAATTTTACAACAGCTTGAGAGGAAAAAGTAATGTGGCAACGTACCATTGTTCTTAGTCTGTATTCACATGCTGCAACTGTTGGTAATAGAGTTCCTTTAATCTCATTTGACACCATGTAGTCTCCAATTAAATACCATGTCCAGGTGCGAAGTTCCGACAACGCTGCACAACCACAATCACATTGTCTATATTGTAAGAGTACTGGAATTCTAGGGTGACAATTTTTGGTATAAACTGTGATTACAGATGGTGTGTAAAACTGTGAGACAATTCAAGCAAACACGGTCTGGTAATATATAGTTGTAGATGTTTTTTACTTACTCCATGACTGGCTGACTTCCTGGCTGTCGCGGCTGGGTAGTACATTTTATTTATACGACTGTAAGTATCTTTCTTTGAGGTTGTACATTCGAGGTGGAAATTATCAAAACCCTGCAAATCAAACCGGAAGTAAATAAATGAGAAAGCCTCACAACCTCCGAATTTAATCGGGGTTACCGTTTTTCTCTTTATCTAAGAAACTACACTATATATCAAAAAGCTTTTGTTTCTATTTATTTGACTCTACCCAAATATTAAAAAAGTACTTCAGCCCGTACCCCAACGACCCATTTCAACCCGAACCTGTTTTGACTTGTTAACTAACCTGCCCATTTTGCCACCCAAAATCAACATTGTAAAACTGTCAACTCTTCTGGGGCGGAAGAAAGTAACCTTTTGACTTTGTGTCATAAGAAATCTAAAGATGAAAACAGAGATGGGTGGGTTGATAATAATTGTCTTATGATATTATGTACATTACTGTACGATAAATCTGCGAATACTAGTTTATGACACTATTCTCATTCAAGTAGGATAAATCAAAGGTTCCACATACACATTTAAAAAATGTTGTTATTTAATGTTTGCTAAAATTCCATAAACTTTCGAGTTTAGTTGTTTAATGTATATTGATAACAACAGTAACATAAAAAGGCACCATAGTCATACCTTCTTATCTTTTGACTTCTTCCATAGATTCAGTTCCTCATGTTTCCTTCTTTTTCTCTGCAAAGTTATTATCTAAGTAAGCCTTCAAGCAACAAACTTATGAAGATCAAAATAGAGTCTAATAGGGCCATATATTTCCCACATACCTTTTCATATTTTTGGACACTTAACTAATGTTACTACATTTTTCTATTAGACCGCGACTGGAAAAATAGTTTTCTGATAAATGAAACGAAATCAATTGCTGTATCATAATAAAAAAGAAAAGCTCACCGCCAGCCACCTACACCTCAATGCAACATCCCGGACAGTTTTATTGTGCTATGTGGCAGCAATCTTGACATACTTTATAATACCGGGTTCATCAACATATCTACATATAAAAGCAAAAGTAAGATTGTTTATACTGAAAGTGCATATCATACAGTTGATATATCTGTTCATGGCAGTTGTAGTATGAAAAACAAAAAGAAAAACAAACAGAAAAAAATAAGGTATCAACACCTGTGACTTGGTTTGTTTCATAAAGAATTGCAAAGAAGGCATGACTCCACTGGTGCTCACAACTCCTAAGACAAATAGGATCTCGTTCAGTACAAAACAAATTTGATCCAAAAATCGTTAATTTCAATGTTGAAAACCCTCAAGCAACAAACCCAATTTCCCAACTGGTTTTGAGACTGAAGAAAAATAAGATGATAGAAAAAGTCACCACACCTTCACTTATCTAAAAAAATGCGTCAAAAGCATGATAGACACACGCTCGCACCAGCTGAACCTGGACTTGTTTGTATGGACATATCTAAAATGATAACAACAAACAGAAAATTAGTATATGGTATTATGCAACTCGAATAATGTTTCAAAATAAGTAATCAAATGACCTCGAATAATCGAATGCGCAGACCTGCTATTTTTATGCAAAGTGTTGGGCCTTGATGAGTGTGTAAATACTCATCATTTTGAGTCAAATCTAAGCTGCAAAACGATCAAAAATACTCAAAAACGCACCAAAATGCGAAGAAAATCCCAAAGATCGTATTTTATATGTTTCTTATGCAAAACGAGTGAAAACAAATGAAAAACGAACAAAAGTTACATAAATGGCAGTTTCAGTCCCCCGACTTTCAAAATTTCACAAAACTAGTCCCTGGTCAATTATTTTCAAAGAAAAGTCAACTCTTGATCTTTAAAAGTCAAAATAAATCAAAAATGATCTTTGGGTGATAAAGTTTTCATAAGTGTGCAAGTTTGATCCCTGGAATTTCATCTTTGGCAAAATTAGTCCCTGGACTTTCAAAGTTATCAAAATAGTTCCCGGGGATTATTTTAAGAAGAATGATGAAGTTAACTTTTGGAATTGGCAAGTTGGGTCCTTGTTGAAGTTTGGAAAAATGGCAGAAGTAGCCCCTCAAGAAAATCATAAATTACAAAATTGGTCCTTCCGTTGAAACTCAAAAATACCAAACGGACCACACTTGAGTATTCCAAATAATCAAATAGTCCAGCTTAAATACCCATCACTATCCCTTCCTTTGTCCACCACCCCACATCCCAATCCCACTAAACCCTCCTCCAAAATATACCTAACACCATCAACCTATCACGAAGTGACAAGCTGGAGATCCACCTCTCAATTGGGCGCCAAAAGAACAATGGAAGGCCATGATTTACTCAAGACTCATCAATGGTTGTGATTCATCAAAGAAAGCACAAAGGTTTTATGTCTTAGTGAAGAAGCACATCGAAGAAGACAAGAATGGAGCTAAATTGGTACCTACCACTCTTCTAGTTTAGTATAAATAGATAGGGAATTGTATGCCTAAGGGCATCCATATCTTTATTATTTTCATCTCAGTTTTATGTTTTTAACTTTTCAAGTTCTTAAAAGTTTATTTGTAATTCGACTTTTTCAAGTTTAATGAAAGTATTTCTATTCCAAGTTTGTGTTTCCAGTTTAATTTCTAATTATTCCGTTTAAAAATTTATTATCTGGGGTTGTTTGATTCGAAAGAAAAGTAAAAATAAAAAAAAAAAAAGTAGAAGAAAAAAAAATGAAACAGAGTTGAAAAAAAGGAAAAAAGAAGAAGTGAATAGCAGTAGCAGCTATGGAGTGGAAAATATGGTTTAGAGCCCATGGGGGCGTTTAGGTTGTTCTTGGTTCTCGGTTCGCATCAGTCTCACAAAACGGACGACAAGTAGGTTTTACATCACACTTTCTAGTTTACAATATTTGAAGTTGGTAGTTTAAATTCATTGTTTGTTGCTTAATCTGGTATTAGGGTGCATATTAGAGATAGATTAGAGAGTCTCATAGGTTAGTTTAATGACTTCTTGGTAAAAAATCTTAAAAACAAGTTAAGTTAGGGTGTTTGGATTGGCGTAGTTCATTAAAGCTCTTGTGACTTAGAAGCTATAAAATCGACTTAGGTCTCTTACTCAGGCTTAAATCCGAGTAGTCAGGCCTTGATTTTGGAACTTTTAGAGTGAAAGGTAAAAATTTGTTCACAACTTTTTTTAGTAGTAAAACTGTTGGTTCTTTAGATGCACAATCATGAAATCAGTTTAAACCTCGATTACGCTGTTTGATTCGGTTTCACATTAAGTTATTTTCAGTCATTTGGGAGGAATCCTAACTTAAATCAGTCAAACTTTTGGAAATCTTATAAAGTCAATATATTTTTTTCTCTTAACTGTTGAATTGGAACAAAACTCGAGTTCAGTTTAGCCCCTCATGGATCACTAGAATAAGATCAAGTTTGTTGTTTTGTAATCTCTAGTGGGGTGACTATTAAAATCAAAAGGAAGTTTGCACTTTGGAAACCAATTGATCACCGGAATTCGAGTCCAAACTGGGCTGTTCGACCACTGCTACTGCAGGACCTAAGTCCGTTGAATTGGTTGTTCTAAATTGATCTTCAGTTGGTTACTTGTCGATTTTAATTAATAGTTGCTTGTGGTTATCTTGACAATTGTTTGTTAGATTTTTATTCAAGTAGTAATAGCTGCTACTTACATTGGTTTTTAAAAAAACATCAAGACATCACCACTGTTTATCTTAGATTATAAATAGCCATTTTAGCTACTATAGCTGCTGCTATCTTGTTCCTTTTCATGATCTGAAGTGAGATTGCTACTTGTTGGTTGTTCAAATCTGTCATTGTTACTGGTCCTTGCGTTTTTTTTATTCTTGATCTAAGGTGGTTTAGCTCATTTGGCACTAGAGTTGCTTTGGTTTTGGTTGTGGCATAAAAAGTTTCTTAAATTAACTTATAAATTTAAGTTTCAAAACCTGTTGGAAACTCTTGAGTGCATAAGTAGTTTAAAGATTGGTTCTTTGATCCCTTTTTCACAAAAAGGTATTTGAATTGGTTGTGAAGATCTGTCGCAAAAAATAAAAAAAAAATCCAAAAACTGACATGGGTGGGGATCGAACCCAGCCCATTCAGTTCATAAACTCAAACACACAACCCATAACCATTGTGCCCGTTGGTCTGTTTGAGTAAACTTTTGCAAAATGTGGTATTTAACCATTTTCTTTCCTCTTTAGTTTAATTAAGCTTTCCAGCCCATATTGGCTTATTTCTAGCTTATTTGATACTGTGTCAATACTTGTCTGATGTTGCCTTGGTAAACTTTGACTTGTAGGATTTTTCTAAAAAAGTTTCACATTTTTAGCCTTTGTAGTTTAGTTACTAAGATTTAAATTGTGTTAATTAGCTTTTAAATCATATTAAATAGAATTTTTGTCGAAAAATTAAATTTCTTTTTTTTTTTTAATTTTCTTTTGTCTTGTATTACGTGAGAAAATTAATTAGAACACCGTAGGACGTTTAGAACTTAAAATTCACGTTTTATTTTGCGCTCTCGCGTAATTTTTAATTAAACGTCGCGTTTTTTATTTAGTTAACGTTTTAGGATTCACGATACCTAATTATGTTTTCCCGTAGTGTTTTAGGTATTAATCAGATTGTTAGTTGCCTTAGGTTAATTTACGTTTACTTCCGTTCGTTAATTTTCTAATTCGTTAATTTAACGTACCATAAAACTAAATAACTTTTCCAATCATAAAAGATTTTAATCACAATCTCATTCGAAGCTTTCCATTCACACCTCGTTGGGGTACGACCCGGGAAATCACTTCCCGGTCTCACAATTTGAATATCACTTTCACAAGTTTTGCGAGGTAATCGTTTTCCTAAATGGTTTACTCGTATTACTTCACGTTTATTTGTCTCACGACAAATTAAACCTCACGTTTGTTGATATTTTGATAAATTGTTGTTTGCACACACCAAAACACAACGAATCAAATGGCGCCGCTGCCGGGGAGGCTGTGTGTCGAAAGTCTCGATAAGGTTTAGACGATTAGTCTTGTAGAACCTTCGCAAGAAGTTACGCTTTTATAAAACGTATAAAAAACCAAAAATATTTTTCTTTTGTTTCTAGTATATGTATTATATCTATATAAGATAAAGAAAAACACAAAAAGATTTTCCCGTTTCATTGTTTAATAAATACAAAGTTAAAATCTTACCACCGCAAACCAAGGCAGAACACCTACCAACTGGGGGTGTGACCATAATAAGTTCCCAAACAAAAGATCAAAACTTGCCTTTGTATCACTTGCGTATTGGAAAACTTTTAAACGAGATTTACACTTTAAGAGGAGTCGAAACGGTATGTGGCGATCCAATGAACTTCGCCCAGTGAGAGATCCATTCTTCTCTCCCGCTCCTTTGTGCGTTTTTCTTTAGAAGTTAACCTTGCGTTCTTGATTATTGGTTTAAGTTCCCTTGTCTTTAAAGTGGTATTGTTTTAATTGATATTTTTGTGGTGCATGCGCACACATTCGTCTACGTCAACGAGTCCTTTGCAATCGCTAAATAACATTCCAAGAAGAAGGCGTAATCGACGACGTACCAATCGAATAGCCGAACCCGAGCTTCGTGCTATTCCAATCATGGCGGCCGAGCCCACTATGAATGAGCTTCTTCAAGCACCCATCGAGGGTTACGGAGATGCTATCATCATCCCAGCCATCGTGGCTGACAATTTCGAACTTAAGACGAGGTTGATTAACTTAGTCACCTCGCGTCAATTCTATGGTTTCGAGAGGGACGATCCTCAAGATCACATTCGATGGTTCAACAAAATCACGTCGACCATCAAATGCAAAAATGTCCCAGAGGAGGCTATCAAACTTCTTCTCTTCCCGTTTTCCCTCGATGGGGCTGCCAAAAATTGGCTAGACAAACAACCCCCTCGATCGATTGAAACGTGGGAAGATTTGGTCAAGAAGTTTGTGAACGAATTCTTTCCTCCATCCAAAACCACCGCCTTCAAGAATGAGATCATGAAATTCACTCAAAAGTTTGATGAATCATTCGGTGAGGCATGGGATCGTTACAAGGACATGCTTCGTAAATGTCCTCATCACGGTTTTTCCGAGTTGATGCAACTCGACACTTTCTATAATGGTGTGAGCCAAGTCGATCAAGACTCTCTTAATGCCTCCGCGGGAGGCAACTTCTTGAATCGAACCACCAAAGATGCTTTGATGATCATTGAAAACAAGTCTAAGGTCCGCATTCCACGAAGCAAATCGGTTGTTTCGCAAATTAATGTTGGTCCTTCTTCCTCATCACCCGTGGCTCAATCTAGCACCGATGCTAGACTTGATAAGCTCACGGAAGCTATTCATGCTTTGGTTCTCACCAAAACAAAGAAAGTCTCTTCTCAACCTGCTGAAGTAAAAAAGGTTGACACTTGCGTTACTTGTGGTGGTCCACACGCTTACTACAATTGTACTGCCACCGATGGCAATCCTTTTGAAGTCAATGCAATAGTCGGTAATTCCAATCAAGGAGGTAATCAATACCGTCCTCAAATGGAACAAAATTACCGTACTAACAATCAAAGTGGTCCACCCGGTTTCTCTCAACCCAATAATCCAAATAGATTCAATCAAAATCAACAACAAAGAAACCCGAATGTTCAAAGCCCCTATGAACCAATATCAAAATCAAGGGGGAAATTACAACCAAGGTTCTCAAAATCAAGGAAACTTGAATAGAAACCAAGGTTATAGTAATTTCAATCAAGGAAACAATTTTCATGGTAATCAAAACCATGGAAATTTTCAAAATCAAGGTTTCAATCAAAATAACCGAGCTCAAAACTTTCCTCAAAACCAAACCGTTGCTCAACCTCAATCATCGACCGATGAGTTGTTGAAGCAATTTATGAAAGCTCAAGAAGAAACTAATAGGTTGTTGATCGGTCAGATTTCTGAACTTAAGAAGTCTTTAAATGATCGACCTTCGGGATCGGGAACGCTACCAAGCAACACGATCGCCAACCCGAAGGGCGATGTAATGGCGATCACAACCCGTAGTGGAGTTTCTTATGATGGACCCACGGTTCCTACTACCTCATCTTCTTCTCCTCCCGAGGTAGTGGAACGTGAACACGAGGCTACAAAGGATAAGGTGCAAAATACAAGTACACGAAGTACCGCACATGTCCAACCTCATGTTGTCCCAAAAACCAAATCAAAACCGGGAATTGTTTTTGAACCCTCAGAAAATCCCGTTCAACAAAAAGCTTCAATACCATATCCTTCGCAGTTAAATAATCAAAGACTCCGCGAGCAAACTAATGATCAAATGAAAAAGTTTCTTGAAATTTTTCAAAAATTACACTTCGACATTAGTTTCGCGGATGCTCTTCTCTATATGCCCAAGTTTGCTTCCACTTTCAAGAGTCTTCTAAGTAACAAAGAGAAACTATTTGAACTCACCAAAACCCGTTTGAACGAAAATTGTTCGGCGGTTCTCCTAAAGAAACTTCCCGAAAAATTAGGGGACCCCGGAAAATTTCTCATTCCATGTGATTTCCAAAAGCTTGAGGAATGATTTACCTTGGCCGATCTTGGCGCTAGCATAAACCTCATGCCTTTCTCGATTTGGCAAAAACTTTCACTTCCTGAGCTTACACCAACACGAATGACTCACGAATTAGCAACTTGTTCGGTTACGATTCCGAAGGGTATTGCTGAAGATGTCTTTGTGAAGGTTGGCAAGTTCCATTTTCCTGCCGACTTCGTAGTCATTGATTTTGATGCCGATCCTCGTGTCCCCCTTATTTTGGGAAGACCATTCTTAAAAACGGCTCGTGCATTAATCAACGTCTTCGAAGGAGAAATGACTCTTAGAGTTGGCGATGAAAAGTTGGTCATAAACATCGAAAACACTTCAAAAGATCTTCTCGAACTTGAACGAGAAGCAATTAACCAAATTGATGTCATCGATGTCGCATGTGATGACTACCTTGAAGAAGTGTTACATGTGCAAGGATCAATCAATCCTTCCAATGATGTCTCTCCCCCCTCTCTTACTCCATTTTTGGGAGGTGACTTCATTTTGGAAGAAATCGAAGCTTGTTTGTCGTGTGATTCTCATGTTGATTATGATTCTATCAATCCCGAGGAAGACATACTTCTCCTTGAGAAGTTGCTTAATGATGATCCATCATCTCTTCCTCCAAAAGAACTTCATAATGTGGAAGTCAAAGATGTTGAAAAAACTGATGACTTTCCCGATGTCGAACTCAAGGAACTTCCGCCTCATCTCGAGTACGCGTTTTTGGAGGGTGACGATAAGTTTCCCGTCATAATCGCTAAAGACTTGAATGAGGAAAACAAAACCGCTCTTCTCAAGGTTTTAAGGTCACACAAGCGAGCCATTGCTTGGAGACTTTCCGACATCAACGGTATTAACCCGGAATTTTGTATGCACAAGATTTTGATGGAGGATGACTTTAAACCGGCGGTTCAACAACAAAGACGGGTAAATCCTAAGATTCATGAGGTTATCAAGCAAGAGGTTATTAAACTTCTTGATGCCGGTTTGATTTACCCGATTTTGGATAGTCCTTGGGTGAGTCCCGTTCATTGTGTGCCCAAAAAGGGTGGCATAACGGTTGTCAAAAATGATGATAACGAGTTAATTCTGACTCGATTGGTGACGGGTTGGCGCGTTTTCATTGATTATCGAAAATTAAACGACACCACCCGTAAAGACCACTTTCCATTACCTTTCATGGATCAAATGCTCGAAAGATTGGCGGGAAACGAATATTATTGTTTCCTTGACGGTTTTTCGGGTTATTTCCAAATTCCCATCGATCCTCAAGATCAAGAGAAAACGACTTTTACGTGCCCATACGGAACATTTGCTTATCGACGCATGCCTTTTGGCTTATGCAATGCTCCGGGCACGTTTCAAAGATGCATGATGGCCATTTTTCACGACATGATCGAGAAAACAATGGAGGTCTTCATGGATGATTTTTCGGTCGTTGGGAATTCATTCGAATCATGTCTCGCCAATTTAGACAAAATGCTTCAAAGGTGCAAAGACACCAACCTTAGTCTAAATTGGGAGAAAAGTCATTTCATGGTCAAGGAAGGAATTGTCCTTGGCCATAAGATTTCCAAGAGTGGGATTGAGGTCGATAAAGCTAAAATCGATGTCATTGCTAAGCTTCCTCCTCCCACTACCGTTAAAGGTGTTCGGAGTTTCCTGGGTCATGCCGGCTTCTATCGTAGATTCATTCAAGATTTCTCGAAAATAGCTAGGCCTATGACCCGACTTCTTGAAAAAGAGACTCTATTTGTCTTTTCCGATGAGTGCATCGAAGCTTTTCAAAATCTCAAGAAAAAGCTTACCGAAGCACCCATTTTAGTTGCCCCCGATTGAGACCTACCTTTCGAACTCATGTGTGATGCAAGTGACTTTGCAATAGGTGCGGTCTTGGGGCAACGAAAAACCAAACACTTTCAGCCGATTCATTATGCAAGCAAGACCTTGACCGAAGCTCAAGCTCATTACACCACAACGGAAAAATAATTACTAGCCGTGGTGTATGTGTTTGAGAAGTTTCGGCCATACTTGATCTTGACTAAGTGCATAGTGTACACGGACCACTCGGCTTTAAAATATCTCTTTGCCAAGCAAGACGCAAAGCCGAGATTGCTCCGTTGGGTTCTCCTCCTACAAGAATTTGATATCATCATTCGTGATAAAAAAGGAGTCGAGAACCTCGCTGCTGACCATCTTTCCCGATTGGAGAATCCTCATCAAGGAGTTCTCGAGAAAAAGGAAATAAACGAAATGTTTCCTCTCGAGACACTCAATGTGATTTCCTCTCGTGGTGATTCTAGTACCCCATGGTTTGCCGACTTTGCAAACTACCATGCGGGGAACTTCGTTGTCAAAGGGATGTCGTCCCACCAAAAGAGCAAGTTTTTCAAAGATGTTAATCACTACTTTTGGGACGATCCCTATCTGTTTAAAATTTGTGCGGATCAGGTTATTCGAAGGTGTGTTCATGGCCAAGAAGCCATGGAAATCCTAAAGGCTTGTCATAATGGACCCACCGGGGGACATCATGGCCCGAACTACACCGCTCGAAAAGTCTTTGAGTCCGGTTTTTATTGGCCCTCCATTTATAAAGACGCCCATGACCTAGTCAAATCTTGTGACTCGTGTCAACGTCAAGGAAAGATCACACAACGGGATGAAATGCCTCAAAACGTCATCCAAGTGTGTGAAATCTTTGATGTTTGGGGCATAGACTTTATGGGGCCGTTCCCGTCTTCACGAGGGAATAAGTACATACTCGTGGCCGTTGACTACTTGTCAAAATGGGTCGAAGCAAAAGCTCTCCCAACCAACGATGCCCGAGTAGTTGTAAAATTTTTAAAATCATTATTCTCAATGTTTGGAACTCCCCGCGCTATCATAAGCGATCGCGGTACTCACTTTTGCAACGAACAATTTGCAAAAGTCATGCTCAAGTATGGTGTCACTCACCGACTTGCCACCGCATATCACCCACAAACGAGTGGGCAAGTGGAGGTTTCAAACCGAGGTTTGAAAAGAATTCTTGAAAGAACCGTAGGCGAAAACCGTGCCTCTTGGTCGGATAAGCTAGATGACGCTCTATGGGCTTTTCGCACGGCTTATAAAACACCCATCGGGTGTACTCCTTATAAGCTTGTGTATGGAAAAGCTTGTCATCTACCGATTGAGCTTGAGCACAAAGCTTATTGGGCTTTAAAGAATGCTAATTTTGATCTTAAGTCTGCGGGTGATCATAGGAAAGTTCATCTCAATGAACTCAATGAACTTCGTGATCAAGCTTACGAAAACTCTTTAATCTATAAAGAGAAAACCAAAAAGATCCATGACTCCAAAATTAAGAACCGCGTTTTTAACGTTGGTGATCGAGTCCTTCTTTTTAACTCTCGATTAAAGATCTTTTCGGGTAAGCTTAAAACCCGTTGGACCGGACCTTTCACCGTTGCCAAAGTTTATCCTTATGGTACCGTCGAGTTATCTCAAGACGACGGTCCAAATTTCAAAGTAAATGGGCATCGGTTGAAACACTATTTTGGAGGGGACATACCACCTATTGTCCCGGACCTCCAAACTTTCCCCATGGACCAATGAATTCGGGGATCGAGTCAAGCTAGCGACTCGACAAACAAAAACAAGTAACAACAAACATGGGTTTTCACCCGTGTATCTAATTTCCTTCTATTTTCTAACACCCTAGTGTGGGGGAGTGGCCACCCCCCGCAGCTACTTGAGTTGTATATATCTATTCAAAAAAAAAAAATGTGTGTTTGAATAAATAAAGTGAAAAATACAAATGACATTCCCACAGTTAGCTTTTAATATTCTCGTCTTTCATTCAAAATTTCGGCATAATCGCCGGGACTTTGAATATTGAGGACAATATTCAACTCTAAGTGTGGGAGAGGGGAAAATTCTAGCGAATTTTATCAAATTATACCGTCTAGTACCCCATTTTTGGCCAAAATTTAAAAAAAAAATTCGCTTTATCTCAAAAAAATTTTGTGGTTATCAATTCGCCTTGTCTAAACGACAAAAGGGATTGGCTAATCCAGGAGCAAACGGCTCTTGGTAAAGATAACTCAAACCCGTTGATGGCTTGCAATTTTCCAAAAATTGTATGGTTCCTCAACTCCCCATCATCCTCAAAAGCTAATGAGTTGGCTAGCCCGCAAGATTATGGCTTGTGGTAAAGGCCGTGGAAAAACCATAATTGGTAATCAACTCACTAGGATGTTGACTGTTCCATCAAGAGTTGGCTAGTCCAGGAGCAAACGGCTCCTGGTAAAGACAAATCAAATCCGTTGACAGCTGGTGGTTTGCTCAAAATCACACGGTCATCAGGTGTGCCACAGTTCTTACACCTGGCTACTCCAGAAGTGATGGCTTTTGGTAAAGAGACTTCAAATCCATTAATTTTTCTCAAAAAGATTGCTAGGGACTAGCAATAGTTTAGTGTGGGGGATTGATGAGTGTGTAAATACTCATCATTTTGAGTCAAATCTAAGCTGCAAAACGATCAAAAATACTCAAAAACGCACCAAAATGCGAAGAAAATCCCAAAGATCGTATTTTATATGTTTCTTATGCAAAACGAGTGAAAACAAAAATGAAAAACGAACAAAAGTTACATAAATGGCAGTTTCAGTCCCCCGACTTTCAAAATTTCACAAAACTAGTCCCTGGCCAATTATTTTCAAAGAAAAGTCAACTCTTGATCTTTAAAAGTCAAAATAAATCAAAAATGATCTTTGGGTGATAAAGTTTTCATAAGTGTGCAAGTTTGATCCCTGGAATTTCATCTTTGGCAAAATTAGTCCCTGGACTTTCAAAGTTATCAAAAATAGTTCCCGGGGATTATTTTAAGAAGAATGATGAAGTTAACTTTTGGAATTGGCAAGTTGGGTCCTTGTTGAAGTTTGGAAAAATGGCAGAAGTATCCCCTCAAGAAAATCATAAATTACAAAATTGGTCCTTGCGTTGAAACTCAAAAATACCAAACGGACCACACTTGAGTATTCCAAATAATCAAATAGTCCAGCTTAAATACCCACAGCCCATCAGCCCATCCCAAACACTTAAAAGCCCACCCCCTTTTTGTTTTAACGTTTAATAACTTTCACCTCATACCTAGAACCCTAACCCTACAACAGACGTATCCCTCCCATCTCCTTCCCCACTCAAACCTGTACGATTAAAATATAACCTCCCCCCCCCCCTCATGACTACAATCGGCCAAACCACCCATCACTATCCCTTTCTTTGTCCACCACCCCACATCCCAATCCCACTAAACCCTCCTCCAAAATATACCTAACACCATCAACCTATCACGAAGTGACAAGCTGGAGATCCACCTCTCAATTGGGCGCCAAAAGAACAATGGAAGGCCATGATTTACTCAAGACTCATCAATGGTTGTGATTCATCAAAGAAAGCACAAAGGTTTTATGTCTCAGTGAAGAAGCACATCGAAGAAGACAAGAATGGAGCTAAATTGGTACCTACCACTCTTCTAGTTTAGTATAAATAGATAGGGAATTGTAAGCCTAAGGGCATCCATATCTTTATTATTTTCATCTCAGTTTTATGTTTTTAACTTTTCAAGTTCTTAAAAGTTTATTTGTAATTCGACTATTTCAAGTTTAATGAAAGTATTTCTATTCCAAGTTTGTGTTTCCAGTTTAATTTCTAATTATTCCGTTTAAAAATTTATTATCTGGGGTTGTTTGATTCGAAAGAAAAGTAAAAATAAAAAAAAAAAAACAGAAGAAAAAAAAATGAAACAGAGTTGAAAAAAAGGAAAAAAGAAGAAGTGAATAGCAGTAGCAGCTATGGAGTGGAAAATATGGTTTAGAGCCCATGGGGGCGTTTAGGTTGTTCTTGGTTCTCGGTTCGCATCAGTCTCACAAAACGGACGACAAGTAGGTTTTACATCACACTTTCTAGTTTACAATATTTGAAGTTGGTAGTTTAAATTCATTGTTTGTTGCTTAATCTGGTATTAGGGTGCATATTAGAGATAGATTAGAGAGTCTCATAGGTTAGTTTAATGACTTCTTGGTAAAAAATCTTAAAAACAAGTTAAGTTAGGGTGTTTGGATTGGCGTAGTTCATTAAAGCTCTTGTGACTTAGAAGCTATAAAATCGACTTAGGTCTCTTACTCAGGCTTAAATCCGAGTAGTCAGGCCTTGATTTTGGAACTTTTAGAGTGAAAGGTAAAAATTTGTTCACAACTTTTTTTAGTAGTAAAACTGTTGGTTCTTTAGATGCACAATCATGAAATCAGTTTAAACCTCAATTACGCTGTTTGATTCGGTTTCACATTAAGTTATTTTCAGTCATTTGGGAGGAATCCTAACTTAAATCAGTCAAACTTTTGGAAATCTTATAAAGTCAATATATTTTTTTCTCTTAACTGTTGAATTGGAACAAAACTCGAGTTCAGTTTAGCCCCTCATGGATCACTAAAATAAGATCAAGTTTGTTGTTTTGTAATCTCTAGTGGGGTGACTATTAAAATCAAAAGGAAGTTTGCACTTTGGAAACCAATTGATCACCAGAATTCGAGTCCAAAGTGGGTTGTTCGACCACTGCTACTGCAGGACCTAAGTCCGTTGAATTGGTTGTTCTAAATTGATCTTCAGTTGGTTACTTGTCGATTTTAATTAATAGTTGCTTGTGGTTATCTTGACAATTGTTTGTTAGATTTTTATTCAAGTAGTAATAGCTGCTACTTACATTGGTTTTTAAAAAAACATCAAGACATCAACACTGTTTATCTTAGATTATAAATATCCATTTTAGCTACTATAGCTGCTGCTATCTTGTTCCTTTTCATGATCTGAAGTGAGATTGCTACTTTTTGGTTGTTTAAATCTGTCATTGTTATTGGTCCTTGCGTTTTTTTTATTCTTAATCTAAGGTGGTTTAGCTCATTTGGTACTAGAGCTGCTTTGGTTTTGGTTGTGGCATAAAAAGTTTCTTAAATTAACTTATAAATTTAAGTTTCAAAACCTGTTGGAAACTCTTGAGTGCATAAGTCGTTTAAAGATTGGTTCTTTGATCCCTTTTTCACAAAAAGGTATTTGAATTGGTTGTGAAGATCTGTCGCAAAAAATAAAAAAAAAAAAAAATCCAAAAACTGACATGGGTGGGGGTCGAACCCAGCCCATTCAGTTCATAAACTCAAACACACAACCCATAACCATTGTGCCCGTTGGTCTGTTTGAGTAAACTTTTGCAAAATGTGGTATTTAACCATTTTCTTTCCTCTTTAGTTTAATTAAGCTTTCCAGCCCATATTGGCTTATTTCTAGCTTATTTGATACTGTGTCAATACTTGTCTGATGTTGCCTTGGTAAACTTTGACTTGTAGGATTTTTCTAAAAAAGTTTCACATTTTTAGCCTTTGTAGTTTAGTTACTAAGATTTAAATTGTGTTAATTAGCTTTTAAATCATATTAAATAGAATTTTTGTCAAAAAATTAAATTTCTTTTTTTTTTTTAATTTTCTTTTGTCTTGTATTACGTGAGAAAATTAATTAGAACACCGTAGGACGTTTAGAACTTAAAATTCACGTTTTATTTTGCGCTCTCGCGTAATTTTTAATTAAACGTTGCGTTTTTTATTTTGTTAACGTTTTAGGATTCACGATACCTAATTATGTTTTCCCGTAGTGTTTTATGTATTAATTAGATTGTTAGTTGCCTTAGGTTAATTTACGTTTACTTCCGTTCGTTAATTTTCTAATTCGTTAATTTAACGTACCATAAAACCAAATAACTTTTCCAATCATACAAGATTTTAATCACAATCTCATTCGAAGTTTTCCATTCACACCTCGTTGGGGTACGACCCGGGAAATCACTTCCCGGTCTCACAATTTGAATATCACTATCACAAGTTTTGCGAGGTAATCGTTTTCCTAAACGGTTTACTCGTATTACTTCACGTTTATTTGTCTCACGACAAATTAAACCTCACGTTTGTTGATATTTTGATAAATTGTTGTTTGCACACACCAAAACACAACGAATCAGGCCTCTTGCCGTTTGTGTGACCACACCTAGAATAACAATAACAATCACAAAATTAGTATACGGTAATCCCAAGGTCGAATAGATGTGATTAGAAATAAGTGATCAAATTATCTCGACTGACCAAACACAGAAGCCTATCTTAGTTTGATCCTGTGAATGAAAAAGTTTATGTGTGTCTCGGTAGGTTCTGGAGATCTGTGGAAATTGACCAAACATCCCATTAGTATATGATATCAAGTAGTCATACAGTCACTTTATATACCAGATGCCATACATACGTAATAGCAATGAAATTACAGCTGTAACGTCAGTCGTCGGTGGGGCACCATAGTCGCCAAAAGATAAATCCCTACTCGCGGATCCTGTACAATCACCAACAAATTAGAGGTGAATACGTACGAAAAAATGGAAGCTTCTTAAAACACATAAAAAGAAATTAATTCAAAAACCTTTGGTCGTCGAGTGCTGATGTCTATGTTTGTCATGTGAACTGCTACAACCTGCCTTTACTTCCTCACTCATACCTAAAAGTAACAATTATCAGTATATTAGTATAAAATAATTGGAAACTTTAACATTCAAAGACTGAAAAATTTTGTGTTGTTTGCACGTTATTCGGCAACTGGCATACAGGGGATGACAGTAACACCATCGACGGACCTAAGAAAAATATGCTTCCTTTTAAAAATATTTGAGATTTGAATGTTTAAACTTTAAAGCATGAGTAGGTAAATACCCGCATGGTTTCCATAGCGTATTCCAGATATGGAGTGGGTGCTCAAATTAGGGTAGCTTCAAGTACACAAACACATGTTCATGAGTGTAAGTCATCAGTGTTACTATATGGGGGGCTGAATGCTCCATCTTTCCAACGGCTTCCATCTTATGTTCGGACCTTACACAAAAAACAACACCAATGAATATGGAAACACGTGATAATGAACAAACCATCAACTGAAAAATAGACAAAAGGAAAAAAAAATGATAATGAGGCAAACCCTGGTCTGTTATTCTTCCTCATAAAATCAGAAAAGAGACACGTAAGCCTATAACAACGACAATACATAATTGACACAGTTATATGGCTTTTTTACGTTGATTTACTACACTCACTTTCATGTATAGACACAGTTATATGGCTTTTTTACGTTATATATTTTACTAAAAATTATTGGTGCTGTTTTAACCCTATAAAAACGGTGTTGTGTCTATACAGGAAAGTGAAAACACTTTCCTGTATACACAAAAAACCCTGTGTCTATACAGGAAAGTGAAAGTGACACTAATATTGTAGGCTTACATGTCTCTTTTCTGATTTTATTTTGTCGTTGTTATCTATACAGGAAAGTGAGTGTAGTTAAAGACCTCCAAGTTTTGTTCTGTCGCAAGAAAGCCATATAACTGTGTCTTACCATCAGAACTGAAATGAACTGGGTGATCATTCCAAGCATTTCTACCTATGTCTTGGCATTCAAAATGCTTGCCCAGACGCACAGCCTCTAAATATCCAACAACTGAAGCGCCAAATATCAACGCACTCATCCCCCTGTGCCCTTCTGGCCCAAATGCATTACGGGCTTTCACAGCTTCAAATGAATCAAAGTATTCTAGAAGCTCGTGGGTTCCCATGCCAACCCACTAAAATAAAAAAATAAATAAATATGCAGCTATATTAAATCAAGCCATTCATGCAAGTTTAAGAGGCGTTTGGATGTGCGTTTTCAAAGTGATTATTGTGACTTCAAATCAGAAATCAGTACATAATGCATACCTTTCCTGTCCAAGATTCAAACGTTCTCCAGAAATGATGTCCCAGTCCCTCCGCTCTTTTATTTTGGTCAAAAGCCAAGGCTGTAGGCATACAAAAAAGCAGTTATATAATTAGTTCAAGTGTGGTCAATAATGAAAAGAGTAATAAACAAATGTGACATACCATGGAAAGTAATCTGTTTTACAGTATACAAAATCCCATGGACAGTAATCTGTTTACGTTTTTTTTTCAAAAGGAATGAAAAGCTTAACGTCCTTACCTTCTTGTGTTGCTTGTGTGTAGTGTTGTTTGTGCCCTGTTATTTCTTCTCATCACCATGGCATGTATTGTTTAACTGCAAGCCTGCATCACAGAAACAATGTATATTCTTTAACGAAATTCCCATATTACATTGGTTTGTATCAGAGTTGAAGAAGGATTGATACTTTGTCAAAGTAGTGACACGAATGCATACTTACGAACAGGAAACTTCAATAGAAAATAAATAAAAAAACCTAATACAACTCAATTAAGCTATAGACACTTTCAAGCTTTGGGTTTTTAGGAATAGCAGGTTGTACACCTTCAATAGCCAGCCAATGACCGACAACTGCAGTATCTAACGGTGCTTTTGGAAGAGGCGGTTGAATCACCTGAAACATTTATTCCAAAAACATATGAACCAACGACACCATTACAACTACAGTTTTAAATAACACCAACCACTTGATTACCTCTCTAAATTCCACATCTTTGTCCTCGATATAAAACAAATCCTTATGCCTACCAGCCGTTCTGAACCGCGGAGAATTCCCAGTTGCAACATATATTAGCTGAGATCATGAGAGATAACATAAAATATTCACCTCACAAATACAAATCCAAGGTAGCATAAACATAATAGGTGTTTGGCTAAGCTTATTCGAGGTACTTAACCATGTGCATATTTGCTTATTCAAGAACAAAAAAAAGCCTTTATGTTAAAAAAATCTCATTACTAATAGCCTATTTTGGCGGCGGCTGCAGCAACAACAACAACAACAACAACAACAACAACAACAAAAAAGCATTATATTTTTTAATTAGCTAAACCAAATAACTCGTAAATAAAGAAATGGTATAAATGAAAGTACCTCCATTTTTCTATTTTGGAGAGCATTGTCGACATCCTCCGAAGTCATAGCAGTTCGCTTACCATGATGCATACATTTTATAGCTTCCTGCCATTGCACAAACTCAAATTAAGGATCTACGGGGGCAATCTAATTCGATAATCATATTATCTTATATCCATAAACGATAATTATACTTTTCAACACCAGCTACTTTAGTAATCAGTGTTAATGTTAAAAGGCCAAATTATCACCCAAAGCATATCAATAGGAAAATTTAGTCACTAATTATCCTTGAGGCTCTTATTTTGGGGTGTTTGGATCAGCTTATTTAGCCAGCTTATGGGCTTATTTGACTTTGGAAAAGCCCATAAGTTCACTTTTTAGACCTTATTAACTTTAGCTTATTATTAAGTATACTGAATGTGTCAAACGTAGCCTCAAGTGATTCAAGTCATTCAACAGTTTATGAAATCTGTAGCTACAACATTACGCTAGTTAGTTATAAAAATGGAGGCTAACAACATTACGTGGACTAATCTTATTAATTTTAACTTATAACTAATCTTTCACACGTGGACTAACAACATTACGCTAACATTTACCAGCTTTGAACTTTCCAAAGAAACATTTTGTAATGCACTTCTACCATATGAAATCAGCGGCGAACTTACATTCTTAGTTAGAGCCTCTTCCACAACCATAGCACGATCCAAACCACGAAAACCAATCTCTTCTTTCAAAGCTGTCACTCCACCTGTTTGAGAAAATAGCAAACACTATATATCGCAGACTATATAAACCAATACAACACATCCTAATTTTTTTTTAAAAATGCAATATACCAATCTCGTATGACTTTCGGTATCCCAAACCACTTCTGATAATTGTACCTAACAAAATACACAGTAAACAGTCTTTAGAAGATCTTTAATCCAAGAAAAACAAACCCAATTAGCAAACAATAGCCAAACATAGAAAAAGAAATTAGAAAAATTATAACCTTCCTAAAAAAATTAATTATAATAAATTAAAGTCAATTATTTCCCCCAAAATAAACAGAAACACTATTCAATCATACTATAACAGGCGATTAATTTTAGAATTAACATAACACTCCATATAAATATGTAATAATCAAGAATCCTGACATTAAATCTACATACCTTATTGATTGACCATAAACCTGAGTGGGTATTCCATCCTTCGATCATCTCAGCAACACTGGCTGTGGATTCGGTTTGATGGATTTTCATGGAACACTGTTTTAGATCTAGGGTTTCATAAAGTAAGATGCTGGAACGAAGGTAGTAGTTATAAAAAATGGGTTGGATCAGTGGGTTAGAAAAATGGGCTAAGGATCTTGGGTTGTGATTTTTTTGGCAGGAAAAAAATCGGCAATTTTTGGACGCCAAAAACGGCGTCGTATGTTTTGTCTTTTAAATAAACTTATAATTAAAGTATATTTATTGGTTGATTTACCCCGTACAAAAAAATTGATTTCCCTCTCTTACTTTCATCCTTTTCGAATTTTTTCTCTAAAGTCTATAATGCAAAATGTGATAATTTTCGTTTTTTAATGGTTAGGAATATATTGAGAGAAAACATTATATGAAACTATCAACTCCATAGCAGAAAATAGTTGTACTTCGTTCTCTCAGTCGTATGCAACACTATCTCTGTATGTTTATATTGCTAGTCAAAAGGAACATAAACATCTATTTTATTGCTTGAAATTTTACCATTTGGTGAGTGATTTTGCGCCCAATAACTTAATTGGTTTTGGGTTTTGCAAAAATATTGTCATGTTCCTTAAAACACAGTCACTCTTCTAACTTCCAAGCGTTAAGTTGGATCAATTTGAGTGAGTATAGTTTTAATCAAATAGCTTTTTAAGTCTTTCTATATAATATATAAAGAGTATTGATTGCCACACTTGAACTTTTGATTTGCATACTTTAATGTACAAGCAACATAAAAAAAATATACAGCTGTTTAAAACACAGTTTGAAGTGTGCAAATAAAAAATATGAATGTGCAAATCAACTCTCATTTATAAAGCATTTAGGACCTTGTTTTTATTGAAGGCTTAAATTTATTAAGTTGCACAATTTCTTTTAGTGGCATGATATCTAAACTTGAAGATCAAGTGTATTGTAAATAAACTAGTAACAGTAATTTTAATGCGAAAAACTAAACTTGTAACATTTTATTACCTTATAACATCTTTAACTTTTAACGCGAAAAACTTAATAATAACAAGAAGCAAATAACACAATATTTTTGACTCGGTGAAGCCTCGGAAATCCAATATTTTTGATGGCATAGTTTCTAAATCCTTTTTTTGGCTTAGTAATCGATGGAAGAATTGTAAGATGTTATGGGGCGTTTGGTTACAAAACCCCGCCATTGCTTGTAATATGTAACTTTTTTTAGCTTCTTGCTAGTTTTTTTTATACAATTTTGCCGTTAAAAAAAATAATAAAAAAAATAACACAAGAACCAACTGATTTTACGTGCTTCAACTAATCACCACGACATCAATCTTGACTATAAAGGTAAATAGTTGCCTTCTATAAAAAGATGTGTTCTAAACTACGTAGGTAAATTTGTAACAAGTTGTGTAAAAAGCAAAAAAAGTAAAATTTAAGACAATGTAATACGTTGGCCTTTGAGTACTCTTTGTTCGCATAACTTCTTAGGGTCACCCTTGCATCTAGCATCCAAGCCCGTAAGTTTAATGTTTTTAGGTTTTGTGTATTAGCGAATTACATTATGATTATCTTACTCTTGATGTTAACAACTGAAATCGTAACATTCAATCAGTTTGTAAAAGGCATGTTCAACCATATTGTAACAAAATGCTAATTATAAGGTTGATATTTTATTAAGTCTAAAATGATCATTTAAAAGTGATCAAATTATTCGGTGCTTGAAAACGTAAATATTTACTCGCCTGAAAATTTAGTTACATTGGTACCCGCGCTTTTGTAAAGCTAAATGTATGAATCATCAAACATTGACCTATGTAAAAAAATCATTATTGTATACGGAGTACTTCATAAATCAAAAGTTACCAGGTGTACATTTAAGTGATTTAACTATTTAAGTCTTGAAATAAGATTATCAATTTTCTTTTCCGGATAAGTTGCAATAAATTTGATGTTAAAAACTTTCTTATGTTGCCTATTTTCTTTTGTATAGCATTTTTATTACTACATGCCAGTAAAATCGCGTGAATATATATTATTTTCTCTCTAATTAAATTAAATTAAATAATTTACAGGTTACATTTCATGTAAGTTTTCATTTTAAAACTTGTTTTTCCTAAATGTAAAGCAAATTACAGATTATGCAAAGTGTGTTAGTTAACTCTTTTATATAGTACGACTTTTATAATTGTGGCTAGTACATCATCAAATGTTTGTTACACCTTTTTTACATGATTTAGTGTTAATACAAATAGTTTTGGTAGTAAGTTTTTAACACTTAAATCACACGGTGTACAAGATATCAAAAGGGACTTGTGGTAGAGTACAACATTTCACTCACATTTATAATAGCAGTTGAATGCACTATCCATTTTTGTGCTAAAATGAGCGGATCATGAAAATATGTACAACACGCATGCTATTGACATTAAATAAATAAATAAGCGTAAATTCTGAAATGAGGACTTTTTGTGGTTCCAAATTTCCACCAATGACTTTTTTAGCTAGTGTTCCCAATTTAGTCAAGTGCTAATGTGCGATCGTGCGATTCTCACTTTTTTAATAATAAAGTACAGTGTTTTCTCATATATTCTCCATTTTGTCTTATTATTAAAGGTATTAAAAGACTATAATACCCTCATCTTTATATCAAATAACTAACCACATCTCATTTAACTTTTTTCACAACTCTTCTCTCTCTCCAATTTTTTTCCAGCCACCACATATCAACACCACCATCATCACCACAGATCTGCCATCACCACAACAGATCAACACCACCATCACCACCAAAACGAACACCGAAACACGACAACATGATACCGTACAATATTGAATCGTTTTTAATGAGTTTTATTTCATTATTAACAACTTTTACATGCTTCGTGGTTGTTTTGCGCCTCATCGATTCACACAAGGGTGGAAATCGGTGAGTGTATCACTCTACACTCACGGATCTAGCTTACCCACTTACCAAAACTTAAAAACGAGCAAGTGACGGCGGTGGTGGCGCGTTAGGGGTGTTCCGGTGGGAGCTAGGAGCTAAAACGCTCCAGAAATGATGTAAACACACCGATCTATCGATTCGGTGAACAAAAGACTTCGCCGGAAAATTTTCCGGTAGGCGGCGCCGGAATCTGCTAGTGCTCGCGGGAAATTATTTTGGGTTGATCTTCAAGATTTTAGAACACACACTAAACGGTCCAAGTTAGTTGATTTAAGTAGTACTAGTATTAGAAAAAGTTTGTAGCATTTTGTTGCAAACCAATGGATTGGTCAAACAGACCAAGTGGACCATACATAAAGGTAATACAAATAAAATAGTCATCTTGTATATAAATCGTATATCGAATATTTATATTTAAACATAAACAAATATATCAAACAAAACAAGGGACTGTTCAAGTGAGTATTTAAATCTGAAAATAAAAGCGAAGTCGCACATTAGCACATTTAAATCGCACATTTGAATCTGGAAATAAAACGAATTAGCACATTAGCACATTTAATAGGTACAAAGTCGCACATTTATTTGACTTATAGAACTAAGGGTAAATAAGTAATTTTTGTCTGGACACATGGGGGACAAGAGATAGTGGGTGTGACACATGTCAAGAAACTAATGGGATCGCACATTAGCACTTGATTAAATTGGGAACACTAGCTAAAAAAGTCATTGGTGGGAATTTGGAATCACAAAAAGTTCTCATTTCAGAATTTACGCAATAAATAAATAGACACTGGGATAAAACACTAAAGGACTCTCAATGCAATAGAAACTTATAATTCCAGTCAACAAAGTAAAAAAAAAAAAAAAAAAAAAAAAAAAAAAAAAAAAAAAAATCTTCTTTTAGTCACTCTTGTTCTAAACTAGATATAAAATCACGTGGATGCATATCTATTCTTTTTAAGCGATTTGATATTTCATGTCATTTCAATCCATATATGCAAATTACTTGTCATAGCCTCGCATTAAACATTTTTCTACTGCATGATTTATGTAACTTTAATTTTGTTTTTAAATTCCACAACTGTTATGCAAACTACAGCTTTATACTTGATCGTTTTTTTTAAAAAAGCATCAATATATTACGGAACCAAAACAAGAAAAACAAAATAAATGGCAAAATCTTGTTAGTTATTTAAGAGTTAAATACGAATACAATTGTACGAAGTCACCATGAAAAACAAAATCTTGTTAGTTTATATAATACGAATACAATTGATCGTTTTTTTTTTTTTTTTTTTTTTTTTTTTTTAATACTTGATCGTTTATGTAATAACGAAAGAGGAAGTACGATTGTATTTAAGAGTTAAATACGAATACAACTAAATTTTTTTGATAGCGTACAACAACATTGTGGTAATGTGAGTCTCGTTAAAAGATATGATGTAGTCACACCAACATATTTAACAACGAATTACGTACGGGTACTAAACTACATTTTATCCACATTCATTACATTGCAAAATTGATCCACCAAAATACACACCCACACATTAAGTAACAGCGTTGTACCTCTGCCACAACATTATTTACTAAAGCTGTAACTCTGAGCAACGTTGTGGTACATAGGGCACTTTTTATTTCTGTTAACAACAAGTAGGTTGAGTAAGTTTTAAATCCTTAATCAATAAAGAAGATCATTAGGGCGATTCATAACTTTATACATGTGAATATAATTTGAAAATCTATTAGCTTGTTTTCAATAGTTTCACTTTTTAGCAACACTTGATGGCTATAAGTAATATGTATTCTTAATAGTTCTTAATTTGAAAGGCATACAATTGAAAGATTATATGATACAATCTTAATATTAATTACATGTATTGTGCATGTAACGAAAGGTTAGAATCACATAGTTTTTACAAAATAAGTTTCGCAGATGTGTTATAGTAACTTGAACATCTATTGACCAATTAAAAATATGAGAGAAAATAAATATGGATTTTTCTAACTTGTGCCCTAGGGACACAAGTTAAGCATACTAAAAGATAGAAGGACCTCACAGAAAAGGGCATAGGAATCCACAGAAAAGTACAGTTTCGTGGATCCATATGTTCTTTTTTGTAGGACCCCGCTGTCTTTTAGTGGGCTTAACTTGTGCCCCTATGGCACAAGTTAGACAAACCCAATAAATATAAGTCAAATTTAACATGGCATATCATTAAACAAAACTTACTATATAAGAGTAACATAATTAACAAGGCTTCCTTCTCTTTTTTAGATCTAAGAAATGCATGCAACCAAGCTTCCTTATCTTTTTTAGATCTAAGAAATGCATATGCATATGCGGCACTTCGTTCTTCATTGGAACGTATTGTCACTGGTTCTGGGCCTGGTTTTGGTGATTGGCAGTGGAGACTTGCCACCCTTCCCTTTGCCTCTGGGGGGCTTGGTGTTTATTCTGCAGGAGATGTCTTGAAATATGCTTTTCTTGCGTCTAGACTTCAATCTGCTAGCTTACAGACTAAGCTTCTCCATAGTTCTGGTATTGTAACTGCTGGTCCCTCCTTTGATGATGCTTTATATACTTTTAATATGGATATGGATTTTGACTTTTTGAGTAACCTAAGCGATGTCGCTGCCCCCAAACTCATGAAGAAATTGGCAGATATATATTTCGATCGGGTTACCCAAACTGTTGAATCTACATTCCATCTTTCTCCTCGACAGATGGCGTTATGGAGCTCTCTAAAGGAGGATCATACTTCAGATTGGCTCAGGGTGGCTCCTATATCTGGATTGGGTCAAACTATGAATGCCCGGACATACCGTTGTGTGTTGTGTTATCGGCTAGGTGTTCCTCTTTTCACTGTTCAGGTACCGTGTTCAACATGTTCTCGTGTTTTTACTGGAGATATTTATGAGGATCATGCGGTTTCTTGTGCGGGTATTGTTGGCATTAAACATCAGCATAATAGTGTGCGTGATGTTCTTGTTGATATATGCTCTCGGTCAGGAATTTCAGCTCGTAAGGAGGTGGATATTGGGCTTTATGGTGATAGGGATAGATCTTTGCGCCCAGCTGATATATTACTTTACTCTTGGGATGGTGGGCTTGATGTTTGTGTTGATCTTACGGGGTCGTCACCTTTGACACAATCTGGTATGATTGATTTTATGCCAGGTCGTGCGGTTATTGAAGCTGAACAACGTAAACGTGTCAAGTATGAGGCCAAATGTGTGGATATCGGATATGGGTTCCTCCCCTTCTCTTTCTCCTCCTTTGGAGAACTTGAGAAAGATGCAGTAACTCTTCTAAAGCGTATTCAACGTTTCTCTACGACTCAAGACATTGGGGCGCGGGCTGCCGTTCATATTTTTAATAGGATTGGATTCGCTATTGCTAGAGGTGTGGGGGCCCAGTTGGTTTCTCGGCTCCCTACCGATTTCTTGTAAAAATCCTATTTATTGTTAATAAAAGTGCTGGTTTATTAAAATAATAATAATAATAATAATAATAATAATAATAATAATAATAATAATAATAATAATAATAGTAATAATAATAATAATAATAATAACAACAACAACAAATGGAGCGTCTGGTTGTGTGGGCGATTCCTGGAGAAAATGGATCGTCTTGATCCTCCTTCTTCGTCCTCGTCCTCAACCTTCGTTCAACCGGCTGTTGTTCAACACTACCACCTGTATATACCCCGTATCATCCGTGTATATTTTCCTTCTTTGTTGCGTGCGTGGCGTGGCACTCCTGCTCCGGTTTTCACAGGTGCTAGGCATGTGTTTTCTACTTCTGGCCAAGGCGAACGTGGTGTAGAAACCAATCCGTTTCTGGGTTGTGGTCTGTCCCCCGGTGGTGTTTGGCTATAGGGGTTGCGGTTAGCTCCCTTGGAGTGGATTTTTGTTTGTTGGTTTTGCGGTTTGTTGGTCTGTATAGTTTTCAAATTCAAATTCAAAAAAAAAAAAAAAAAAAAAAAAAAAAAAAAAAAAAAAAAAAAAGAGAAGAAGGTTTAAGGGTTGCGGTTTGCTCCTGGGCTGGATGTGGATTGCGTTTACCACCTTGTGGTTTTCTGGATAATATCGGTGCGGGGCCCACCCCCTTTTGGCTTTGGCTTGATTGCGGTTGGCTCCCAGTATATGTTTTGAGTTTAGTCCAGGTGGGCTCGCCCCTTTTGGGCTTTCTTGGTTAACTTCGTTTGTGATTCTCTTGGTGGGCCGTGAGGGCTTATCCACTTGTGGGCTTCATATTATTTATTTCGGAAGCGCTATTTACAACAAAAAAAAAAAAAAAAAAAAAAAAAAAAAAAAAAAAAGTCATGGCGGGCCTTCGTATTTCATGCCTGCTTCAAGGGCACGAGGGGTGTAGCGGGAAGGGTTTCACCAAGAAATATTTTATTGACCATTTGGGCACCCGCCATTTCAAGTCTGATGCTTTGAAGGCTACCCACAGAGCGCGTATCGCGAGTGATCCCTCCTTGTTCTCTACCATGGACCAGGCGCTTCATCAGGCAGGCATATGGCTTTGCGGGGTGTGTTTTTGTACGCACACATTCAGTAAAAATTGCAGACATGCTCTCGGTGACGTGGTTCTCGCACCCAGTTTTGACGAACTGGCGATCCACGGCATCCCTATGCCTCTTAGACCAGCCCTGAACAATGCCGAGGTTAGCATCACATGTGTGTCGGGCGGTACACTCGCTGGGGATAAGATTGTTGGGGGTGTTGGTTCTGGGATGCCCCCTCCTGGTGTTGAGTCCAGTTTTGACCTCAACCTACTTGATCGGGTGTTTTCAAAGAAGATATGTACGGTTAAATGTATCCCCCCTAGGGCGCGGCTGGGTTTTGCTAAGATCTTTTGTGGGGCGTTAGATAAGGTCCTTGCGCGCCCAGGAGATCTATCTGCATGGGTGCAAATCCTCATTTTGCCACCCTGTGTGTTGTCTACCTTTGTGCCAACAAACAGAGCTCAACGACGATCCGGCGAGAGAGAGAGACACCAGCTTGATAGCATTACACGGGCCATCCTTAGATGGAAGGATCCCGTCGACAGGCTTGGTTTGGTTGAGGAGCGGCTGACCGTTATGCCTCCATCTTCCAATAGGGTGATAAAACAGAAAGATCCAGACGGAGTCAATGTGGGTCAATGCAAGCGCAAACTCGGGGACGGGCACTTTACTGCTGCCATTAAGGTGCTCACATCTTCGGGCATCGCCCCACCCACGTCCAACACCTTGCGGGAGCTCGAGGCCAAGCACCCTTTTGCACCCCCTCCCACCCTGCCATCTTTTCCCTTCGAGGAAGATGCCCTTATCGTCCATAAAGATTTGGTGCTTAACAGAATTCGTAGTTTCCCTAAGGGGACGTCGTGTGGACGTGATGGGCTTCGGGCGCAACATTTGATGGATATCTTGGGTGGGGCGGCGACCGCCATCGCCGATGACTTGCTGGGGTCTATCACCGGTATTGTTAATTTGTTCCTCAACGATAAGTGCCCCATCCAGCTGGGTGAATATATCGCTAGTGCCCCCTTGACCCCCTTGGTCAAGCCCGGTGGGGGTCTACGGCCTATTGCTGTTGGTACGGTTTGGAGAAGGCTTGTGTCGAAGGTTGCTTCCTCATCGGTTGGTAACTCCATGAATTCATATCTGCAGGATTTCCAATTCGGGGTTGGAGTCCCGGGGGGGTGTGAGGTCGTCCTCCATTCTGTGAATAGGCTTATTGAGTCTCAAGGCGATGTTGTTGGACAGTCCATGCTCTTGGTGGACTTTAAGAATGCTTTCAATCTGGTCGAGAGGAGTGTCTTACTACAGGAAACTAGAACGCATTGCCCGGCTATTGCCCCTTGGGTTGAGTTTTTCTATGCACGCCCGACCAGGCTTTATTATGATAACTCCATCCTCTAGTCATGTCAGGGGGTTCAACAGGGGGATCCGCTGGGCCCTTTATTGTTTGCCCTAGCCTTGCACCCTTTGGCTCATACTATTAATCGTTCTTGTGAGCTGGCTCTTCAGGCGTGGTACCTTGATGATGGTACTATTGTTGGAGATACCCTCATGGTCGCTAAGGCGTTGGACATCATCAGGACGGAGGGGCCCGCTCGTGGGTTGTTCTTGAATGTTGATAAGACTGAACTCTTCTGGCCTGCGGAGGACCCTAGGAGTAGAGCGGATGGTGTGTTCCCTGTAAATATTGCTCGCCCGCTCCATGGCGTCAAACTTTTAGGGGGGTCTGTCAGCTTGGATGATAGTTTCTGTCGAGACCTAGCTTCCAAAAGAGTCTCTAAAACTATATCTTTAATGGAGGCCATTAGCAAGCTTAATGACCCTCAATGCGAACTGCTCCTCTTGCGTAATTGTGCAGGAGTTTCAAAATTATCTTACGCTTTGAGAACATGTTCCCCATTGTACTTATCTGAGGCCCAAGCTCAATTCGATCAGACGTTACGTGCCTCCTTGGAGAAGATTGTTACTACTTCAGGGCCAGGGTTTGGCGATTGGCAGTGGCGCCTTGCCACTCTCCCAATAAAACTTGGTGGTCTCGGTATCCTTTCAGCGGGAGATATCATACAATATGCCTTTCTTGCTTCTCGTATGCAAACGAGTGGCTTACAGGAGAAGATACTTGCCAAAACCGGCGTTGTTTCACATGGCCCTTCATTCCAGCATGCCTTGGATAATTTCAACGCTACCTGCAACACCGACTTTCTCGCTGCCACCGAGGGTGCTTCTGCCCCCCAAACGATGCAAAAATTGGCAAAGTGTTATTTCGGTGTCATTGAGAAAGACCTTGTTACCAAGTACTCGTTAAGTCCAAGGCAGGTGGCTATACTTAGTAGTGTTCGCGCCCCACATGCGCAGGACTTCCTCTTCGCCATCCCTATCGACGGTCTAGGACAAAGGATGAATCCTCGCCAATTTCGATCTGTGTTATGCTACAGGTTTGCGGTTCCTTTGTTCCCTGAAGGCAGCTTATGCCCGAGTTGCAATGTACACCGTATGGACCAATGGGGGGATCACGCGGTCCACTGCGCTTGCGAAGTGGGGGTTAAGTTCAGGCATAATTTGGTGCGTGATATCCTCGTTGATATATGTTCCAAAGCCGGGATTATGGTGCGCAAAGAGGCTCCGTTGGGATTTCTTTCAGAGGTAGGGAGAGAATTACGTCCTGCAGATGTGTTTTTGTTCAACTGGTTCCAAGGCAAGGACGCATGTCTGGATGTGACTGGGGTCTCTCCATTTGCTGGGATTGGGGCGACGTCATGGGCTCCTGGGGCTGCCTTGAGTAATGCTGTGGAAAAGAAAAGGAAGAAGTATGCATCCAAGTGTGAAGACAATGGATACAAGTTCGTCCCTTTCGCCTTTTCCACGTTTGTGGAACTTGAGGTGGAAGCTTTGAATACACTTTCGCGTGTTGGGACTATTGCCAGCAGCCACTCTAACAATGTTAAGAGCAGTGCTTTTATTTTTCATCATGTTAGTTTCTGTATTCAAAAAGGAGTGGGAGCACAGATAGTATCGAGACTCCCCTCCAATTTCATGTAATTTCCATGGTTTCAATGAAAAATCTTATTATTATAAAAAATAATAATAATAATAATAATAATAATAATAATAATAATAATAATAATAATAATAATAATAATAATAATAATAATAATAATAATAATAATAAATAAAAAATAAAATATAATTTATCCTATCATAGTTTCATCCTTTTCGACTTTATCTCTAACGAGATGGGAAGCCCACACATTACTGTTGGAGTTTATGGATATATATTAATAAACGTATGTCTAGAATCGAACCCGAGACCTCGGGATTGCACACATTACAAACGAGAATTAAAGTTTAATAAATATTAAATGTTATGTATATTTATTAATTAAACACAAGTAAAAGGATTAATGATCGTTGGTTATTAAACGTATGGACTAACTATCGTTAAAGGCATACAATAAGGACTAGAATGAAATTAGAGGACAAGAAGGATCCGGAAGACCCATCCTTGGGCTTATGGCCGGTCGAACTCATCAAAGGGAAGGGATTCCCTTGCCCTAACTTGTCCTCCAAGATATTCATTCACTATATAAGCAAACTTAGGGATCAAACTTTGGTACCTTTTGTGCACACACACAAAACCCTAAAAAGTTTCTCTCTTCTTTGTTTTCTCCTTAATGCTGATCGATCAAGAACCCTTAAGGGTTTCTTGGATCGAATTTTATATAATAAAATTCTTGTGTTTTTGTCACTAGCATCACCTTTAATTCGTTAGTAGTTTGTGTGTACAAGAACGAGGTAACAACATACTTTTGTTGTTATCAAGGGATCGATTAACAAAACGGTAAGGGGTTAATCATTGATCCATATAAACCCTAATTAGGGTTCTTCATATTGTTAAAGACAATTGCTTTTGATTCTTGTTCGGGCTAGAATCACCACGGTACGTTCCTATTTAATTTATGTTAATCTCTTATGTGTTATAGATGTTCCTACGCTTCCGCATATGTGTTTACCTATTTTATGATTGTCATGATACTTATATTATAACAGTGGTATCACGAGCTTGCTATAACATGTAATTGATTACATAAAACACATAAAAAACGAATTTTGATTGTTTTAGATACATGTTTTGGATCTAGGGTTTTGTTGTTTTTACCCTAACCCTAATTTTTTTTTGGGGGGGGGGGGTCGATTTATTCCATGAACCCTAATTAGGGTTTGTGGTTTTTATTAATTAATTGGATTAGAAACCCTAGGTTGCCTACATGTTTATGTGTTATTTGGGCGTATCCTTGACCTAATTGGTAATTGTTATGCTTTGATCCGTGACGAAACATGCATGTTAGTCACGGGTTATTAATTGTTTATTAATTATTAAGCTTTTTCACATGATTAGATAGATCTAATATTGGGGAAGACCCCATAATTATTAAAATCAATTATGTGCTATGTGGTATGTGATTAACTTTGGCCTACGCAATTGACTTGTCAATGTATGTGGCTCACTTCCATTAAGAGGTGAAGGCCCTAGTTAATTATATACATATAAAAACCTAGAATTGATTTTGTTAGGATCTTTTCTAAAAAGATTGCATGTGGCTAATTGTTTCACCTTTATAATTGTTATGTTATTAGTTGTTTTGATTTGTCTTTATTACTTGTTTTATTGTTTAATTGTTGGACACGTTTGTAAGCAATAAAAGGGTAATTTTTATAAAGAAAATAATATGGACTAATAACGGTGAAACAAAAGTGATAAAGTAAGAATCTTGCAAGGTCTTAAGTGCCGCTAGTGGTCCGATTCGCACGGTAATCAGCTCCCAGGCGAGACTAGCAAAATTCATACTTTATTACATGATTTTGAGATTGAATCCATAAACTTTTGCTTGATTGATGTTTTGTACAAATATGCTTTTAAAATTAAGTCCTTTAAGACGATATTCATAACCGTGATTTGAATGCTTAGAAAAGAGCCTTAGAGTCTGCCTTGGTTATCACAATCTTGAATATGTCTTAAACGAATTACTTTTAAAATCATAATTGTAGAAAGTCATCTTAGGGTTTATTAAACCTCAAGTAAAACTTTGTGTATTAATTTCACGAATTGGTAATAAAAAGGTTTTGAAAACTAATGTTATAAAGATGAGTGCATGCATCTTTATACATGTTTTAATTTTCACATCAAAAATTTATACCCTAAAATTTAAGTTACATGCCATCTAACTATAAGAAACACTTGAAGTTATTATTTAGTAAACGTGAGACGCATGCTAAATTTTAATGACAAGGTAAATTTCCGAGTGTGCGTGAGACCACACATGGAGAATTTGCAGTTTCTAAGTTAGACGACTTAATTAAGTTGATGCGTGAGACCTAGAGCTTAAGGCATGAGATGAGATGAAACATGCTTACATGACAAATTGATGAATCAATTTGATGTAAATCCCATAATGATCTAGGAATTGGAAAGTGTTTGCCAATTATTGTTCGACAGATTACCATCTTTTATACTTTCACCACTAGCAGATCAACTGATGTGGTGGAATCTATGTAAAGTTGGATCCTAGATTTTCAAGAAAATATGTTGGTTATATGAATATATCCTTGGGTATTATATTTTCTTGGAAATATAAATTATCGAAAATACTAAAATTGAATTTTGTAAATTCTTTAAATGTATTAATGCAACTCAAAACCGTAAACGTAAGTTATTCTTTTAATTGATCTACACCCGTTTGGGTTTTTGGTTAGAGTCAATATTTACAAAAGGAATAAATATAGTCTTCTTTCCATTAGGAAAAGTGTGAGACTTAAATACTATTCCTTTTCATGAATGAGAAAGGTATAATAGGATGATTAGAATTGTCTAAATTCTAAATACATAACTCATAGCAAACTTTAATAGTAAGAGTATATGCACCTTATGAGTTATTAAATTAGAAGCTAGAATGATTACTGCATAATGGTAAAAGACGAATTAGATTATTTTATCTAGTTGTTTTGGTTTGACCATTTACAGATACTACATACAATTGTTGGAATGGTAAATCTATAAAGGAAGAAATTGCATGCCCAGATTTTTTCAAGTTAATAGTTTGGAATGTGATGAATCACATTTATGTAGTAGATTACATCCTTTTATAACCTATATAATTGTTTGAATGGGTTTTCTTAAAAGATGTAGGAAAGTAAACAAGTACACTATTTCCTTTCACTGATTAATGAAACATTTACAATGTTGTCAAAATTCAGTGGGAGTATTGTGTTCTTATGGCTGGATAAGGGATTATTAGAATGTTCTCTAATTCAGTGGGAGTTACAAGACTTATTGTCTTGATTGTAACTTAGATTATCTTTTGAATATCTCAAGGTAATTACTTTCCAAATATAGACACTAATATTTTCAAGGATAGTCATGTACGTTTCCTTGATTGATTGAGTAAACTCTTTATCTACTAAGTTATGTTAATGATACAAATCATATTGTTCAAATTAACAAATGCGTGCGTGTTGTTTATATGATACATGGTGTTGTACCATGCACAAGTGGGAGAAATCTTCATTATGTGCAAAGTACAACACATAAGAATATGATTTAAAAGATTCTCTTAACTGCAAAGTAAGAGATTATAATTCTAATTAGATTAATACATCTAATCTAAGAAACACTTGGTGTTGAAATTTAGTAAACATGAGACGCAGACTAAATATTAACAACAAGGTGAATTTCATGTATGCGTGAGACCAACATGGATTATTTACAGTTTCTAAATTAGACGTCTATTAGAACATTGTGTCAAATAACAATACTACTTCAGCTTTAATATTTATGTATTATTGGAATGACATAAATAATATAATACTACTTCAATAATTATGTATTCTTAGAATGACATAAATAAATAAAGTAGTGTGTTAACTTGAAAATATTATTGAAACCAAATGATGGTGTTCATGATTACTTTAATTATACATGTTTATACTTTATTGTATAGTTATAAACATGAAGTCTTCTAAGTATTACAAGACTTATAAGTAAGTAAGACGTTAGCTTGTTATGGTCTTTTAATTAAGACATATACAAGAAGTCATTGAGTTAATCAATGATTAATAACGAATAGTGGGATTATAATACATTTATGTTTTGATGCGACATAAACATGAAGTGACTAAGTACTTGGGTTATAGAGCATGCAATTGGCTTGAAAATACTATTATATCATTAAGTTGACTTAGTTGGTAAATAGGTATACCAACAGGAATATGGTTATCTTATATATATATATATATATATATATATATATATATAGGTTTTTCTAATGTGTGCCCTGGGGGCACACGTTAAGAACACCAAAAGGACAATGGGACCCACGAAAAAGTACATCCGGACTCACAGAAAAGTACACTTTTCAGATAAAAGGTGTGGGTCCGGATGTACTTTTTCGTGGGTCCCATTGTCCTTTTGGTGTTCTTAACGTGTGCCCCCAGGGCACACATTAGAAAAACCCTATATATATATATATATATATATATATATATATATATATATATATATATATATATATATATATATATATATATATATATATATATATTGTTAGATCTTCTTACAATATTAATTCTAATTGAAGTACCACTTATGGATAGTATGTTCAGTTAGGGAATCAAACTCTTGTTAGATTGTTTGATTGAAGATAACTATGATTTCTTTTCTTCTAAAAGTTATCAAGGTTAGAAATTGAGTATGGATTGAAAATACTCAATTAGACTCCTAAAAGATTAATAAGACGTTATTGAATTATGAAATGTGATGAATCACATTAAGTCTTAAAATTGAAGTTCTGAATTTGTTAAGTTACTTATGTGAAGGTTATTAACAAAGAGCTATCAATGCGTATTTGTAAAGTCCTAAAAGAGAAAATTGGATTGTTGCTCTAATTGCTAAGTACTTATATTCTATATAATGCTAAAGGCAAGTGAGAGTATTTTATCTTGAAAAGATAGAATTACAATATACATAATCTTCTAAAACCACACTAGTTAAAATCATGATGAGGCTTAACATGTAAATGATAAAACCTCAAGATGATGGAATTATCATTCATAGATACACTTGGATATCTCATATATATTTAATTATATGATGTAGTATTACCAAATAATGAATTGGGTAAATTACTCATAATATGAATGTTATAGATGCTGTTCATAAAGATATTCAAAATTTAAAATTTGGTTTATCTTAATTCTTAATGGTTAGAGAATGAATATGAGTTTATTCAAAGGTAATGTAACCTTAGTAGGTTAAATCTTTGAGTAGAAATCATATGAACAAAATTGTACACATATCTTAATGCATGTCTTATGACAAGATTAATAATCATACTTAAGCAATTAACTATGATTGAATACTCTTTCCTAAGCACATTAAAGATACAAAGATGGTTAATTGTCATATTTATATGAATATGAAATTTGACAATGAATATCAAAAACTCTTTCTTGAATAATTACTTGAGCGAGGACGATAAGTAATCAAAAGGAGTTTATGAATTCAAGAAAATCTTTGGAAGTGTACAAAGTGCAATAATCCATGAATGGATAAATGCATGCATCTAGGAGATTATTCTTATGATAAATTATTAAATCTATGTTTAGGTTTATAATTAAAATAAGGTAATTTCTAAGTATTCCTGAAAGCTAGTGGGAGTATTATGTTTGATTTACTAAATCATATCTGTTGTATAACATATAAGAAGTTACATTCCATATAAGTGAAATGTTGAGACTTAGTTTGGAATGAAACTGTAAGTGAAAGATTTAGGAAATAAAACATACAACCTTGAAACTAAAGTTTATTATTAAACGAACAAGTGCGGTAAATAAAATTCTAAATAGAATATGATATATCATTTTGGAAGACTAAATGGATATATATTATGAAAAGATAGAACATGAATATAAATCTAAGTTTGACTGAAGGATTTTCATGTGCATTATATTATTGTTGTATCATGCTTAAGTGCTTAATGATTTGACAATATTTGATATCCAATTAAAAGTTATTATATAACTTGTGTAATAGATATTCTAATGGAAATGTTTGAAATTAGAATAATGATCCTCAAACTGGAATAGCTCCTAAACATTACACATTGGATATTAAGTTTACGAAAAATTTTAAGAGCATATTGTGTTTAATATACAATGATGCTGGTTTAATTGAGATGACACTCAATAACTAGTCATGAAGGATTTCATGAGAACTAGTTGTGCTCAACTAAGAGCATAGTTGCATTAAACATTAAAGAATTAGAATACTTTAAACTTAAAAAGGTTTGAAAATTTGATTGTCATAAGTTGGTGATTGAGGATATCACACTATTTATGAAAAATTATGTGGCTATATCAAGATAGTTGGATTTACACATACAAGAATTTTAATTATTGAATTCTTGAAAGAAGTATTCTCAAAATTCGGATAGATCATAGTTAGATGAAATAATGCCTTGTCAACAAGTATGATTGTCATTACTTGAGGCATAATTGTCTTCAAGTTATTACTTGAGGAAAATTCATTAACTAGTATAATCATGCATTGATCTATTTTGGTACTTGGATAAAGGACATTAAGCAATTATTATTTATAATGAATTAAAGTACTTAATACGTTTGTTTTCATTAATAATATATTGTGTCCTATATTTGCATGTTTAAAATCCGTGAATAACTAATATTATTCTAAATTGTCTATTGTCGATTAATGATATGTGAATATCATTAAACTAAGACAAATCTGAGTATTGGTTAAGAATATACTTGAAAGTATATTGATGCGTTGACATACCAATTTCACATGATATTCGATGAATTGAATATAGGACTTATCCCAACTACATGATTTTACTTTATGGATCTTGTCAGTAAGTAAATCATGAATTTGTTATCCTCAGACTTGAGATACCAGATAAGAGTCATGGATGTAGTGCATTTTTGTGAAGCAATCTACCGCTCATCGTTACAGGGAGTTATAAGGGTTGTTTTCAGAAGTGTTGCAAAGTTCATGGGTTATTCTTGTAGTCAAGAAAGAATTTGTTCCTTCAAATTTGTTTTGAAGTTTAATACTGCTGGGCCCCTCGCAGGGTTGACAAGATGTATGCGTGCGCACGCCCAAAGTCTATCTGGAATACGTTCAGATGTTTTGGTAATCTTGCTCAATCATAAACAACGAGAAACAGAATTGTTAATTAAAGAATGACTAAGATCCATATCTTTATTAACGTGGTATTAGAAACAAAAGGATGATAATAATAATGATGAATCATTATAGGTTTTTCCAGGAAAACTTACTCGAGTTGATCTAGGGGCATTGGCGTGTTGCTAGACGCTTACCAATGTCATTATGTTATTAATAGATATCCAAGTGGGAGCTGTTGGAGTTTATGGATATATATTAATAAACGTATGTCTAGAATCGAACCCGAGACCTCGGGATTGCACACATTACAAACGAGAATTAAAGTTTAATGAATATTAAATTTTATGTATATTTATTAATTAAACACAAGTAAAAGGATTAATGATCGTTGGTTATTAAACGTATGGACTAACTATCGTTAAAGGCATACAATAAGGACTAGAATGAAATTAGAGGACAAGAAGGATCCGGAAGACCCATCGTTGGGCTTGTGGCCGGTCGAACTCATCAAAGGGAAGGGATTCCCTTGCCCTAACTTGTCCTCCAAGATATTCATTCACTATATAAGCAAACCTAGGGATCAAACTTTGGTACCTTTTGTGCACACACACAAAACCCTAAAAAGTTTATCTCTTCTTTGTTTTCTCCTTAATGCTGATCGATCAAGAACCCTTAAGGGTTTCTTGGATCGAATTTTATATAATAAAATTCTTGTGTTTTTGTCACTAGCATCACCTTTAATTCGTTAGTAGTTTGTGTGTACAAGAACAAGGTAACAACATACTTTTGTTGTTATCAAGGGATCGATTAACAAAACGGTAAGGGGTTAATCATTGATCCATATAAACCCTAATTAGGGTTCTTCATATTGTTAAAGACAATTGCTTTTGATTCTTGTTCGGGCTAGAATCACCACGGTACGTTCCTATTTAATTTATGTTAATCTCTTATGTGTTATAGATGTTCCTACGCTTCCGCATATGTGTTTACCTATTTTATGATTGTCATGATACTTATATTATAACAATTACAGCGGGGTTTCTTGAATACAAAATATTCTGTCGTTACTTTCTAGCATTTTTAACCAATAAAAATTGTTAATTTATTAATCCACGCATTGCGACGAAGTTTCTGGAAATGTATACATTGAAAATGCAATTCTTCTACTACTATGATATTAATTTAAGACATTGAAGAATCACTTTGGGAATCAGATTGTGAGCCCATTGCAAGGTCGGCATCGAAAGGCCATGCCTCTGAAACTTGAGAGCCACTTATTGATGTTTCATGACTTCCTATCTATAAATGACGACGGAAAGAACACATTACTAAAGAGTATAGACATACGATTTATATGAATGAGCAGGGAATGTTATACCAAAGTTAACATCATGAATTCGAGCAAACTGGAATTCCACTCCATTGAGCAAATCAAGGATGAGGAACAAAATTATCATACTTGTATGTATCTGATAACAATGACAATCAACAAATACAAAACTTTAGTAGACCGTTTTCTAACCCAAACCACAATCACCATAGCGGAAGCTTATAGTTTATAAGCACATTTAGATAAGCACATGACCATGTGCTTATTGAAGAGTAGCACTTTTATAACCTTCCATCAAAGCCGAGAATGACCACTGTGTTTTTCTGATGATCAAACGCAGCAATATATTGAGAACCCTCAACCAAGCGAAACTGAGCCAATGACCACAAAGAGCTAAAATAGTGGGCGTTACTCCTGTGAAAAACTTGTAATAAATCACCAAATGGTTGAAGCCAATAAAAATACTACTGTAGTAATTTTGAGTTCACCACTTATCCTTTAACCCAAAACAATACTAACTTATACTAAGTTAGTATTTTCGATAGTTAGTGACGAACTGTTAGTATAAAAGTTTAATTAGATTTTAAGTTTTAAAATTTAGTGATGAGCTTTATTTTCACCCAAAAGCATGATGATTTGATTATATGAATCTGAATTAAACATAAGTTAGATAATGGGCACTACCGTAACAAACTCCTTTATTATCAATCTTTCTTACATTTGGCCTAATATCAGAAGGCATCACACGTGCAATTCGTAACAGTCTATGCATGCTATTATTAGAGGCGGCAAGTTCGACATTTCAACCCCTTAATACGGAAATATATGGCTAGACGTTGTTTCTGTTTGATATATGATGGAAATTGATAAAGCTAAAAAACCTAAAAAGTAAACTGGTCAAAAGGGTCGAGGAGGTTGAACATGTTCAAAGTCATTCTACATATGTTCAATTGCACGTAGCATTTTAACTTGTTCTACGTTCCCACACTTAGAGAGCTGGGAGTACCTGCGGGGAAGCACGGTGAGGGGTGGAACCCCGCACGGGAACACCGCCGCCTCTCGGTGTACCCCGCACGGGGAGGCATTTTGGGTGAAAGCAAACCGCACGGGAAGAAAGGAAAAGAGACGTTGGGATTGCAACGGTTATTTTTTTTTTTTGAATTGTATAAATGGAGTTCCATTTGTTGTGGGTAGATTGAAACAAAAAAAAAAAACCACATACCCATTAAACCAAATACCGATTCAAACCAAAAAAAAAGAAAATCTTGCATATGGAGCCTAGAAGAGTAGGTTCGACTTTATTGTTAGACGACCCATTTGAGTGGTCTAACGATAGTAGTCTTGAGTTTTTTGCTAACGCGATTGACGCAGATGAGGAGGAAGATACGGCAGGGTCGTCACGAACATCAGTAAAACGCGATCGGATATCAGCTGCACAAACATTGCATCGTGATTATTTTTGTGAAGATTTGTGGATATGGCACGCGTTCTTTGGACCGCCGGGTTCAAACAACGATGTGAATGTTGTGATGCAATCTCCGCTATTCCTCACCGAGCGTAATGGTACGGCACCTAAGTGCCCATTTGTTGTGAATGGCCATACGTACAAGCGTGGATACTATCTAACCGATGGCATATATCCTACATGGTCTACTTTTGTAAAAGCCTTCAAATTTCCAACCGACCCGAAAGAGAAAAAATTCAAGAAAGTACAAGAGTCGGCTCGAAAAGATGTTGAACGGGTATTTGGTGCTCTCAAGGGTAGATGGGGTATACTGAGACGACCTTTACGGCCGTATACAGTAGACAGAATTAGCAAACTAGTTTATGCGTGTGTGATATTGCACAACATGATTCTACATGACTCCGGTAACGCAATCTGCCCAGTTCATATTAGAGATCCTCCGATCGAACCGGTGTTTGACGAAGCAGCCTTGGACGAGATACGAAATGAGAACACACATTTTCATCTCCGATTTGATCTTATGGAGCATATTGACGCTCAGCAATTACCATACCTCCAGGTGGACGATGAAGATTAGTTTTTTAGTATTATTAAATTTAGCATTTTCGTATTATGTAATGTTTTTTAAAAATGTTATGTAATGTTTATTTAATTTTAATGAAATTTTAGTTTTTAATAAAGTTTAATAGAATTTATAAAAGAAAAAAAGGAAAAAGAAAAAAAAAAAAAAAAAATGAGTGAGTGAAGGGTGAGTGAAGTAGCGCCTTCAAAAAAGAAGTGAGTGAAGGGTGAGTGAAGGAAAAAGTAGGAAATAATGTGGCGCAAGGAGATTGGTTGGGAGTGAGTGAAGGGAAGGGGAGTGAGTGGTGTACTCCCACCTCCCTTAGCTTTTATATATTTGGTTGCATTATTACTACACTGCCCAGCCTTCTTCTTCCCTTCAATGCAGCTTTTTCTTCTTATTTATTACACGTTTCAGTAGCATTTATTATACTCCAGCAGTTGAATGCAGTTTCCATTTTTTGTGCTAAAATTAATGGAATCATGAAGATACGTAAAAGCGCATGGTACGATATAGAAAGGCCAGCTGATTCCAGCCACCTACACATTAAGGGTGCGTTTGGTACCCATTTCTGGGAATCAACTATCACTATGAAAGTGATAGTTGGTGTTTGTTTAGGGTGCCTGGGCCCACAACTATGACTATGAAAGTTCATTATTTTCCATACTCCATATATGGCTAGAGAGTGGGGAATGAAACTTTCATAGTTGAGTACTATCAAACTCATACCCATTGTCATTCCTCCCAGCATACCAAACGCACCCTAATTACTTTTGGTAACTTCTTTAGTTAGATGTAAAATCACGTGAATATCTATTCCATTTTAGAGTAATTACTTTTCATACGATTAGACATTTCATATATGTCATTTCGAACTATAAATCCAAAAATAATCAATTTCTTCTGCCTTTTGCTATAAATTTTGTAATCAAAATCAACCCTATCCCCAACCGCACTTAACCTTTGGGGTCAATATTAATTACGTAGTACCTTATTACCTGAAGTGTGCATATGCTAGTAGTAGAAGGTGTATGAGAAAAAGGTGGAGTACTCAAAAGGAAACACATCATTTTACAACTCAAGATATATTACATAGAAGAAACATAATTAGGTTACAACTCAATAAACCAAACTTACTACTACATAAATGAACATAATTAAGTTACAACTCAACAAAAAGCTTATTACATAGAAGAAACATAATTATGTTACAACTCAATAAACCAAGCTTGTTACGTAGAAGAAACATAATTACTATCGTATTAGTAACAATTGAAAATAAAAGTACTTGAAAGTCGAAACTAAAGGTTTTTTTACAGTTATATACATCCACTACCTCTTTGACCTCCATTCCGCTGATCATCTTAAAGATACCTTCTAGATAACATTTTTTTTTTTTGTTTATCAAACAACTTATAAAAATATCGATGGAGATTTAATTTTTTTTTTTATGATAAAGATACTGGTTGGCTCATAGATACTTCATCATCTCATCCAACTGAAAAATGAAAATCACTACATCAAGAAAACAAATTATGATAATGTACCGAAGTCTAGCTATTGATCAACACAACAAAGAGATTTTGAAAGCTCTATACCCTTTAGGGTGGTGGGAGTACATCACTCACACCCCTTCCCTTCACTCACTCCCAACCAATCCTCTTGCGCCACATCATCACCCATTTTTTTCTTCACTCACTTCTTTTTTGGAGGCGCCACCTTCACTCACTTCCCTCTAACATGCAACAGTCAAAAAATAACATGCAACATTCGAAAAATTTCTTCTTCCCGTGCATGAGCTCTTCACTCAAATCCCCTAACCGTGCGGGGTATAATTCGAGGCGGCGGTGTTCCCGTGCATGAGCTCTTCACTCACCGCACCATAATGCATGTACTCCCAGCACCCTTATAGTGTTCCACCTTGACGTCAACTCCATCAAGCTTGCTTGTAGGGTGCATTACCTAGAAACTACATAGTAAAAGTAAAAGATGAAAAATTAAAAAAAAATATATATTTAATAAATAAAAAAAATAAGAAATAATAAATTAAAAAAATAGTGCTACCTAGAAAAAAAGATTCATTATATAACCATACCTCCATGAACCAAAACCAAACACTCACTCACTTCTAGTCTCCAACACAAACACACTCGCTCAAAACCAAACACTTTAAACAGCCCATAAACCCCTTCTCTAAACACCCTTTAATTAGCGTCTCAACCTTCAATACAATTATACCATACTTAACTCACCATCTCTAAAAACAACCCATTTAACCATATTCATTATCTCTTTCAAGTGCAAAACGCGAGTTAGTGAAAGTGATTTGTCACACAATAACGATCTCTAAACCCACTATTTGTGTTAACACATGTGAGCTAGACTCCTTTCATAAATTTGAAATTGTCGGTATTTCTGCACAGGTGAACTCCAAAGAAAACGAAGGTATATATTTACCTGCTTCTCTCTTATAGTGTTTCTATGTGTGGGTAAGTTTTTTTTTTTTTTTTTTTTTTTTTTTTTGTTTTGTTTTTGTTTTCTTTTTTTTTTTTTTTGTTTGTTAGTTTGTTTTTTTTCGATTTTGTGTAAATTATTGCTAGAGTAAAATTTCTGAAATTTTTCAAAAGTAACTACAAAATACACTAAATACTTGGGAGTGCACACCCTTAAAAAAGTAACAGAAAAACGTGAGTGCATGCCTTAGTTTAAGTTGGTATTGTTGAAAAGAGAAAGAAGAAAAAAAAGTACTGAAAACCTCCTGGTTATTTAGTTTAAGTTGCTATTGTTTGAAGAAGGAGGAGGAGAAGAGTAGGTAAATAGGGCATTAGGTCAATTATTAATGCTTTTACTGGCCACTTATGTGTGACTCTATTTGGAGACTTTACTTGGGTAGTTGGGTCATCCATTTTCCTTTGTACTCCGTATTAATTTTCCTTTACTTAAATTTACACTTTAGGCATGTTAGATACCTTTTTGGCTTTTTTTTTTTTTTTTTTTTTTTTTTTTTTTTTTTTAAATTAGCCACTTCATTTACAATTAACGAATCAAGATTTCTTTTGTTCAAAAAAAATAAAATAAAAAAATAAATCTAGATTTCACTTATTCAAATCAACTCTAGTAACTAAGCGCCAAACAATAAACAGTCGTGTTAAATTAATGTGTCATTACAAATCTAACTATATATAAAGAATGAGTTGCAAGTTGAGCATTAATTGAGCATGTGAATTTATGATTTGAGCATGACAACTCTAATATGATGAGATTAAGCTAACCAAGTAAGCTTTCGTGGAGCTTCTTTGAAATACAACAATTAAAAATGCTTTGATGACACTAAATAATTACTAAAACCTTTTCAAATATCCCATTAACTTGCGACTTTATGCATGCACAAAAGACTTGCATTATTTAATGTGTCCTTTCGTTTGTTTCAATTAAATGTGCAACTTTGAACCTATGGTCATTGAGATTATAAATAACCCACTTTCTTAACATCTTCCAAACGGAAGTGCAATTCTGCACTCAATATGTACATTACTGGAAATACATGCACTATGTCAAACAAGCCCAAAGATCAAGCATCTCTCATTTTCCTTGATGGGGTGTAGGCGATGACGGTCCCGTAATCACAATTTCCTGCAGAAAAAGCAATGTAAGTCATGTTAATAGGCAATACATAAGCACATGTGTATCATTACAAGTGTATTATGAACACACAACCAGAAATAGTATAACCCACTAACTGATTGATACCTTTACAGGAAGAATTTATTTATTCCATGATGGGCTTTACTATACAATGGAACAAAGAAGAGTTATACATGATTCAGTTCTATGGGTCAACAACCCTGAGAAAAGTTATGTCTAAGGCCAACGACTTTGTGAGGCACCCTTTTCAGTTTATCTACTTTGGGGACTTCCTACCTACAAAAAACAAGCACTTGACCGGTGAGTTTTCATATTATGAGTTTTACAACATATGTTCCATTAAATATTCATCCATATTGACCAATGACCAAACAAATGAATGTCATGTAGATATTATTGGTTGCGTCACAAATACAAACAGATCCATGCAACAAACTACAGGTTCGAGGACGCTTGATATGTGCCTCGCCAACCAAAGGTAACTCTGGTTACGTATAATTACAGGTATCACTTAACTATGTTGTCTTGGGGCTAGGATAGGAACGCGTGGACCTCAGATAGGAACGCGTGGAGAGATAGGATTAGTTTTCGTGGTTAGTTTTGGGGCTAGGATGGTAGAGGGTTTGGGGTTTGTTGTGGTTTAGGCTTTTTAGGTCCCTTGGCTTACCCCCTTTAGGAGATAGGTGCTTTTGCTTTGCCTCGGCTTGTGCTTCGGTTTTGCCTTTGTTGTGCCTTTAGGATTTAGGCCCTTTGCTTGTGCCTTTTGCTTGCTCTTTTTGCTTTGCCCTAGCTATAGGCCCTTTGCGTGCCCTCTTTGGTCTTTGCTGCTTGGTTTGGCCTTGGTCTTGTGTCCCCCTCGCACCCTTATTTGCTGGCGCTTGTCTAGGTGGTTTTGTTTTGGTTGTTTTTTTCTTGGTTGTCTTGTCGTTTTGCTTTGTTTGCTCTTTTACTTGTTATGTCGGTTTGCTTTTTTGTTTGCTTTTATGCTTGTTGTATCGTATTGCCTATATGTTTGTTTTGCTCTGTTTGCTTTTATGCTCTTATGCTTCACTTTGTTTTGCATTCTATTTCTCGTTTTCTTTACTTCGAGCACACTTTGCACACACTTGCCGGAGGTCTTTCTGGAAGCAGTCTCTCTACCTGCAGGGTTCCCTGGGGTAGGGGTAGGATCTGTCTACATCTCACCTCCCCCATACCCCGCCTAGGCGGGATTGGGTATGTTGTTGTTGTTGTTGTACTTAACTATGTTGTCTGTAGATTTCGATCTACCCGTCATAACTAAGCCACACATGATTTTTTAATACATAAACAGGGGACTATCCATTATGGTAACTTTATGGGGAACTTTAAGATACAAGCTGCTGAGAAAAGGAAATAACTGATTATGGCGTGTACGCTATAATTCCGACTTCAGTGAACGTCAAATATTACAGTAGCAAGCATCCATTTGTCTGAAAATATGCACCCATTTTCCTATGTTTTAAAGGCTATGAGTGCCATCTTTTAACGAACAAATACATTTTTTCCATCAGGAATTTCAACAACAGTTGTGGTCAATGTTTTGTGCTGAATTGTGTGCTCAATTTCTTATTTCAATAAATCTGCTTGCTATTTTCCTATAGCTTCAGTGCTCGAATCACATTTAATTAGGCTTTATGTTATGAATTTTGTGATATGTCGGTTGAATTTTTAATGTATTACTACTAGATGTCCTTTTTTTTCAATTATGTTTTTGTGTTTTTTATTAAATTGTTTAATATAATTTATGAATATAAAAGATAAAAAAATAAAATTAGGTGAGGTATGGGATCATGGTTGCCACTAAAAAAGTATGGTGATGTATGGTTGAGGCATGGGATGAGGTGGAATGATATTATTGGTGGGTGGTGAGGTATGGTTGAGGTATCGGATCATGATTGCCACTACCCTAATTATTTCCCAATGAAAAGTCTTCAAAACTAAGATTCACATACAGGTTTAAGAAAGATAGTGCTAATCCCAGCCAATAAGAGAATGACATACCATGCCAGAGATGTCTCTTCCGCGACAAAGCAGAAACATATACCTGCAAAGTGTAAATTGTACAGTAAACTAAGTCCACATAAATAGGGAAATGATGATGACATGTTTTTTGATAAATAAAATGCAAATATGTTAATCATACATCCAATCAGTTATCAAATTTGTTAACAATAAAAAATAAGTTCATTCAATAAGTTTAATACCAGATACATATAAAAGCTCATTTACTGCTAGCCCTATAGTTTTTACCCGGTTGATTAGTCAAGGCCATTATACTCAGAAAACAAATACCAGCTATTTCATAGCAATTGGTATATAAACAAAGACAATTATAGTTATACTAAACATAAACGAAAGTTACAAATAATCTACTCATAACCAAATCGCGTACTTACATTCTAGGAGAAGGTTCATCACCTTCATGGTTTAATTTCTGCCAAGCATACGATTTCCGGGTTGTATCATGATTAATTTGGAAATCAAAGAAGCATATAAAACCTTCATGGACTTAAAACTTAAGGCAACACACTATTTCAGCCAACGAACAACTTATAAAAAATTCAGTGCATGTTTTATCTTTCTAAACACTACGTTGTGAAACAAACAGGGTGGTTTGGTCATAATGTCAAGAAAAGATTTGGTCTTGATTTGGAGCGATTCTACTTTAGGGGCCTTATGCACAGAAAAGAAAGGCGAAACTCTAATTCAGGATAGAAAATGAAAAAGGGCTGTTTGGATAACAGTTTAAAAGAGCTGTTTCGAAAGTGATTCCACGGCTGTTTGGAAAAACCGTTAAAAGGTTGTTCGAATTCGAACAAATAGGGGCTGTTTGGAAATACCTTTTGAGGGATGTTTAGATATAACACAAGCTTAGGGGCTAATTGGACAGACTTCTTAATAAAAAAATATGGACCTAAATTTGGAAATCAAAAAAACATATAAACCCGTCATGGACTTAAAATGAATGATAATCGGAGCCCGCTATTTCTTTTCCAGTGAAAAGTGAGTGCTCTAAATTTTGAAATCAAAAAGCATATAAAACCTTCATGGACTTAAAATGAATGAATAGCTCATAGAAAGCATTCAAAATAAATATTTATGACAATGTTTTGTGATGCTACCATATATGCTCAAACTATCTTCAACCTTACAGCAAAATACTAACTTATGCAGTAGCGCTCATGTGTTTCAGCAAAAAATAGTGAATATATGATACAACCGCAAACACCTCTTATACTCTTGCACCTTAATACCAAAAATGCAAACCTTTGCAGTAGATAAAATATGTCTCGCTAAGGAGCAGTTCATGTATAATACATGTTAAAAATGTAGGAAAAAAACAAGGCCAACAATTAGTTATAAATGTTTTTACCATCTTTTGTTCTTTACACACTTCCTATGTTAAAAGTTCATCAGTTGCGTTTGAAAAAAGTTGTCCCAGCTATCTATTAAAGAGATAATAATATCTCTCGCCAATGTTGTAAACGACGTATCTATGTGTCCAAAATAGAAAAGGGGTCAAAAAAGGCTTGCGTAACCAATATACACTTTCATGAGCATTATTAATTGTTGTACATGTTTATGATATCATATGAAAACTTTCTAAAAAGGGTTATTGCATTAAAAAGTAACTATTGTGGTCTGATGTGCATTCCAGTAACCAACTATGGTCCCTTGATTTTGTATGCGTGAAGGAAACCAATAACATGGTCAGCCTTGCAAATGCATTACAAAAGGAAGGAATGAATGCATCTCATTTTGATTTTGTTTGAAAATGTAAAGTTTGAATAATGAATATTAAGAGGGTGTTTGGATGTGCAACTACTCTTATTATTGGGATATGAAGTCACACGTAAGAGAATTTGGCTAACCCCTCAAAACAAAACTAACCCATAAAACCCCTCGAACAAAGACATTTTTCACATTTACAATATAGTAAAAACCATGTAAGGTGAATTGGCTGTCTTGGTCGCCAAAAAAAACATGGCAAAACTTACAGAAACCTATCAACCAACTGATGTTTTTTAGATGCTATCATGTATGTAAGAAGTACCTTAAATCAGATTTCTGAAACCGTAATGTGTTTATAACAGAACTTTTGAAAATTTAACCAAAACATTGAGTCACAATGACCAAGTTATAATGCAATTACGCCTTTCTATTTTGCCCTTCAAGATAATGTTATACCTTTCAAGTTGGAAGTTGTGCCCCGTAGACACTCCCCAACATTTCGTTAACAATAAGATAATCCTGAGAAAAACAAAGAGTTTATTACAAGGTCACACAACATCTTTGCAAGTAACATTAACAGGAACAAAGCTACACAAAACGTAAAAAAGACCTTCAGCTTACGAGCCTAACCTACTAAGCGCAAAGTTAAATTTCTATCACAGAACTTGCTCAAAGAAGATGTTCAAAATGCATGCTCACAGTTGGTCAGTCATTAAACTTATAAGCACCATTTATGCATCGTTTCCTACATAAATTCAGTAATAACCACTACCCATATATTTAGGCTAGCTATGAGAGACCCATGTTCAAATACAAGATGGTTGTAACTTCTTCTTTGATTAATTCAATATTAGTAACCTTTTATGTGGGAAAGGATTCATCTTTGCGGAGATAATAAAATTGTAGAAACACATTCAAACAAGTAGGACGGTGCAAAAATTAAATACTACATCATAAAATTGAACCAAGACCAATTCTCAAAGTAATCAAAAACAATATTATGTGATTTGAATAAAGTGCAAACCTGTGAAAAGCATCTTCGATCGTTGTTTGAAATCAACCAATTATGATCCAACTTGCCGACCCTATTTTGTAGGATAAGATATTATACAACAGTGTGATCTAATGCATTTGCTTAATTTTGTGAAAAATTGGCGGATTGGTCTGATTGTTGGTTTGAGGTTGAGAGGGGAAAAGAAACAAATCAATTGAAGTAGAATGAATATTGAGACAAGCAGGCGTTTGTTTTGAGCAAGTATTATACTTAACAAATTTAATATAATGGTGGCAATTCGGGTCGGGTTCGGGTTCGCGGGTCAGTAACTTCAACCCTAACCTGATTACTTTTAACCTGAACCAACCCATATAACCCGTTTAATCAAACAGGTCAACCACGTTAACGTGTAAGGTGTTTGTTTCGGCTTATATAGCCGGCTTATGGCTTATTTGGTTTTGGGCTTATGTTTCATAAGCCCACTTTTTGCGGCTTATTTTGAATCTTTCCGGCTTATCAAGTCAAACAGGTTAAACAGATCAACTTTTTAAATGTAAATGAAATAGTGCATGTACACAATATCAAAACATGCTGCAAATATTATCAGGGACGGACCTACATGGATGTCATGTGTGGCACGGGCCACACCCAATTTGGGTCACCCGGTGTAATTTTTTACAAAATATGTCTTTTTTGGTATGTGCAACCCCCGATATTTGTACTATTTTCTTTATAGTGCAACTTTAACTTAGCTAAAAAAAACTCTTTATGGTGAGAGTTTTAGTAACTATGATTGAAAAAAAATTGTGCAACACCCTCCCGAAAATCCTAAGTCCGCCCCTTATATTATCATGTTACAGCAACCAATGAAACTTAGGCTCAAAACATGCTGCAAACAACAACCAAATTACATAAACTTCTAATTGAGTTGGCTTTCCGATTTCCTCAAATGAATCATCACTATATCTAGATCTCATAAAATCTTTCAAAAGCATGCATATATCTAGATCTCATAAAATCTTTCAAAAACATGCATATGGTACTATGTTGATAAAAATATAAACATATGATTAGATGAGCAATAGCCATACCTAAACTGGTGAAGTAGCTATTTGGAAATCGAAGACAATTATGGTGATCGGTGAATCGAGTGGAAAAAAGAGAGAAGGTATAACTTATTTAAGAGTAAATTACACCGTTCGTCCTTGTGGTTTGCGTTGACTGGCGTGATTCGTCCCTTGACCAAAAAAACTGCACCGTCCACCCTTAACGGGCAAACGTTACGCGTCGTTTGTCCCTCCATCCAGTGGGCCCTACTAACGCTGGTTAAGTGTGTTTCACATCAAGTACCATTGAGGGTATAACTGTCATTTCCATCCCCCCTTGTTTCCCGCCCTTAATGAAAACCCTAAATTCCCTCACCCTTTATATAAATCACCCATTAATAATATAAACCCTAAAATCATTTTCATCTTTACGGTCAAATTAAAATCCAATTTAAAAACAATTATCAAATCAATTCAAGAAAATGGTTAGATGTGGTCGTTGTCAAGCAATTTGTGTTATTAAAACATCTTGGACAGATCGTAACCCAGGAAGAAGGTTTTATGGTTGTCCTCAAATGGTACGTTTTGAAGGATTTGTGTTTAATTGAAGAGAATTAAACATAGTCATAATGTTGTTGTAAGTACCTATTTAAAGTTTTCCTTTGTTATACAGGATTGTAACAGATTTATGGATTGGGTAGACCCAGAAATGTGTGCACGTTCCATGGTAATTATACCGGGTTTATTAAGGTCATTGAACAGGCACCAAGCACAACTACAAGAGATTGAGCAAGAAAGAGCAAGATTGAAGAAGTATCTGATTGTTACATTGGTTTTAGTTTTTGTGTTTGTAATGTTGAAGTTCTTGAACTAGATTAAGGTCAGTTGGTGTTTTGGGGTATGTCTGTTTGTAATGTTGAAGTTATTGAACCAGAAATGTATTGTGTGTATGTCTGTTATGTACAAATTATGGAAGCAAGCTATGTAATGGAATCATCTTTCAAGTGCACCACCTGTGTTTGTTATAATACTAGATGTGTTGTGCTTGTTGTGTTGTTCTAACCCATGTTGTGTAAGCATGATGCTGTGATTGTTGTGTTTTTCAACTTTTGACCCATAATCTTTTTCTAACCCATGTTGTGTTGTTGTGCTTGTTGTGTTGTTTTGCTGTTGTGGTTTTTGACCAACACAACCTTTTTGACTGATATAGTCAAATAGCATTGTTGAAACCACATCTACAAAACCAAATCCATGTCAAAACAAAAACATAAACCAAAATCACAGCTGTAAATATCATTTAACCATTTACCCAAAAACCAAATGGGTCATAGTTATGTCCAAGTCAGCAAATGGGTCATAGTTAGGATCTTGTGACTCAACATAAGGGTCATATGAAGAGTAAAAGTCATTCACAAACTGGCTAGGGACTTGAGAAGACCCATGATTATCAACTGCACTACTTTGCCCTTCTTCTAAATTAACAACACATGGTTCTTGGACTTTACCACTACTTTCACCTTTACCTTGACCTAAACACCCTTCAGTCACATCCAACACTAGTTTCTTAGCAACTGGATAAATCCCTGCCTTTGATGTTATTGGGTTATCTAACTCTTCTATTACAAGTTTTTTCTTCTTTGGTGGTGTGTAAATGTCAGGGTTGGTCTTTTCATGCTCAACATAGACCTCAACTAGTTTAAGACCTTGTGTCACATACTTAGCTAAAACCTGAACATCTTTGTCACATGCTAAAGGTTCTAGTCCATTGTCAAAATCACAATCTGGTTTCAAGAAATGGTAAAACATAACCCTATGTCCATCGTGACCTAAGTCTTCAAGAATAGAATCAATTTCATGTATAGAAAATTGATCACAATCTATTAAATCAACAAAATTAATGTTACCATTACTATACTTCATGTTAGGTGATTTTGTGAAAAGGCCTCCATGATGAAGCTTGATGGAAAACAGAGTAGAATCAACATCTGCAAATATTTTGAACAAAAAACCATTAGCTTAGGGTTTTAAACGACAAAACATCAAATACAGTATTGCAAATCAAAATAATCATACTTAAAATACATAATAACGATTACAATCCTATTATAATAAACAACATTGTAAAAAAATTACAAAAAATAGATACTTACTATACATTCGATAAGGATCTCTATCAACACAATCATTTGGTTTTATGTCGTACAACTGAAGAACCATCTTTAGTGTTTTGCAATTTTTGATTTACAGAAATTAGGGTTAGAATATCAATTGATTTGGGAAAAGTGAAGATGATCGGTTTTTATTTGAGAGTGAGTAGGTTAGACTTGGGAGAGTGTGAGGGAAAAGAGTGGGTGAGTGGGTTTTAAATGCAAAGGGGGGGGATGGAAATGACAGTTATACCCTCAATGGGACTTGATGTGAAACACAATTAACCAGCGTTAGTGGGGCCCACTGGATGGAGGGACAAACGACACGTAACGTTTGCCCGTTAAGGGTGGACGGTGCAGTTTTTTTGGTCAAAGGACGAACCACGCCAGTCAACGCAAACCACAAGGACGAACGGTGTAATTTACTCCTTATTTAATTTAGGATTAGAGGTTAAAAGTTACAAGTAGAGGATAATAGTGACATGATAACAGACGAAAGAATGGTGATATGCCGAAACTCTTTCATTTGGGCTCATTTATTTGGGCTCACGGGTGCCCCATCACTTTTAACAAACCTCTATTTACAACCCTCTTATCACAACTAACTTCAACTTACTTATTTGGAGGCCACCACTTACAACTTAATTTTTTTATTCAAATTTTTAAGTAAAGTAAATTCATTTTATTAAATATATAAATATTTAGTTATAAATATTTACAACTAAATTCAAATTTTTCATTTTAAATTTTTAAATAAACTAATTTTTTATTCAAATTTTTAAATAAACTAAATTCATTTTATTAAATTCATTTGATAAACGGGTTGTCGACCTATTTAAATTATCCTCAACCTGAATCTGACCTGTTTAATAAACGGGTCAATCAGGTCGACTTAAAAACGACCTGAAACCTATTTAGCCTCAACCCTAACCTGTTAATTTTCATGTCGATCTCAGATCGGGTTTCGGGTCGTGTCAGAAACTGTCACCCCTAAATTTATATCCTTAATAAGAATCTAAATCCGATGTCGTTATAATTTATATAAATATATAAATAGAAATAATATTGAGACAATCTTATATAAATATGACAATATTTTAATATTTGGTTATAACTTTTATTTACAGGACATCTATTCCAACCGATACCACTTTGAGATATAATGACACAATCTTTACAAATGGATCACAAGACTCGAAGCTGTTACATCAGTTTTGGTATAATACACAAAAGAAAAACACCTAAGATGTGTGTTGTATAAAGTATGTGTTTAAAATAACATGTTTTGTGTTACGATGATGAGAAACACTCATGTATTGATATATATTTTTTTGAAACAATTCTATTTACAAAAAGTTACTTACACAAACTTCGTTTGTTCAATTGAGCACTCTTGATCAAAACAAATCATCATAACTAAATACGCACAACCCTTACAAAAATGATGATTCTTTATGGTGCACAAAGCCCGTGCATCGAGGCATTTGTTATAGGGATCTCTTGATCACCATGAAACATACAATTTTGTAACTTTTATATATTAATAAAAACAAAGATGTTAAATTAGCCTGTTCAATTTTTTTTACCACACATTTTATGAATATTCTAATATAAACGTATATGACCCAAGTATTCTAAAGAAAATCGATTGAGAAACAATCGTTACAGATGAAAGGCAATACTCGAAGATGGTACATTAGTTTTGGTGTAACAAAAACACCTAAGTTTTGTGTAGTATAAACTATGTGTTTGAAATAATATGTTTTGCGTTACGATGATGAAAGTCACTCACGTATTTGATATTTTTTTTTCTTGAAACAAGTCTATTACAAAAACTTACTTGAACAAACTTCATTTATTCATTCGAGCACCCTCAAATCGAAAATAAGCATAATAACTGAATACGCATAACCCTTGCAAAATCGATGATCTTAACCATTACCAGACTGATGCTACTTCATGGTAATCGAAGCCCGTGCATCGCACGGGCCATGCTGCCTCGTGTATCAAAAGATTAAGTGTGTCACAAAAAAGTGTCAAAAAACTTTATGTGTCACTAAATATGTATCATGAAACTAAGTGTGTTAAAATAGTACATTTGTGACATTTAGTTTCTTTACACATATGTAGTGACAAATTATTTTTTTTATTTTTTTATTTTTTTTTTTACTTTTTATGACACATTAAGTTTCTTTACAAATTAGTATATTAAGGGTGTGTTTGTTTGTTTTTTTTTTTTTTTTAAATCTTACTAGCCCTCTTACTCCTTCTTACTCTTACCAGTAAGAGGTGGGCACACGTTTTGCTTGTTTGTTTTTTTCTTTTGAGTTAGACCCAGATAGACATATAACATCTTACTCAGTTAGAAGTAAGAGGTGAGGGATTTGTCTTACTGCCTCTTACTCGATAAGAGAGATTGAAGACTCGTGTTAATATAATATATTTGATAGTTTATTAATTATGTTATATTTATGATAAAAAATCTTATTTCATATTCACACAAATTACTTAAATAAATTGCAAAAACGAGCACTTAAAATCTTTCGGACAATTATACAAAAACAAACAACATTATTTCGTTTAGATTTAGACGTTCTAGCCACCTTTTACTAGTAAGATGCGGTAATTAGATTCAGATCTAAAACATCTAAATGAAACAAACACACCCTAAGTTTCTTTTCACATATATTTGACACTAAATTTCTTATACATATATTGACACACTAAGAATTTTAACACAATTATAGTGACACACTGAAAAAAAAATGATTTTGAGGGAGGATCGTACATAATTAGGAACCAAAATACATGTTTCAAAATTTTCAAACAAATGTTAATGGCATTAAATTGGACTAGTAGAAAAACGTTTAATGGTTTTAGATTCATTTATAATTTGCCGATTGTTTTGGTATCTAATGTACATCTGACATGATTAAAATATAATTTTAAAGAGATTATGGAATTTGACAGGAAGGATCGGATATGTATGAGAATATCGAAGAAATTAAGCTCGTCAAGACCGCATGGCGACTTACACCAGTAGTTGTGTTTTAAGAATGAGTAGCAAGGAGGACACTGATGAGGTCCGGTTATATACGTAATGTTATTTTTTTTCTATTATCTCTTATTTCATCTTTTACTTATGTTTTTACTTTTACTGTAGCTGCTTCGAAGGGAAAATCACGATATTCTAGGATATAAAGTTGTCATCCAACCGTATGTAGGGTATAAAGCTCTCGTAATCTCTGTCTTTTACTGATCATTAGACTTTGACACTTTATTAGAGTTTGTTTTCGATATTTATTTATTCTGATCATAAAAGGTATGCTGCACATGAGGAGGAACTATCGAAAGGCATCTTTAAGCTTCGAGTGTCTGACTTGATGGACTATCAGGACGATGATGTGGTAAGTTTGAAAGAACATTTGTTTCGAGTTACTTTATTTTCATTTTTTGCTAATACAATTACCTGTGATGCAGAATTACAAGCAAGTTGCTGAAGTTTTTCATGAGTTCGGATGTACAAACATCAAACTCTTAAAAGATCGTCATGGAACGCTAAGGTATGTATTATAAACTACTTGCTTCTTTTGCTTCAATACTTGAACTACTAACAAATTGGTGTCGAGATTAAACAAGTAAGAACATAACCAAAGGAACAACAACAACAACAAACCCAATCCCGCCGGAGCAGGGTATGGGGGAGGTAGAACGTAGACAGATCCATCTTGGTATGGGTGAGCATAACCAAAGGAACCAATAACAATAATAAACCAACACGGGTTCATGAGCGGAGTTTGGTAGGAATGTATATGATTTCGATGGAGAAAGCATGCATTTGTCACCATTAAAGTAGACTTTCCTAGGAAATGCCCACCCTTGCTTGAAAGTAAATGTGCTTTGGTCCTTTTGTAGTGGCACTTCTGAGTTCTGACTGTACATTTCCTTTAGGCCCTAAAGAACTTCATCCCGTAAAACATATGTATATCTTCTGCTCTCTGCAAATAACAAAACTTTTATTAGGACTTGGTTTCCAACTTTGCCCAAGAAAATATACTGTAATTTATTCGCCACTACTTACTTATAGGCTCATACGGAACAAGGGGCTTTGTAGTCAAAGCTAAAAACTTGAGTAACGTTATTGATATTAGGATGCTGAACCCAATGGCGAAGCTAGAAAAAAATTATTGGGAGGACCGAAACAAATTTTTTTTAGAAGAACATTAGATAGGAGGGCAAAGATGGAAAAAATAAAATTTTAACACATGAAATAACGAAAAAATACACTAACGGGCTTAGGCCTAGGGGGCCAAGACCCTTCCCGCCCATGGCTGAACCACGAGCGCTCACTGCGTGTAGTTCATCCTATAGTTGAAGTTTGTTATCGCGACCTTTGCTCGCCAATAGTCTTTGTAGTTTTGCTTTACATGCCAGCGAACCCTTATGGGACACATATGACGAGTGTATTGAAGCAACGGTGTTACTGTCCTTTTTTGGTGTAGTTATAATGAACACTTGCTTAAGTATGGAAAAGAAAATTTAACCCCTTATGAACAGTACATGGTTATAGTTAAGTTAAGTTCCATATAGAGGTTGCAAAATATAAATTATTTTTTAATACAGTAACTTTCAACCTGATTGATATTTGAGATAAATGTGTTTACTTTTAAAATGTTTATCAGTTGCAACTTTATGAATAACTTTACAAGAATCTTGAACTCTGTGCAGTCCTCTAAATGTGTGTTTGCGTGTAGATATGTGGCCGTTTGATTTAAGACAAAGGAAGATAGGGCAGCAGCCATAAAAGAAGTGGAAGAATTAAAACTTGGTTGGAAGATCCGGATTAGGAAAGGCAAGAAAGAAAAAGCTAAGGAAAGGGAAAGCAATATTTAACAAACTAGACGAGTAACCGTGCATAGTAACGGAATTTTATAGCGACAGATCGTTTTGTGTTAAAAAAAAAGTTTGAGTTATAAACTAAAAATAATAAAAGTTTGAAGATTTGGGGATTAAACATAATATTTTGAAACCTGGTTCGACCGTTATTGTCGAAAACGGGTCGATTTAAACCGAGTCAACCCGACGGGTTGGGTCGAAAATGGGTCAAATTAAACCGGTCAACCCGCCGGGTTTGAAGCGGTCCGGGTCAACCCGGTTTTCAATATGTATTAATAGTTTCCTTTTGAAATATATGTTTTAACATTACAAAGGAAGAGGGTTTTGGTGGCATAGCTAAATGTGGTGCTATAGAAAAAGATGTTGAGGTGGCACCACTTTTTTCCACGGCACCACCTACGTCACCACACGATACCTAGTCCTCTTAGAAATCTTGAATTTAATAAACTTGGTATTCATTCAATTCAGCCATTCCTTTTTGCATATGGAAAATTGGAGATTTAAAGAATCCCGAGCATCTCTTGTTTTCACAATTTACAAATTTGAATTTATTGGTTGATTTACCTGGTGTACCAAAAATTGATTTACCCTATCATACTTTCATCCTTTTCAAATTTCCTCTCTAAAGTCTATAAAGCAAAACGAGATAATTTTCGTTTTATGATGGTTAGGAATTGAGAGAAAACATTATATGAAACTATGAACTCAATATAGTTGTGCTTCGTTTTTTCAGTTTTATGCAGCGCGCACTATCTCTGAATGTTTATATTGCTAGTCAAAAGGAGCATAAACATCTATTTTATTGTTTGAAATTTTACCATTTGGTCAGTGCATGGTTTGGCATGCAATAACTTAATTGGTTTTGGAAGAGACGGTTTTGCGAAAATATGTTCGTGTTCCTTAAAACATAGACACTCTTCTAAGCGTTAAGTTGGATCAATTCGAGTATTGTTTTAATCATATTATTTTTTAAGTCTTCAAAGCTAAATGTATGAATCAATAAACATTGACACCTGTAAAAAACATCATTAATGTATACTTCCTTACGTTGCCTCTTTTCTTTTCTACAGCATAATCAGTACAACATGCTAGTAAAATTTATAGAGTGAACATATATTCTTCTCTCTTTTATTGGATTAAAAATTTTACAGGTTACATTTCATGTAAGTTTTCATTTTGAAACTTTTTTTTTTCTATATGTAATGCAAATTACAGATTATGCGAAGATTTAAGACCGAGTCCTCTCTTTTCTTGGTCTAGAATACGTCGGACAATCGAGGGGGTGTAATGGGGGCGACGACCGATGCATTACACCCGGTCTAACACTTAAATCACACGGTGTACAAGATATCAAAGGGACTTGTAGAGTACAACATTTCACTCGCATTAATAATAGCAGTTGAATGCAGTATCCACTTTTGTGCTAAAATGAGTGGAATCATGAAGATATGTACAACACGCGTGCTAATGAAAGACAGTTTTATTTCATCGACATTCAATAAACACTGGGAATCTGGGATAAAAGGACTCTCAAAGAGCAACGGAAATTAATTCCATCTAACAAGAAAGTTTAAAAAAAAAACTTTCTTTTCTTAGTGTCACTCTTCTTTTGTACTGCCAAGCTACTTATTAATTCACGCGTTGCGGCGGAGTTTCTGGAACTGTATACATTGGAAATGCAATTCTACTACTATGATTTTAATTTAAGACATTGAAGAATCACTTTGGGAATCAGATTGTGAGCCCATTGCAAGGTCGGCAACGAAAGTCCATGCCTCTGAAACTAGAGAGGAATGAGCAGGGAATGTTATACCAAAGTTAACATCATGAAGTTGAGCAAACTGGAAATCCACATATTGCTCCAGAGTTATGGAAAGTGTCCAATGAGCAAATCAAGGATGTGGAACAAGATTATCACACCTGTATGTATCTGATAACAATTTTAGCAGACCATTTGCTAACCCAAACTCAATCACCATAGCATGTGCTTACAGTTTATAAGCACATTTAGATAAGCACAAAACCATGTGCTTATTGAAGAGTAGCACTTTTATAACCTTCTTTCGAAGCCGAGAATGACCACTGTATTTTTCTTATGACCAAACGCAACAATATATTGAGAACCCTCAACCAAACGACACTGAGCCGATGACCACACAGAGCTAAATAATGGGCATTAAAAATAGTAATAAGTCACCAAATGGTTGAAGCCAATAAAAACAATACTAATTTTGAGTTCACCACTTATGCTTTAACCCAAAACGATACTAACTTATACTAAGTTAGTATTTTCGATAGTTAGTGACGAACTGTTAGTATAAATGTTTAATTAGCTATTAAGTTTTAAAACTTAGTGATGAGCTCTATTTTCACCCAAAAGCATGATGGTTTGATTATATGAATCTGAATTAAACATAAGTTAGATAATGGGCACTACCGTAACAAACTCCTTTATTATCAATCTTTCATAACATTCTATGCTATTATTAGAGGCGGCAAGTTCAACATTTCAACCCCTTAATACAGGAATGGCTATTCGTTGTTTCTGTTCGATATATGATGGGCTAAATTGGTAGCTAAAAACCCTAAAAAGTAAAATGGTCAAAAGGGTCGAGGAGGTTGAACATGTTCAAAGTCATGCTACATATGCTCAATTGCACGTAGCATTTTTTAACTTGTTCTGCGTTCCCACACTTAGCTATTATATTTTATTTGGGATATACTATCAATCCTAGGATCATTTCAATTGGCTATTATATTTGGTTGCATTACTACACACCCAGCCTTATGGTTGCAATTTCAGTTTCTGACTAAAGTGATGTGATTAAACTGCCCAGCCTTCTTCTCCCCTTAAATGCAGCTTTTTCTTCTTATTTATTACACATTTCAGTATCACTTATTATACTCTAGCAGTTGAATGCAGTTTCCGTTTTTTGTGCTAAAATTAATTGAATCATGAAGATACGTAAAACGCGCATATATAGTAAGATACAGAAATGGCTAGACGTAAGAAACTTTTCTCTTTTGGTAACTCTTCTTTGGTTAGATGTAAAATCACGTGAATATCTATTCTATTTTAGAGTAATTACTTTTCATGCGATTAGACATTTCATATATGTCATTTCGAACTATAAATCCAAAAATAATCAATTTCTTGTATGCACAACAATTAAAGAGATGAGATTATTCAAAAACACCTCCCTACGTTCTGTTTTAAATACACAAGGAAAAAAGACATCTATTTTCTGCTAGAAACAAAGTTTTTAATTTGATTCTAGTGGAGTAATGTTTTAAAACCTGGGTCAACCCGGCCGGTTCAACCGGATGAACCAGGAACCGGATGGGAGACCGGGTCGGATGTGACCGGTTTTTTGCAAACAAGAACCGAATTGGACGGTTTTCAGTTGACCCCAGTCGACTTGGTTCGATTAACCCGGCCGGGTCATACTTTCGTTTCAAGATAAAGTATCATAACAAGCTTTTTTTTTGGGTTAGATTTGCATTCTTTCAATAAATTTAAAGAACTGGAAAAAAATAATTAAATGCAGATGATCATATTCAAACTTAAATTGATGCCTCTAGTAAGTAGTAATACATTAAATAGTTGACTATAAGTATGTTGTAACAATTAATAATGTAAACTGACAATTGTTACATGTTTAAAACTAACACTATCATCTTAAATTATCCATCTATTATCTTGGAGCTGTTTAACGGCCTATTACAATTTGTTGATGTTTTCTACTGAATTTTCAGTGTTAAAAAGTTGTTCAAACAAAATATGTATGGATGTTTTCGTTTACTCATAAAACCGGTTCGACCCGGTGGTTCAACTGGTTGAACCAGTGACCCGGTGAACCGGTCTCTCGTCCAGGTCAATAAAAAAACCGGGTTTTAAAACATTTTGTAGTGGAGGATCAAGATTTCATCCAACACATCAAAACCAATGTTGGTGAACCCCTTTGAGCCCAATCTTGCCCCATGTAGACATGATGCGACAGAAATGGTCTCTCTCGGTACCACTTATATCCACGCCAACTATTAGAACCGCGTGGTATGTGTTGTCATCATGTGTGAAATTTGGGGGATGATGGTATGTGCCGTATAGTATCCCTTTCATCTTAAAATACGTTGTCAAACAGTCGGCATAAGCAAAGAAGCATCAGATTTGAAGTCTTCTGGTTGCTGACTTGTAGCGTCCTCCCTGGAAGCTCAACCAACATAAAATTGACAATGCTTTTTAAAGATAGAATTTATTATGTTAAACACCAAAGAATAATTAATAGATTGAATATCTCCAAAATCCATACATAGGAAATGTATAGCAAGTGTTGAAAACATTAACAAGGAGGGCTTATTGTAAAACATGAATATGGACACATACAACCTGTACTGTCCACTCTTTACAAACCAGATACTTCTCGCTCGTTATTTAACACAAAATCGTAAAAGAAAAAAGAAAAAACAAATCAAACACCTTACACACACATAAAAACACTATAAGAGAGAAGTAGGTAAGTACCTTTGTTTTGGAGCCATTGAAAAGAAGTTTGGTAGTTGTAAAATTATGAAAGGAGTCTAGCTCACAAGTGTTAACACAAAGAGTAGGTTTAGAGATCATTATTGTGTGACAAATCACTTTCAGTAACTCGCATTTTGCACTTAAACAGATAATGTATAGGGTTAAATGGGTTGTTTTTAGAGATGGTGATTTAAGTATGGTAGAATTCTGTTGAATGTTGAGAAGTATATATAGAGTGTGAGTTTGTGACCTGGTTTTGTAGGAGATGAAGTTAGGTTGAAAATTAAGAAAGTAAAGTGGGTCCTAGTTAGTTCTCTACATCAACACGTTATAGGGGGTGTTTCTTTTTCTCTTAGCTAAGAGTATGAGTCCACATAAAGTATATAATAATGGTTTTTTATGTGGAGCCCACCATTTTTTCACTAGTGCCTCTATCCCCATGTGAGTGGTATAATAGAGACTCTCCCCATTAAGATCATTTAACAGCCGTGAGTCCCACATAGGCCCCACGCATCCCTTAGCTAACAAAAAAAAGAAACACCCCCATAGTGTTATATACATATTCATCATAGTGACTAACTATTTTACAAATCAAAATGAAAACAGTTACCATATCACATAAATTGACATGTCATTTCGAAGTAATGTTGAAACAGAGACCATTTATTAAAAGTCAAATTAACTTTTAACTACACCACGTAGAATGAGGATTGTAACTTTTAAACTCAAAACAACAATCCTATCCCAATTGTTTGTTTGTCGTTGGGGATGGATGATGGCGTTCACCCATTCATTGGGTTCTATGGTTTAGAGAACAAGAGTAAAATAGTCGTAAACTTCATAATGAAAAAAATGGGTATATTTGATATTTGGAATTTAGGTTGAGTATGGATGAAATTAAGATGGTTTTTAGGTGGATATATGAAGTTCTTTCATAAATTTTTTTAGGTTAAATTGTAATTAAGTATCAAAACAATTAACAAATTGTTTGTTTTTTATAAATAAAGAATTTTAGTCAAATAACATTAGTAATTATGTAAGCTTTTAAGTTTTGAGACAAGACCAAGCTTTGAACATTTTTTCTTTATCTATTAAGAATATAAAATATTTTCTTTATTAGTTCTTCATATGTAGCTTTATTAGCTTATTTGATTTTGAAATACATTTTATAAGGCTCAATTTTATAGCTTACTGTGATATTTATAGGCTTATATTAGCATGTTAGATCATAATAAGCTTATATAAGCTCATAAGTATCAAAATAAGCCGAAATCAAATAAGATCAAAAGCTTATTTAAACAAACACCCCCTACCGACCTAAAACTGAATAATGCTTCACAATATTACATCTGGATTGATCAACTTTAGGATCTTCATTAAAAAATTTAGTTTGTTGCATCAAGTGTAGTTAGTTTTGTAGTTGAGTTAAGGTTATCTCATAATTGTTTGTAATTTCCACTTCAACATTGTTGAAGTTTCATATTAACTAAATTTTGTTTTGCCAAAATATATATAAAAAGAAAATTTTTAAATTAAACCTCTTCACATCCCTAAATGGTAGTGCCTCCTAAGAGATATGATAACTACACCATTCAAGATCAAGAGTAAATTACATAGATGGTCCCTGTGGTTTGCCCAAAGTTTCACCCACAGTCCTTGAAAGTTAAAAGTTGCACGGATAGTCCCTATCTTTGAAAAGAATAACACTCATGGTCCCTCCACTTAACTGGTGTTAGTGGCTTCCGTTATCTTTTACACGTTAGTCCCTTTATGTTAAATATCATTGCATCGTTAGTCTTTTATAATAACGGCCGTTTATATTTTAAAGTTTTTCGAATTTTTCTTACGTTTTCATCCGTTTTCATACGTTTTCATGCGTTTTAATCCGTTTTCGTCCGTTTTTATACGATTTCATCCGTTTTTCTTACGTTTTCATCCGTTCTCATGCGTTTTTATACGTTTTCGCTCGTTTTTCTTACGTTATTGTTTGTTTTCCTACGTTTTCATCCGTTTTTATACGTTTTCGCTTGTTTTTATACGTTTTCCTTTATTTTTCTTACATTTTCATACGTTTTTATCCGTTTTCGTCCATTTGAAAAAAAAAAACTTTTTAGAAAAAATTTCGAACAAAAATATTTTTTTTTTTGATTTTTAGAAAAAAAATTTTGAAAAAATTGAAAAAAAACATCAAAAATATATATTTTTTTTTGATTTTTTTAGAAAATCTTTTTGATTTTTTTTCTAATTTTTTTTTTTTTTTTTAGAAAAATAAATTTGAAAAAAAAAAAAAAAAATTATTGGTAGTGGTGGTGGCTTACAGATAAAAATAGACGAAAATGGATAAAACCTGATGAAAACCTATAAAAACGGATAAAAATTGAACAGAAAATGATCTAGGCAAAATGTCAACCTCGTTTCTCCATTCCGATCCTTGATAAAAGTTTTGAGCATAGGCATACTCATCATACGAAGCTTGAATACGGATAAAAATGGACGAAAACGGATAAAAACGTATGAAAACGTATAAAAACGTATGAAAATGTAAGAAAAATAAAGGAAAACGTATAAAAACGGATAAAAACGGATGAAAACGTAGGAAAACAAACAATAACGTAAGAAAAACGAGCGAAAACGTATAAAAACGCATGAGAACGGATGAAAACGTAAAAAAAACGGACGAAATCATATAAAAACGGATGAAAACGGATTAAAACGCATGAAAACGGATGAAAACGTAAGAAAAATTCAAAAAACTTCAAATTATAAACGGCCGTTATTATAAAGGACTAACGATGCAATGATATTTAACAAAAAGGGACTAACGTGTAAAAGATAACGGAAGCCACTAACACATGAGTGTTATTCTTTTCAAAGATAGGGATTATCCGTGCAACTTTTAACTTTCAGGGACTGTGAATGAAACTTTGAACAAACCACTGAGACAATCTATGTAATTTACTCCAAGATCAATGTGCAAGGACTAAATGTCTATATTCACAAATCTCTAAATACCGGTCAAAAACATGTAAAGTAACATCAAACTCGTCCGTTGCTTTTAATTCCGCAGTTCAAAATGTATGACAATCAATTTTTTTACCAATATAGTGCATTTAAATGTCTATTGGACAAAACAATGACCACCAGTTACAAACCACTGGATAATGTGATGTGACTATATTTTTGTAGATTTTCTTTTATGAGATGACATATGTTAAGTTAAGGTAGCAGTTGCAACTTGCAAGTTAATAAAATTATAAATACAATTAAAAATGTTGTCTAACGAGAAGTATACGCAAAAGTCTCTACATGTGTAAATTTGCTTTCCAAAAATACTTATAGTAGCATAATACTGTTCGTCGAAAAATCTAATTAAATCTTTCGCGTCGCTGCATTGTGCCAACAACCCTGTAGAAAAACATGAATCAAATGGTTTTATTACGCAAAAAACAACCGAACGATTACAACCAAACTGTTCTCAAACAGTAATCCAAACACTTGATCTTAATCAAGGATACAACCAATGGGCAGCAATGATAGCTCAATCTGATCTCAAGCAGATTGACAACTAAGAGATAACACAACCTGATCTCAATCAGGCAAACCAACAAGGAAACAACAATGGGTACTCCAGCTACACTGTCGTACCCCTAATATCTAACTTGATATTAGTTCTATTACAATAAGAATAAAAGAAGCTGACAACAGCTTAACAATAAGAAGAAATAGCAGCTTTTGTGGTGGTGGTATAACGGCTATGTAAATAGCCGTTGGGAGAGTGAGGCCAGGAGTTTACATTGTTCTTCAGCACTTTATCTCTTTGTGATGAGCGGAGTATATATACTCTTCTACATAACGGCTCTATCCAGAGTAACACAAGCAGCCCTTCATCTTTCCATCTTCTCCAAACACAGCTTATAACTTCAAGGACAATATAACTGAAGATATAAGAATGGCAAGATTAGTCCTTGTAATATATCCAGGCTTAAGATTATATTTTAACATCCCCCTTTAATCTTAGCCTGGAAAAGCACCAAAAACCCCATTTTGAAAGCAGCCTTTTATGCTGACAAACTTCTTAACCATTGGACTGAAAATTCTGCAATTGTTTTTCATTGTTTCAGTAATCCAGGAAAACCTTTTTTTTTTTTTTCCTCAAAAAAGTAAGATAATAACCATGTTTGAAAACCAGAACACAATATTCTCCAAAACCCTTCTTTTATAACCAAAGGGACAAAAACATGGAACCAGCATCCTGCTCTCAAGCGGGTAGTAAAATGAAATACTTCAACCTGTTTTCAAACAAGTAACCAAGAAACAAAGCAGCTTTGGTGTCAAAGAGACTGAACCAATGTACCACGCTGATCTTAAGCAACCAAAAAACAATCATAGCTGCATTCTGATCTCAATCAGAAAACAGCAAATAACCACATACAACCTGATCTCAAGCAGGTGTACAACCAACATCACAACCTCAAATCCGAAACAGTTAATGAGCCAACCATTTTAAATGAGGAAGCAACAAGCAACTGAATCTTTAACCAAAGCCATGCCAAGAAGACACAGCCAACAAAGTAGGCAAGGGGTCATCAATCCCCAAGACCCATAGAGCCACGAACCATGTTCACAAACATGCTGAAAAATCAGCAACCAATGTAACAGCAACCTGCTCTCAAGCAGGTTGAAGGGAACATGTTGAGCCTGATCTCAAGCAGGCCAGAAATATGAAACGCTTAAACCCGATCTCAAGCAGGTAGGCAAGAAACATCTTGAGCCTGATCTCAAGCAGGTAGAAAACAAAACACTTCATCCTGATTTCAATCAGGCAAGAAACAGAACAGTTTTAGTATCAAAGGGACCAAACCAAAGTCCCATGCTGATCTTAATCAGCAGAAATCAAGAAAGAATGCAAACTGATCTTAATCAGCAGCAAGTAAACAGATACAGGTTGATCTAAATCAGCAGCAGTGTAACCATAATCTGCTCTAAAGCAGGTAAACCATAGAAACATCTTAAACTTGATCTCAAGGAGGTAAGAAAAAGAAGAATAGCTTTAACCTGATCTCAAGCAGGTAAGCAAGAACCAGCACCACACTTGATTTTAATCAAGTAGAAGCAGACACTAAAACAATAGTAACATAACCAAGGAGCAAAGCAGCAGCTCCTTGAATGGAACACAACCAAGTACAACACTGATCTTAATCAGGTGTACAACAAAGGCAACATCAACCTGATCTCAAACAGGGAAGAGATCACAACACCAATCTGATCTTAATCAGATAATCAAGAACCATGGGGCAATGCTGATTATGATTAGCAGTAACCAGGAGAAAATTGCAAGCTGATACAAATCAGCAGCCAGAGAACCACAACCTGCTCTCAGGCAGGTTAACACTAGAACATCCTTAAGCCTGATCTCAAGCAGGCAAGCAAAAAAGGAGAAGACCCCAACCTTCAATATTGAGAGTGGTGAAAGAAAGCAGCTCACACAAGAGACTGCAAAAGATTGAACACCAGAGTCAATCTATACAAGATACTACCAGATTCTACAAATGGATGTTTAACAACAATACACCAACAAGGAGTCATGTGAGAGTGAGTCACAAGATCAGTTCGACAAAGAACTAGACAAGACACAACCTAACTCTTACAAGAACTGGGTATTAGTCCTTGCACAATGCTTCTTGACAGTCCTCATCCCTTTATATTTTCAACACTCCCCCTCAAGTTGAATGGTGGGATTTCCAGAGTTCAACTTGAACAGAATTTTTCCTTCTTGCGGGCTTAAATAGTGAACCCGACTTTTCAAGTGGGCTAAAATGAGATGAGGGCAGACCATTGGACTTCCCAGCATACTTCTGAATCCATGGAAGACCCTGAAACCAATCAGAATCCCTCAATCCATCACAATACACTAGAAGACCAATGATCTGAAACCTCATAAAACAAGACCAATATATCACAGCCCATGATGACCAGCAGTGATAACAAGAACAACTGGTAAGAATGAAACTGATTATATCCCCAGGAACAAACAATGACGCATCTTCCTCATTCCATTGTCCATCACGTAAAATCTTAGCTTTTGGGGCAAGTCTAGCAATAAGAGCAGCTGCGGCATCACCAGCATTGTTCTCTTCAATGAAACAAATTGTGGAATTGATAATAAGCAAGGTAATAGTTCCCTCAAAATCCTGCCAATCAGGAGGCTTTCTTCCTCCATTAGCGAGTGCCAACTTATCACTATGTTCAACAAGAAGATCACCTTTCTCCTCATCATCTGCATCATGGAGATCAAAATACTCTAACCCCTCGTTAATCAAACCAGGGTGTCTACAAGCATAGAGCACAACAACAAATGTTACAATACTCAATACAATCTTTCCTCCTTGCATCTTTTCAAACAAACCAAGAGCATCGACAAATCTCAATTTGCGAGTACCCCGTAATTATTGCATTCCAAGAACTAACATCCCATAACACATATCAGAATAAGGAAGGCCATAATTCCCATGAAGCCCAATAGTGGTTGTGTATTGAATCCGCTGATAGTAAGAATCTGTTTCTGCTGACAGTTGATTCTACTGCTAGCATATTCTGATTCTGCTGATGGTGGATTTTGATTCTACTGATGGTGGATTTTGATTCTACTGATGATGGATTCTGCTGCTAGCAACCAACAGATGGCAAAAGATGCAACAGAACCCATTACCACCATCATTCAAATAAACCATAAATCCCAATCTCAAACGTTTACAATCTCAAACTGTTCTCAAACAGTTAGTACAAAGCTTGATCTCAATCAAGTATATCAAATGAAAGTACAAAGATGTGAAAATGATAAATTTGTGGTGAGACACAAAGGAGAGGGAGAGCTGATATATATTGATCATCAGCAGAAGATGATATCCAAGGTGAAGACAAGAAAACAGCCCTTTCACCAGAAGCGCAACAACCCACAAGAATTACCAAAGGCAACCACTCCTTATTACTCCATTTATACCAGAAGCAACCCACATAACAAATGAACAATCACCAACAACCATGATACAGTCAAAAACAAACACCCAGCAACATGAACAATCCAGAAATACCTATACTTTTGAGGCCAACAAACACAAACATAACTGTCCATACACTATCTGAGCTAGGCACACACAATGATGGACAATCAGAAGTGCAACAACCCTCAAAAAAACCAACACCATCAGAATTGAAAGCAAGCACTTTCCACAGACATCTAATATAGGCGTAAACCACTTAGGGGAAGCATGTAAAAGAAACAACCAAAAGGTGATGGTTATAAAACAAACCTGAGTATCACCATATATGAAGAGAAGCAAGAAACAGATCATGAGAAAAACACCATTGCAAGTAATTCTGGAAGAGACAACACCTCTCCCCAACAGTCCACCATGATACCCTCTATGTAACTCCATACAAACCGATACCAGGGAACCAAAAAGGATACCACTTAATATACCAAAGAACCATATTACCAGGTCCTGAAATGCTATACTTAAGAGATTTAAAGCAAAGCCACATTATCCAAACTTCATCTGTGCTAGGCACACACCAAGTTGGAAAATCAGTTTGCCCATAAATCTCTAGATACAGACTAAGCCAAATGCCATCTAAGCTAGGCTTACACCGCATTGGAATAGCAAGTATAGTCCATGAGAAGTAGCACCAGGTATAAAATCAGTATATGTGGAGAAACTTCAAGAATCTGCTTTCCCCTTTTTTTCCAGGTTTATTATGACCAAGAGTAATCAATCTTTCTTCAGCAGTAGAGCTAGTGAGCCCTTCTTTGCTACATCTCAAATTCACAAAATACTATCTCAATGGGTATGCTCTCCAAATCAACAGTTTCTTTCAAGGCAGCTTCAAGAACAACAGGCTTTTCTTCTTCACCCATGTTGAGTTTCTTTCTATGTAACGAAATCGTATTACTTCTTGGAATGGCGGCCAACACAGAGCAAGCAAAAAGATCAGCAGCGGAATAACAGCCCTACTACACCCTAGAATCACTCAGTCTAGGGATGTAGCAGAAACACAGCACGAGCCCAGAGCTAGGATCCAAGATCACCAATCCCTAATTTTGAAATTAGGGCAAAACCAAATTACCACCTTCAATCGATAAATCAGCACCAGAAGGATTGGCAAACCACACTTAATTATCATCAGGAGCCCTTAAGAATCAAAAGCCGCCAATTAGTACCAAACCCTAATTTTTGAAACAAAAAAGTTTTTCAGAGCAACCTAGCTCTGATACCATGTAGAAAAACATGAATTAAATGGTTTTATTACGCAAAAAACAACCGAACGATTACAACCAAACTGTTCTCAAACAGTAATCCAAACACTTGATCTTAATCAAGGATACAACCAATGGGCAGCAATGATAGCTCAATCTGATCTCAAGCAGATTGACAACTAAGAGATAACACAACCTGATCTCAATCAGGCAAACCAACAAGGAAACAACAATGGGTACTCCAGCTACACTGTCGTACCCCTAATATCTAACTTGATATTAGTTATATTACAATAAGAATAAAAGAAGCTGATAACAGCTTAACAATAAAAAGAAATAGCAGCTTTTGTGGTGGTGGTATAACGGCTATGTAAATAGCCGTTGGGAGAGTGAGGCCAGGAGTTTACATTGTTCTTCAGCACTTTATCTCTTTGTGATGAGCGGAGTATATATACTCTTCTACATAACGGCTCTATCCAGAGTAACACAAGCAGCCCTTCATCTTTCCATCTTCTCCAAACACAGCTTATAACTTCAAGGACAATATAACTGAAGATATAAGAATGGCAAGATTAGTCCTTGTAATATATCCAGGCTTAAGATTATATTTTAACAAACCCACTAGTACAACATAATGTTTTTATACGTTCTAAATTAATTTGGTTATGAAAAATAATTTTATATTAATTTGATTTTAAGTTGACTAATTGAGCCTTCTTGGAGCCATGCTCAGGCAAAATGCACAAATCATGTACGCTTGAATCATTCCGTTAGCTAGTGTTTAGGTTTGGATGTAATTTGCATACAGAAAAATATAATTGTAGATCTAATATTGAAACTTTCAAAACTTAAAAGCATATCTTGATATTTCATTAAAAAGGTAAGTGTATAAAAGCACACAATTTACTTATGATACTCATGCCTTACAAACACGCCATTAAATCACACTACACAAACAGACAACACACATGAATTGTACTTAGTAATTAATGATGGATCATAATTCTACAAAAAGAAAAGTCTAAAATACATTCCTGTTATTTGTTCTTTACTCGCTTTACATTCTTTTTCTTTTTTTGGCACAAAAATCATCCCTGTGTTAGTAAAGTTGGCACAAAACCATCCCTCCGTTAGTAATATCAGTTAATGAGGACTAACAATGCAAATTATTTTCTGTTATCTCCTAACAAGAGTTAAAATATTTGCATCGTTAGTCCTCATTGAGTTAAAATATTTCATCGTTAGTCCTAATTAACTAAAGAGTTAAAATATTTGAATCGTTAGTCCTTATTGAGTTAAAATATTTGCATCGTTAGTCCTCATTGAGTTAAAATATTTGCATCGTTAGTCCTCTTACGTTTTCGTCCGTCTTTATACGTTTTCATCCATTTTTCTCATGTTTTTATCCGTTTCTTCCGTTTTTCTCACGTTTTTATCCGTGCTCGTACACTTTTATTCATTTTCGTCTATGATTTTACGTTTTCATCCGTTTTTCTTATATTTTATCCGGTTTCATCCATTTATATATATATATAAAAACGTATGAAAATTTGACATTTGATAAAAATGTTTCTGAATCGATTTTAATTCACGATTTTGACCCGTTTCTGGTCCGAATCATCAAAAGTGTGAAACACAAAAGTTGTCTGGAATAATGTTTTACATCTAGACACGCGAGATTTTAACCTGAAATTGCACCTCCACCACCACCCACCCACCACCTCCACCCATCACCACCAACCACCGCCTCCACCACCGCCGCTGCCGCCACCACCCATCGCCACCACCACCATCGCCACCACCACCGACGTCGCCGCCACCACCACCGCCGCCGCCACCACCACCACCATCACCACCACCACTTATAATATTCATTAAGTTTATAGTGGCGGCGGCGGGTGGCGGTGGTGGGTGGTGATGGGTGGTGGTGGTGGGTGGAGGTGGGTGGCGGTGGAGGCGGTGGTGGCGTGGGTGGCGGTGGTGGTGGTGGGTGTTGGTGGGTAGTGGTGGGTGGTGGTGGGTGGTGGCGATGGTAACGATGCAAATATTTTAACTCAATGAATACTAACGATGCAAATATTTTAACTCAATGAGGATTAACGATGCTAATATTTTAACTCTATAGTCAATGAGGACTAACGATGCAAATATTTTAACTGAATGAGGACTAACGATGCAAATATTTTAACTCTATAGCCAATGAGGATTAACGATGCAAATATTTTAACTCTTGTTAGGAGGTAACAGAAAATAATTTGCATCGTTAGTCCTCATTAACTAATATTACTAACAGAGGGATGGTTTTGTGCCATCTTTACTACAACCGGGATGATTTTTGTGCCAAAAAAAGAAAAATGATGTAAAGCGAGGAAAGACCAAACCACAGAGATGTATTTTGAACTTTTCTCTTCTACAAATTTCCCTTTTGCTTTTATTTGGCACAATATATATTATAAGAGAAATTGATCAAAAAAAGTTATCGAGAACTCAAAAAGTTAAGGTTCAAAGCCATGACAACAACATATGGCTTAGAGCAAAGGTGTAGTAACATATGGATTAGAGCAAAGGTGTAGTTGACTAGACCCTTACTCTAAGCCATATTTTATTGTCATGGTTTTGAATATTAACTTTTCAAGTTCTCGATAAGATTTGTTAATCAAGTTCTCTTATAATACATATTGTGCCAAATAAAAGCAAAGGGTAATTTGTATTTTCCTTTCAACGAGGCATGCAGAACCCGTGCTACGCACAGGCTAAGAATCTAATTGTTAATCGTGTATTCTTTTTATATATTGGCGAGTGTATACATAATTATTGTTTAATATGTTGTATGAAATGTTTTAACTTTCTTGTATAAAAATTTAAAATTGTTTGATGTTGTTTTGCTTTTGTGGTGTTGTATTTTATATATCAGCTTTTGGTTAATAAGTTGTGATGACTTTATTTCTTTTGGCCTATTACTTATTTGCATGATAAAAAAATAACTTTTTTTGGTCTATTACTTAGCCCTACAATACTTGTCCATTAGATGGTTTTTGCATGGTAATATGAAGCACACGGGGTCTATCTAATTGGTCATAGTTTAATGTGCGTTAAATATTTTCTTTATTAAGTTTGTAAGTTAAAGTTTGTGTAATAATGTATATATAATAATGCCACATAAACTGTATAAAAATCGTTACAAACCTTTTTAGCTTCATCTCATTTTATTGTACAACTAATTTAATTGAAAATTAACATTGAAGTCTAACTAATATTAATAAATTTTATCAATAAACTCAATTCTAAATAGATAACTAAATAAATATTAATTAACACACTATTAATAATTACTAAAACCTTTGGACTCCACTATTATGTCTTAAACTTAATTTTTTTAATTTACAAATGGGTTTGAGCAAAAGTTATGTACTTTTTCTTTTATATTCATTATTCAAGTTGCATGCTTACATAAACTAATCATGCTAAAAAGTATCATTTAACCATTTAAATGTTGCTTTACATACATGCTCGTGCACATTTTCTTTAATCAATTCGCACATGTGAGCTAAATCAATAGAAAACACATATAAATTACTTGTATATGAAAATGCATTAACATAATACATATATCTATATATATTGCATTAGGTTAAATCATCAATTATTCTTGCAACCTTTTCAACTTCATCTCAATTCATAACCGACTTTTAATTCTATACTAATTACTAAATATCATGTGATAAATTCTGGCAAACTTTGCACTTTCATCTCGATGTTGTATATACTTCACATTAAATGCACCAGTTTTGTTTTTCGATAAAAGTTTGAACTTTTGCTTATGTTTAAAACTCAACTTTTTTATTTGATATTATAATTTACAAACGGATTTAAGTCAAAATTATGTATTTTTTTCCTTTCTATTCATTACTCAATGTGATATTTTTAATATGTCGTATTTTGCTATTATGGTAAACTCATTTAATGGGCGTAAATATTGGTTTCTCACTAATGATTTTACATATAGAAAAAGAAAACACTTTGCGATGCGCGGACCTTCTTCTTTTCAATAATAATTCAATTGCACATGATAAATTCATTCTAATATTTCTCAAAGAGCATTCGAAAGCAACTACTTACATAAACTAATCACGCTAAAAAGTATCATTTAACCATTTAAATGTTACTTTACATACATGCTCGTGGAAATTTTCTTGAATCAATTCGCACATGTGAGCTACATCAATAGAAAACGCACATAAATTACTTGTATATGAAAATGCATTAACATAATACACACACACACACACACACACACACACACACACACACACACACACACACACACACACACACACACACACACACACACATATATATATATATATATATATATATATATATATATATATATATATATATATATATATATATATATATATATATATATATATATATATAGGGTGGGGTTATTCTAAAAAGGGCCTTATAATAAAAAGTGTAGGAAGGATTGTGAGAGTGACATGTGTCACCCCCTTGCCACATCATATGACACGTGTCACCCCACCCCCCCCCCCCCCCCCACCCGCCAAAAAAAAAATTTTCCCGCCAAAAAAAAAATTTTTTTTTTGGCAAAAAAAAAAAAAAAAAAAAATTCCCGCTAAAATTTTTTAGTGCATCACAGTTATAAAGTTACTGCATCACGGTTATAAAGTTACTGCATCACGTTTACTGCATCACGGTTACTGCATTCATGGTTTTAATGTTACTGCATCATGGTTATAAAGTTAATGCATCATGGTTATAAAGAAACTGAATTATCATAAGTTTTATGCATCATATATGTATGCAACTGCATCACAATTAAAATACGATTCTTTTTTAAGTTTTGGTGCATCTTTATTATAAGTTACTGCATCATAGTTAATAGTTTAGTGCATCAGCTATGTTGCAGTAACTTATAACCTTAATGCACTAAAATTTAAAACTGTGATGCAGTAACTTTTCTAATTGTGATGCAATAACTTTATAATTGTGATGCACTAAAAATTTTTGGCGGGAAAAAAAAAAAAAAAAATTTGGCGGCAAAAATTTTTTTTTTTGCGGGGGGGGGGGGGGGGGGGGGGGGTGACATGTGTCATATGATGTGGCATAGGGGTGACACATGTCGCCCTCACAATCCTTCCTACACTTTTTATTATAAGACCCTTTTTATTTTAACCCATACCTATATATATATATATATATATATATATATATATATATATATATATATATATATATATATATATATATATATATATACGCTTATCTATAACAATCACCTAAATATGTAAGAAACAAAGAAAATAGTTGGTATCTCAATCTTTAGTTCCATTTATCTGAGCATGCATGATCTTGTGTGATTTTCATGATACCTGCGTATGATAACTAAATTAAGAAAAAAAAGAAGACCAAGTTAATTACAAAGATCTAAAAAAATGTGTGAATCATCTCCAAAATTTTGCAAAAGAGAATTTACATACCGCTACCAACAATCAAAGATCTAAAAGATGTGTGAATCATCTTCAAATATACATACTAAATGTGATTTTCGCCGGTTTATATAGGCATGAATTAGGTTAAATCATTAATTATTCTTGCAACCTTTCGCAACCCTTGCACTTCATCTAACCGACTTTAATTCTATACTAAATGCATGTGATCAATTCGGGCAACCCTTGCACTTCATCTCCTTTAATGATTGTATAGTTATTATGAGGCTGCATTGAATTCCGAGCATTGGCTATCTTGTACTCTATGTAACTACTAAACGACTCCAACTTGTTTCTAACTCTAAAAACTCTATCATCATAACTCCACATTAAATTTAGGGATTGAATCTTATAGTATTATAGATAGATTCTCTTATCATTGACACACCCATAACCTCCTCTCTCTCTCGTCACTCAAGCTAAAACTTCACTTTTCAGACCTATCATATCCAATTAAAACACCAACTTAATACAAAAACCAATTAAAAAAAAAAAAAAAAAAAAAAAACTCCCATTTGGCGTAAGCCACTGCCATCACTCACACGATGGCACAAGGGAGGGGCAATATAATGGCTTGGCTTTGGCTCAAGCCAAAAGGGTGCCATGTTGGTTTGGCATGAGTCTTGCGCCACTAGAACCATCGCTCTTACAAATTATACAAATGAAATAAACAAGCTACACAAGCACCAAATAGCCCTTGAACCGCATCTCGTGAACATTGATAGCACAAGTACTAAACGAGAAACCATTAAAATGAAGAACGAGTTTACATCTTGCTGTTAATAAAAATACAAATCAATATCATTAATTAACTAAGAAGACGAAACTAAGTTTTTTTGATTAAAAAAAAATTAATGATATAAGGGGGGTGGCAACCATGCCTAACCATGCCTCAAAGTATATTGTAATTAACCAATTAAATGAGTCCAAAACATTTCATGCCTAATGATTCCTAAGTACTAATTTTTAGTGGCAATGTAATGCCTAACCATGACTAATAAGAATAAATGCCCAAACGGTCAAAATCATTAAATGTTTTCATTTCACCGATTCGGTAATGTTTACCGAAATCCTTGCCGAATCTATGATGCCGAGAAGATGGCATTGTTGATGCCGAGCCATGCCGAGGTTTACCGACCCTTGCCGACTTACGTTGCCACCCCCTAAAGTACTAGATAGCCATGCATGCAGATCCCTAATTCAAGTGGGGGACGACCGATGTGTGGGTGCTTAAGGAAAACTGAGAAGCAATTTACAAATCTTTTAAAATTTAATGTAATGCTTTATACTATTAACAAACAAATGAAATTTTATGGACTCCGAATTTGGGCTTATCATACATACAGCCGAAATCACACATGCATAGTAAATAAAGATACACAAGTGACAAGATCTCTTTTGACACCCTTTTGTTGGGTAAGTTTATACTTGGTTAATGCGGATAAATTAACCCATATAATAGTTGTGGGAAAATACGTAAACGTTCCAATGCTAGTATAATAGATCGATTTACCAAGCTCGCAAACAAAACATGAAGAATTTACTAAGAGACAACCACAAAACATGAAGAATTTACTAAGAGACAACAACAATACTCATCTGTCTGACCGAGGTATAAAGACTAAGAGACAACGTACACCTTAAATATGATAAACCATGTTGAATATACTTATATACATAACAACTCAAAATATAACCACTCAGGAGTGGTCTAATAGTAAAAGCCTTGTGACTAATACTACTAAAATGTGTGAGGTCTCATATTCAATTTTTGTTAGGCGTCAACCTCATGAAAAGAGAGAGTTTTTTACCCTGTTTGAATCTGTGTTGCGATGGGTTCAAACTAACTCAAAGATGATGTTGGCCTTACCATATGGCTAAAGTTTACGTGGAACAATATAATTTTAAAATTAAGGAATTTTCCTAACCCGGTGATACAATTTGGCAATTATGTATGTGTTGGGCACGTTATAAAAATTCAAAATTATTGGGTTTCTCGGTTTTCTACCATATGCGCTATTTGTTGGTTTCTAAGTTAGCTTTTTTACGAAATCAATTACCAAAAGCTACCTTTAACAAACCAAATTATCAAATACCGACACTATAAATTCACATTACGAAAAATGACATGACAAGCAAACTAGTTTGCTCTCCATACCCATTTGCTCGCTACTCCACTAACATAGCAAGCAAATACATTTTCTTGCTACTCACCATTTGCTCGCCACTTTTGAACCATTTGCTCGTTGCTATTCTACCAACATAGCAAGCAAAACCGCTTTTATAATTGTCATTCAGTGGTTGGCTTTGTTAATATACCAACTTATTAGTGGCTTTGTAGCATGCTTAGACTATAACCACATTCATTAACAACAATTATAAAATTTGTTTTCTGATTGAATAAGAATGACCACTACGATGTGAAAAAATGGTTAGTTAATTAGTTAACCAAATTTACCACACAAGATGGATGTACATGTAATTCACAATAAATGACTAACAATAAACATTGACAGTCACCAAACCCAACTAATGTAAGTAGGAAATCAATGAAACCATGTAAGTAGTAAATGAATGAAACAAAATTCACAGTCACCAAACCATGTAAGTAGTAAATGAATGAAACAAATGAACGTATTATGTTTGTTGCTCTCCCTCACCAAACAATGTAAGTAGTAAATGAATGAAACCATGTAAGTAGTAAATAAATGAAACCAAATTCACAGTCACAAAAACATGTAAGTAGTAAATGAATGAAACAAATGAACTAATCACTCACCAAACCCTTTACATATTAAATTAATGAAACAAATGAGCTAGTGGGCTTGTTTTAAGCATGGAGAGAGAGAGCAAATGAGCATGGAGAGCAAACTAGTTTGCTTGCTATATGGCAAATCGGATTGAGAGAGCGAGCAAATGAACATGGAGATCAAACTAATTTGCTTCCATGTCCACGTGTCACCATCTTATAACTTTGGAAATAAAAAATTAGCACGTGCCACCATTTGAAGGAGTGGAGATCAAAAACTGTGGCGAGAAAACCAATTTGCTTACCATGTTTGTTTTCATGGAACGTTTTTCAAAGGTCGACTTTGGTAATATGCTCGCCATATAGTTCATTTTAGAAACTTCCTCTTTTATGGGCAAACTAGGGGATATTCGAAAATCAAAGACCATTTACTTATTTATCAACACAATTTCAAGTTTCATTCAAAGCTCTAGGTCTAAGTGGTTTGTAATTGTGACAGTTTCGTCAATGTATTATCCTTATGTCAATGTATTATCCTCATGAGATCTTTTGGATCTCTTCATCAATTCTATATTCATTTTCCAAAAAAAAGTGTTAATATATATATATATATATATATATATATATATATATATATATATATATATATATATATATATATATATATATATATATATATTGATTGTTCTAACTTTTTTTGTCTTAGAGTTTTCGGTTTTCTAGGTTTATAAAAAATCTCTTATATAATAAATAGGATTTGAAAGAAAAATCTCTCTTTTTTTGTCTTACAGGAGATATGCATCCATCCTTTAACTAACGACCCTTTGGCTCGCGACAGTTGCAGCATCCATCCTTTAACTAACGACCGTTTATAATTTTAAATTTTCGATTTCTTTAAAGTTTTTTTATTTTTATATATATGTTTTTATTAAAAGATACACGTTATTATATACTTCTTATATACGTTTTTGTATATGTTATTATAGACGTTTTTTATACGTTTTTAAATACGTTATTATATACTTTTTTAAATACGTTATTATATACTTTTAATACGTTTTTTGAAACACCCCCAATTCAAGGATGCAGCGGAATTTAACTGGGTGTTACTCAACGGCACAACAGTCATAATAATAGAAAACGATCTCTAACTGAGTCATTTTAAAAGATTTATCATTCAAATTATATAAATATCAGAGATTACAAAATGAGGTCCCAGATGGTTCCATGTTTACAAATTACATTAAATGAGTTTTCGAATGATAATAAATTTTATATCCCTCTTGAATATCCGTGCTCCTCCGTGTCAGCCTCGATCATTATGGACCTGAAATACATGCTTAAACTGTCAACACAAAGGTTGAGTGAAATTCATAGAGTTTATTAAATGGTTGAACACAATATGTTGGTAGTGTGAGCTATAGACTCACACCAATGGTTTTGAACAAAACAGATATTATTATACTAAGCTCATGACACCAAAAGGTTAACGGGTACCAATATCAATCGGCGGAGTTATCCCGGTAGGTACTTTGCCGTCATACCTAAATCTCAAATATTAGTGCATTTGTTTGAACTTAGTGAATACAAATGGGATTCGTCAATCCCAATAGGCCTATTCACAATACTCGCGCTCACTATTACTAGTGATTAAATGGTTCATAATAAGGGATATTGGATTGGCAAGGATGGTACTTAGTGATAATAAAACATAGTCGGGTAAGCATACAGTAGAAAGCATTGTGTTCGAGTAGAAAAATCATAGCATGTATTCCCCCCAAGGGTTTGTAAAACAATTAAGTAATGGAAAGTGGGGCTATGAACTCACCGTGAGTTATGTAGTAAGTAGTGAAAATGGTAGTTGGTGAGTGCTTATTCACTCACCTTTTCTAAGCCAAAATTGGACCAAATAAACCAAAAACTAACCAATAATGCCAAAGAAAGTGTGTTTTTGTGTTTGTGAATGTGCAGGAACGGATATTTAAGAAAAGACGAAAAATCACGAGAAAATGACAAAACGGGCACGAGATTTGGAAAAGTTTGAATAAAGCCGGAGTCGGGGAAGCAAGTGGTCAAAGTGAAGTTCATATGGTCAATTGGAAGCCTCAAAGTTTCAAGAATCACAAGAATGACCCTAGGTCATAAGTTTGAAGAATGTTCACATTTGGTCCCTCAACTTTCAAGAGTTGTCACTTTTGATCCTTATGAAGAAACTTTGGAAGATTGGCAACTCAGGCCCTCCAATATCCAAGAAAAGCCACAATGAACCCTTGGAATTATATTTTATGAAGAATGGCATTTGGGTCCTCACAATTTCAGATTGTGCATTTTTGGTCCCTTGGTTTGATCTACTACTACAACCGGATCACATAAATCCTTAATCCAAGAATTAAACAAACACAAGCCCAAATACCAAACACCAAGCCCACCACCACATCCTACCCAGCCTGATCCAGTCCAATCACCAAACCCGACCCAACCTTTTAATATTACCCGGAAGTCAAACCCCCAATCCCCCACAAGTCAAACATTCAATTAAAAATATACCCGCCCCCTTTTACTGTGCATCTCCCCCAATGATTTACCTCGTACCTAAATTAATTCACCTCGTACCTATCCTAATCCATACCTCGTACTAAGAATCCTTCTGGAAGGTCTGACAAGTCAGAGATGTTGTCATATTCTCCTCCACGTGGTACCTTGAGCCCTCCTGATTGGTCTAAGTGATGTGGAATGAAGATAAGGTTTGAATTAACGTGTATAGGATGTCGACATCATGATAAGATTGAAGATTTGTGGCTGATATTGAGCTTCTAGCATTTTCCAAACCCTAGCACCTCACCTCCCCTGCTCTCCTATAAACCCCCCCCCCCCCCCCCTAGATACGTTTAGACTTGTAGAGTAATTGTAGTGTTACTCTGCCATTTTTGTAACTCAAGTTTTATATTAATGAAAGTTTTCTTTTGATTGTCTTATTTAAATTTCACTACAACTTAATTTCTTATTGTCTTATTCTTTACTGCTTATTATAGCTTATTTACTCCTTATTTCTGTTTAAAGCAAGCTCTTTTATTACTATTCTAGTTTTACTCTTCTGTTTCTATTATTCTTTTTGTTATTGTTTGTTATTTATAGAAAAGCCCAAAAAAAAAATATAAAAAAAAAAAAAAAAAAAAATCTTAAAATTTACAAAAACCAAAAATAAGTTCCTTTATCTTTTCTTAATCCTTTTTAGTGCTTAAATGTTGTTAATTCAAGCTTATTTACATCTCTAAAGCTTTCAGTAGCTTGTTGCTTTTTTATTTCTCAAAAACAAAAATTTTCCAAAAAAAAGTCAACATAAGTCAAAGCCCAACTTATTTCAATAAGCTGAGCTTTGAGGTGGTTAAAGGCAGCCAAAAAGGAGTCCATTTGGCCTGTCAAGAGACAGGCTAGCTTAGTGAGCCCCCTTTGTTTGAGTTGAGGGGGATTTGGATTTGTAAGTATCACTTTTAAGTTCCATTTCTATAGCTTATTGATAATATAGATCATATCTGTCTTTAGTAGCTTATTTATACTAGAAATTACTTGTTATAGCTTAATATTGCTTGTTTGTTACTTTTGAACATCTGTGGTGAAAATTACTCTTATGCTGTCTCATAAGCATACTATATGTGATATCTTTGATTCTGTGAAAATGATGTTTTTGATCCATGTTTCTGAGTGATTTCATGTTTATTCATCATATTGGATACCTTGGATGTGTTTTGGACCTGATTTATAAGGTCTGTGTTTGTATTCTCATTGGTGACAGTCAATAAAGGGGTGTTTGGTTGTGCAAGGTTAGCTATCATAGGCTTAGGTTAAAAGAGTAAAATTGGTTTAGGCAGTTCACTAGACTTATATTAGAGTTAGTCAAATCATAAAATTAGTTAGTTATTAGTAAAAAGTCAAAGTTACTTAATAATTCTCTACACAGTTAGTATAAACAGTTTTTAGGTTTAGAAATCTTAGAACTAGTTGCATAATAGTTAGTTCTAGCTTACTATAGTCATACATTAGCTTAATATAACACTAGAAATCATATAAGTAGAATTATAAACCAAAATAGTCAACTTTCTGTTTCATATGAAAAGTCAAAAATCCTTTTGAACTCAGAAATGGTCAAAACTTTGTGGTGATGTGTAGCCTTTGATTTGGATTGGAAATACTTTTTGATTGTTGATTTTGATAGCTCAGTACCTAAATAACTTATTTCAAAAAGAAAAATGAGATTTGAAATCTGTTAGCTTATCTGAATAAGACCTTGAAGTCAGCTTATTGTTCCATTGGGTGCCCTGCACCACAGTTCTAGGCCCAACTTCTTGGGCATAGTAGACCTAGTAGATTACATCTAGTATCTGTATCTTTGCTTGTTTTGTGTTGTCCTAGTATCAGTAATTAGAATTTCACCAATAGTTTTGCCTAATTAGCTTATTAGAACTGCTTATTTGGCCCATTTAGATTGTAGGATTAAGCTTATTCTGTTTTTAAAGTAGGGCTGCAAATGCTTATTATAGATCACTAGCTGAGTTTGTTGATTGTTCTGAGCATAATATAGCTTATAGTACCTGTTCCAAGTGATAATTGGCTTTAGCTTATTCTGCTTTGCTTATTTGCTCTCTAAGTGCTTATTTGAGCTATTCTCTTAGTTTATCTGTGTTCCTGTACATCATAAGGCCTGAGTATTGTTTCTATAAGCTCATTTTAGTATAAAAAACATTTTGTGAAAGTTTGGTCAAAGTTTGGTCAACTGTGCTTATAAATAAGCACTTAATATAAGCTGTTGTTAAGCTAATAAGCACTTCCAGTGATTATTTTTCATTTTTTCTAATTTTCCTAGATTCAGAATATAATTTTAGATTTTCCCTGAAATTTTCATAATTTTCTGAGTTTATTTGCTACTTTTCTTAATTAATTTTCATTTTTAATCATTATTTAATACTTTTTAATTATCAGAAAATCCAAAAAAAAAACAGAAAAATCCCAGAAAAATTCAAAAATATTTTAGAAAATAGTTTTCAGTTATTTTAGAATTTTAGAAATTAAATTTGCATTTTCTCACTTTATTTACATTTTCTTTTAATTATTAAATAGTTTAATTAGTTTTTAATTCATAAAAAATTATTAAAAAGTCTAAAAAATATTTTTCTTTTTCTTAAAATTTTCTTTTATCATTTTTAACTTTTTAAAATTAATTTGAAGTCCGTAGAATTAGAATAGCTTAAAACTCGCGTTTTATCGCGCGCGTTACGTTTAATAATCGCGCGTGCATTCCCGTTTTTGCGTTTTAGACTTAGGTGCATTACTAGCTTATACTCTTTGCATAATTCTTAATTGTTAGTTGATACTTGAATTATTTGATCACTATTTGCCTTTTTCACCACTTTTCAAATCACGATTACACGAATCAATATTCTTGATTCCATTCACACCTTCACTTGGATACGACTCGGGTGATTCGTATTTCTTGCGGATCACTTCGATACTATACTACTATTATATTATAATTGGTTTGCACGAATCAATTTTTGGCGCCGCTGCCGGGGAAGGCTTGAAGTGAATTTTGAATCATTGTTTTGAAAAATCGTGTTTTATTAAGCCTTCTTCTATTTTTGTATATATATATAAATATTGAAAAATCAGAAATACTTTTCCTAAAGTATTTCCAACAAAAATACCAAAAAAAAAATAATAAAAGTTACAGCCTCGACTCGATCGAAAGAAAGGGCGTTGTAAACCAAATAAGTCTCCCAATATAACGAAAACGTAATTTAGTTGTTTATCGGACTATTTCAATTACTACAACCGATTAAGCGGGAAATACGGAAGCTAAGACATTAAATTGCTAGCTGAAGAGAGATCCATTCTTCTCTCCCGTCCCGTCGCGCGTGGTTTTGAAAGAAACGGTTTTCGATTAATATTACGTTTTAAGAAAAGAAAAACAAAAAAATAAAAAGTTTTTGAGAAAAAATAAAAAAAATTGAAAAATAAATAAAAACAAAAAGATTTTCTTTTCTATTTCCTTTTTCTTTTTAATTTTGTTTTTGGTGTATGCACACCCGTTCTACTTCTGAGAATCTTACGTCTCCGCTCTCAAACCCCGAGCGGGTTTTACGACATACGAATCGTGTTCATTTCCTCAACGACGAGGAGATGAACCATAACGAACAACACAACGGGCCCCCGCCGATGGGTTGTCCGCAGCACAATATTGTCCAGCCGATGGGACAACAACCGGCATTTGATCCGCGTCCGATGGAAGAACAACTCCAATCACCATTTAACGGTGTGAGGAGAGCTATTGTTATTCCGGACATCAATGCTAACTTTGAAATTAATCACGGATTACTCAACTTAATCACGGGTATATCATTCCACGGGTTTGATAACGAAGACCCCTATGCACACATCCGAAATTTCACCGACATCGCTGAGACTATTAGGATGAATCAAGTCCCTCACGATGTGGTGAAATTGAAGTTGTTTCCTTTCTCCTTAAAAGGAGCAGCCCGGACTTGGCTGGAAAAGGAACCGCCGAACTCGATTCACACTTGGAATGATCTTGCTTCCAAGTTTGTGAATTATTTCTATCCTCCTTCTAAAACTTCTAACTTACGATCCCAAATCTTTCGGTTCCAACAAGCTTTTGATGAGTCGTTTAGTGAAGCTTGGGACCGATTCAAAGATTTGATGGAAAAATGTCCGAACCATGGGTTCACACCCCTTCAGCAGATTGACACTTTCTATAATGGGTTGAGTCACGTTGACCAAGACTCACTCAACTCTGCTGCGGGTGGGAACTTGTTGGCTAGAAACACGAATGATGCCTTCATGATAATCGAGAACAAGGCTCGTGTGAGAATGTCTAAGAACAAACATCAAGTGTCTAATAATGAGAAAAATAATGATGAAATGAAAAGTATGTTATTGGCCTTAACAGAGAAAGTCGATGCTATGTCTATTGAGAAACCGAACCATCAAGTCAAAATGGTGAGTCACGGTTGTGAGACTTGTGGTGGTCCACACCCGTATTTTGAGTGTCCGTCGACCGTCTCTTATGCTCAAGAGAACGTGTATGCTGCAAACATGGGTGGCACCGGCTACCCACCTCTTCAAGGAGATCAAAATCTTCTCAGCTACCGTTCGAGCCATTTTCATGGACCACCCGGGTTTAATCAACCTAATCAAGTGAATCAAAACAATAATGTGCAAAACCGTAATCATCAGTTCAATCAAAATCAAAACCGAGGAAATAATGGTTTTCAGGGACAAAATCAAAGTTTTCATCAAAATCAAAACCGGGGAAATTACAACCAAGGCCCGCCTCAAGGGAATAATTTTCAAAATAATGGGAATTTTCAGAATAATAATCATGGAAACTTCAATCAAGGGAATCAGAATAATCAGAATTTTCAAAACCGTGGGCAAAATTTCAATAATCAAAATCAAGCTGTTATTCCAAATTCGTCGCCCACGGAAGATTTGATTAAGCAATTGTTTCAAAACCAACAAGCTTTTATGACAAAACAAGAGGAAACAACAAGGTTGTTAGCTAATCAAATCAATGATCTTAACAAGCGTTTAAATGATCGACCCTCGGGCTCTGGAACGTTGCCTAGCAACACGATCGCTAACCCGAGGGGCGATGCTAAAGCGATCACGACAAGGAGTGGTGTTTCTTATGATGGACCAACGGCTCCGACTACCTCTTCTTCTCTACCTCCCAAGGAAGTCGCTCGTGAACCCGAGGCGACAACGGATACGGAAATTCCTATTAATAATGGAAGGACCGACGACATCCAACCTCCGGTGGTCCCGACGTCCAAGGGAAAAGAAAAAGTTGTTTATGAAAAAGATATTCCCGTTAAAACAAAGTTGCCTTATCCGTCACGTTTAAACGAACAAAAGCACCGCGAGAAAGATAAAAACCAAATGGAGAAATTTTATCAGATTTTTCAAGAATTGCATTTTGATATAAGTCTCGCGGATGCTATACTTTTGATGTCTAAATTTGCTTCGATGCTAAAAGGACTTTTAAATAACAAAGAAAAGCTTTTTGAAATGTCGAGAACCCAAATGAACGAGAATTGCTCAGCGGTTCTTCTTAAAAAGCTACCCGAAAAGCTTGAAGACCCTGGCAAGTTTCTTATACCGTGCAATTTTCCGGGTATGGTTCAATGCTTCGCCTTGGCCGATCTTGGTGCTAGCATTAACCTAATGCCATTGTCGATTTGGAGAAAGTTGTCTCTACCTAACTTGACACCGACGCTTATGACCCTCGAGCTGGCCGACCGATCTACGTCTCGTCCAATGGGCATAGCCGAGGATATTTTTGTCAATGTTGGGAAATTCCATTTCCCTGCAGATTTTGTGGTTGTTGATTTTGATGCCGATCCACGGGTTCCTCTCATTCTCGGGAGAGGATTCCTAAGGACCGGTCGTGCTCTAATTGATGTTTACGACGAGGAGATTACCTTACGTGTTGGAAATGAAGCCGTTACTTTTAACCTCGATCAAACCGCGAGATACTCCTCCGACTACGATGTTTCTTCCGTCAATCGAATCGATGTTATTGACGAAGCTACGGAGGAGTATGCTCAAGAAATTCTTGGTTTCACCGATAATGCTTCGAGTGGCAATCCCACTCCTTCTTTTGAACCGATCGTCTCCGATTCTTCCCCTTCCCTCACTCCGTTTGAGGGAAGTGATCTCGCTTTGGAAGAAATCAATGCTTGTCTTTCAAATGAATCATTTTCACCGGAAATTGATAATAATAACTTTGATCCGGAGGGGGATATTTTATTAATTGAAAAGTTGTTAAATGAAAAACCAATTGTTTCTTCCCCTCCGGTAGACTTAAAAATGGCAGACGTAAAAGAAGTAAAGCCGTCTATTGAGAATCCTCCAGAGCTCGAGCTCAAGGTTTTGCCTCCTTATCTCGAATACGCATACTTGGAAAAAAATGATAAATTACCGGTTATAATATCAAAAGACCTTAAAGATGAGGAGAAGACACGACTCTTAGATGTGCTTCGGAAGCATAAAGGTGCGATTGCTTGGCAAATATCCGACATTAAGGGAATCGACCCTCGATTTTGTACTCATAAGATTCTGCTTGATGATAATCACAAAGCTTCCGTCCAACAACAACGACGGGTTAACCCACTAATCCACAAAGTGATCAAAAAGGAAGTTATTAAACTCCTTGACGCTGGAATGATTTATCCGATCTCGGATAGTTCATGGGTTAGCCCGATTCATTGTGTTCCAAAGAAGGGCGGAATCACTGTTGTGAAAAATGACGATAATGAGCTTATACCGACTAGACTTGTGACCGGATGGAGAGTTTGTATCGACTACCGCAAGTTAAATGATGCGACTCGTAAAGACCATTTCCCGCTCCCTTTTATGGACCAAATGCTTGAACGGTTAGCGGGAAATGAGTTCTATTGTTTCTTGGATGGCTTTTCTGGGTACTTTCAAATCCCCATTGATCCCCCGGATCAAGAAAAGACCACTTTTACTTGCCCGTATGGAACGTTTGCCTATCGGAGAATGCCCTTTGGCCTATGTAACGCTCCGGGCACGTTTCAACGGTGTATGATGGCTATTCTCTCGGATATGATCGAAAAAACCATGGAAGTGTTCATGGACGACTTCTCCGTCTACGGAAATTCTTTCGACTCTTGCCTCTCCCATTTAGAGAAAATGCTGATACGGTGTGAAAACACCAATTTGGTTCTTAATTGGGAGAAGAGCCACTTCATGGTTAAAGAAGGAATAGTCCTCGGCCATAAGATATCCAAATCTGGAATTGAGGTGGATCGGTCAAAAGTCGATGTTATTGCTAAATTACCACACCCGACGACCGTCAAAGGAATCCGAAGTTTCCTTGGTCATGCCGGCTTTTACCGACGTTTTATACAAGACTTCTCCAAAATAGCCCGGCCTCTGACCCACCTTTTAGAAAAGGATGCTCCGTTTAACTTCACAAATGAATGCGTCGATGCATTTAATGTTTTGAAGAAGAAGTTAACGGAGGCACCAATCTTAGTTGCCCCCGAGTGGAACTTACCTTTTGAGCTAATGTGCGATGCTAGCGATTATGCCATCGGTGCAGTTCTGGGGCAACGTAAGAACAAGTATTTTCAGCCTATACACTATGCAAGCAAGACCATGAATGACGCCCAACATCATTATACAACTACCGAAAAAGAGATGTTAGCGGTTGTCTATGCTTTTGAGAAATTTAGGTCCTATTTGCTACTTAAAAAGTGCATAGTGTATACGGACCATTCAGTCTTGAAATACCTAATAGCAAAGCAAGATGCTAAGCCACGCTTGATGCGGTGGGTTCTTTTGCTCCAAGAATTTAATGTCGAAATACGAGACAAAAAAGGAGCTGAGAACCTTGCTGCAGATCACCTTTCACGACTTGAGAACCCCCATCAAAGTGTTCTCGAGAACAAGGAAATTAACGATGCTTTTCCTCTCGAGACACTTGGGAGTGTGACTAAACTTGACCAAAGTACCCCATGGTTCGCCGATTTTGCGAATTACCATGCGGGGAACTTCATTAAACAAGGGATGTCGTCCTAACAAAAGAAGAAATTCTTTAAAGATGTCCAACATTATTTTTGAGACGACCCCTATTTGTTCAAAGTATGTACGGATCAAGTGATCCGGCGGTGTGTGCACGGTACGGAAGCCGTTGAAATTCTTAAGGCATGCCATAGTGGACCCACGGGGGGACATCATGGTGCCAACTTCACCGCAAAGAAAGTGTTCGATTCCGGCTTCTATTGGCCGACGATATATCGGGATGCCCATGAATTGGTGAAAACATGTGATTCTTGCCAACGTCAAGGGAAAATCTCTCAAAAAGATGAAATGCCGCAAAATGCGATTCAAGTTTGTGAGATTTTTGACGTTTGGGGCATCGATTTCATGGGGTCATTCCCGTCGTCTAGGGGTAACAAATATATTCTCGTGGCCGTCGATTACTTGTCCAAATGGGTTGAAGCGAAGGCGCTCCCCACTAATGACACCCGAGTAGTTGTGAAATTCTTAAAAAGTCTCTTTGCCCGATTTGGCACACCTCGAGCCATCATAAGTGATCGTGGGACCCATTTTTGCAATGACCAATTCGCTAAAGTTATGCTTAAATATGGTGTCACACATCGTCTTTCCACGGCTTATCATCCACAAACGAGTGGTCAAGTGGAGGTGTCCAATCGTGGCCTCAAAAGGATATTAGAAAGGACCGTAGGTGAACACCGTGCCTCATGGGCCGATAAGGTAGACGATGCTTTATGGGCTTTCCGGACCGCTTACAAAACCCCAATCGGGTGTACTCCATATAAGCTGGTTTACGGGAAAGCTTGTCATTTGCCCATCGAACTTGAGCACAAGGCCTACTGGGCCTTAAAACATGCAAATTTTGACTTAAAAACCGCGGGTGATCACCGAAAAGTTCAATTGAACGAATTAGTCGAACTCCGTGATCAAGCTTACGAGAATTCTTTAATTTATAAAGAGAAAACAAAAAGACTTCACGATGCCAAGATCAAAGACCGCGTTTTCAACGTTGGTGATCAAGTGCTTCTTTTTAACTCTCGGTTAAAGATTTTCTCGGGTAAGCTTAAAACCCGTTGGTCTGGACCATTCACCATAACACAAGTATTCCCTTATGGAACTATTGAGTTGGCTCAACTTGATGGGCCCAACTTTAAGGTGAATGGTCACCGGTTGAAACACTATTTCGGAGGGGACGTACCAACCATGGTAGTCCCGGATCTCCAAACTTTCCCCAAGGACGAATGAATTCGGGGATCGAGTCAAGCTACGTGACTCGGTAATAAAAAACAAAGCGCTTCGTGGGAGGCAACCCATGCTTATCCAATATCATTTTCTTATTTCTAATAAATAACGTGAAGAGGGGGTACCTCTCCAATCTCGTGTTTCGTGGTTGTTTGTGATGATTGTCCAGGATTGTCCCCGATTTATGATGACTCTCGTGCTCGTGGTTTTGTCTTTCTCTCCACGCGAGTCTCATTCATCGTTGCTTATGGAAATCCAATATCCGAAAATCTTATCGACTAACGTTTTCTTTGGCATACTTAATAAACGGCCCTAGATATTTGTTAGGATTACCTTTGCCCGTAAAACATTGAGGACAATGTTTCATTCTAGTCCGGGGGGGGGGGGGGGTGAATCTTCGATTCGATTTTGACCTTGCATGTTTCACATGTTGTGTACTTTTGCAACTCCGTTTTTTCACCAAAAATAAAAAATTGAAAAAATTGAAAATTTCAAAAATTTTGATGAAAAAGTCATGGAAAAGCACAAAAAAATGAGAAAAAGTTGAAAAAGTTGTGCAAGAATATAATAAAGCATAATTAAGTGATTTGACACCTTGTTGACTTTCTTGCTGGCGAGAGTAGGAATAAATATTTTGACTTGACCGGGCGTATTGAGCCCTAGCTTGTTCCCTTAACCAATGATAATCATAAAAGTTTGTGCTAGTCTTGTACACTAGGAGCTACTCTTTTGTCGGCTCCCGTACTTGGCTTTATACATGCATGACTTGAAAAGCTTTCGCTAGTCTTTTACATTAGGAGCTACTAAACGCGAATTCTTTTTAAGAGTTTGCAAAGTTCCCGTATTTGACTTTATATATGCGTGGCTGGTTATCGGCTAAGCATCTGCTAATCTCATTATTTGAGGTCTTAAATTTGCAGAGAACGAGAAATGATAGAGTTTATTTACAAGTTTAATGCTAAACGTGGAGTAGTGGTTCTCTTTAGAGCTCATAAGAGGTACTCGTGGCTTTTTACTCCCATCAGATACGTCACCAATATATATAATAGATGTTCTAGGTTAATTAGTGGTATTTAGGTTTGAATAATATTTAGTTATTTGTTTTCTTAAGAGAATTTTTGCTTTAGAAGTTGGGTACATATCAAGGAACATCAAAAATAAAAGCCAAAAAGTGAAAAAAAATCAAAAGTCAAAAGTTGATTATCTATGTAGTTTTGGAGCTACCCTATAAGCTTCCATTGATGTTGAGAAAAAAGTCAAGAAAAGAAAAAAAAAAGTGAAAAATATGAGAAAAGTGAAAAAAGTGAGAAATGAAAGATATGAAAGTTGTAGTATTGTTGAATAAGAGTTATGTATGTATCAATAAGTTGTTGGCGCGTGAGGTGCATGTGATACGCGATTAGTAATCAGTCATATGAGGTGCACGTGATCGTACTCCGCAACTTATTTCCTTGATATTGTATGTACCCCAAATTCCTTGATGTGGACCGAATTTCTATTGCAGTGGTTCTTAAGAGAAAATGAATAACTATTTATCGTTTTAACTTAGGTGTCACTATCGGACTAAAAATTATCGAAACGAGAAAATATGAAGCGATTCATTTCTCAACAAAAATAAAATAATGAGATACAAAAACTTAGGACATGGGAGTAAGGAGTTTCCACGAGTAACTTTTATGAGTAGTGATAGCATTAAATTTGTAGATAAGCTGTGATCTCGTTTTTACGCTTAGTTTGGGAGCTCCTGAAAAATCAAGGATGGCGATTTTTATCCGTATGGTCACTTCTTAAATAGAAGTGTTTCTACTCGTAAACCCTAAAAATTATTGCAAAAATAATGAAAGTTCAACAAACCGTCACAAGTATGAAGTGTGAAAAGCCCAAAAATAGAATAAAGTGGAATAAAGAAATAAATTTTGTAAAACGGAGCGTTTACGGGAATAAATGATTTTGTAATCTCTTTTGAACCTCCTTGCTACTTTTCAAAGTTAGTAGAAAGAGTTATGAAATTATTTATCTCATGAGCGTGAATTGATCACATTGCGTGAGGACACGGCAATACTTTAGTCCGGAGGATTTTGGTGAGTGCTTATTCACTCACCTTTTCTAAGCCAAAATTGGACCAAATAAACCAAAAACTAACCAATAATGCCAAAGAAAGTGTGTTTTTGTGTTTGTGAATGTGCAGGAACGGATATTTAAGAAAAGACGAAAAATCACGAGAAAATGACAAAACGGGCACGAGATTTGGAAAAGTTTGAATAAAGCCGGAGCCGGGGAAGCTAGTGGTCAAAGTGAAGTTCATATGGTCAATTGGAAGCCTCAAAGTTTCAAGAATCACAAGAATGACCCTAGGTCATAAGTTTGAAGAATGTTCACATTTGGTCCCTCAACTTTCAAGAGTTGTCACTTTTGATCCTTATGAAGAAACTTTGGAAGATTGGCAACTCAGGCCCTCCAATATCCAAGAAAAGCCACAATGAACCCTTGGAATTATATTTTATGAAGAATGGCATTTGGGTCCTCACAATTTCAGATTGTGCATTTTTGGTCCCTTGGTTTGATCTACTACTACAACCGGATCACATAAATCCTTAATCCAAGAATTAAACAAACACAAGCCCAAATACCGAACACCAAGCCCACCACCACATCCTACCCAACCTGATCCAGTCCAATCACCAAACCCGACCCAACCTTTTAATATTACCCGGAAGTCAAACCCCCAATCCCCCACAAGTCAAACATTCAATTAAAAATATACCCGCCCCTTTTTACTGTGCATCTCCCCCAATGATTTACCTCGTACCTAAATTAATTTACCTCGTACCTATCCTAATCCATACCTCGTACTAAGAATCCTTCTGGAAGGTCTGACAAGTCAGAGATGTTGTCATATTCTCCTCCACGTGGTACCTTGAGCCCTCCTGATTGGTCTAAGTGATGTGGAATGAAGATAAGGTTTGAATTAACGGGTATAGGATGTCGACATCATGATAAGATTGAAGATTTGTGGCTGATATTGAGCTTCTAGCATTTTCCAAACCCTAGCACCTCACCTCCCCTGCTCTCCTATAAACCCCCCCCCCCTAGATACGTTTAGACTTGTAGAGTAATTGTAGTGTTACTCTGCCATTTTTGTAACTCAAGTTTTATATTAATGAAAGTTTTCTTTTGATTGTCTTATTTAAATTTCACTACAACTTAATTTCTTATTGTCTTATTCTTTACTGCTTATTATAGCTTATTTACTCCTTATTTCTGTTTAAAGCAAGCTCTTTTATTACTATTCTAGTTTTACTCTTCTGTTTCTATTATTCTTTTTGTTATTGTTTGTTATTTAAAGAAAAGCCAAAAAAAAAAAAAAAAAAAAAAAAAAAAAAAAAAAAAAAAAAAAAACTTAAAATTTACAAAAACCAAAAATAAGTTCCTTTATCTTTTCTTAATCCTTTTTAGTGCTTAAATGTTGTTAGTTCAAGCTTATTTACATCTCTAAAGCTTTCAGTAGCTTGTTGCTTTTTTATTTCTCAAAAACAAAAATTTTCCAAAAAAAAGTCAACATAAGTCAAAGCCCAGCTTATTTCAATAAGCTGAGCTTTGAGGTGGTTAAAGGCAGCCAAAAAGGAGTCCATTTGGCCTGTCAAGAGACAGGCTAGCTTAGTGAGCCCCCTCTGTTTGAGCTGAGGGGGATTTGGATTTGTAAGTATCACTTTTAAGTTCCATTTCTATAGCTTATTGATAATATAGATCATATCTGTCTTTAGTAGCTTATTTATACTAGAAATTACTTGTTATAGCTTAATATTGCTTGTAGATTGCTTGTTTGTTACTTTTGAACATCTGTGGTGAAAATTACTCTTATGCTGTCTCATAAGCATACTATCTGTGATATCTTTGATTCTGTGAAAATGATGTTTTTGATCCATGTTTCTGAGTGATTTCATGTTTATTCATCATATTGGATACCTTGGATGTGTTTTGGACCTGATTTATAAGGTCTGTGTTTGTATTCTCATTGGTGACAGTCAATAAAGGGGTGTTTGGTTGTGCAAGGTTAGCTATCATAGGCTTAGGTTAAAAGAGTAAAATTGGTTTAGGCAGTTCACTAGACTTATATTAGAGTTAGTCAAATCATAAAATTAGTTAGTTATTAGTAAAAAGTCAAAGTTACTTAATAATTCTCTACACAGTTAGTATAAACAGTTTTTAGGTTTAGAAATCTTAGAACTAGTTGCATAATAGTTAGTTCTAGCTTACTATAGTCATACATTAGCTTAATATAACACTAGAAATCATATAAGTAGAATTATAAACCAAAATAGTCAACTTTCTGTTTCATATGAAAAGTCAAAAATCCTTTTGAACTCGGAAATGGTCAAAACTTTGTGGTGATGTGTAGCCTTTGATTTGGATTGGAAATACTTTTTGATTGTTGATTTTGATAGCTCAGTACCTAAATAACTTATTTCAAAAAGAAAAATGAGATTTGAAATCTGTTAGCTTATCTGAATAAGACCTTGAAGTCAGCTTATTGTTCCATTGGGTGCCCTGCACCACAGTTCCAGGCCCAACTTCTTGGGCATAGTAGACCTAGTAGATTACATCTAGTATCTGTATCTTTGCTTGTTTTGTGTTGTCCTAGTATCAGTAATTAGAATTTCACCAATAGTTTTGCCTAATTAGCTTATTAGAACTGCTTATTTGGCCCATTTAGATTGTAGGATTAAGCTTATTCTGTTTTTAAAGTAGGGCTGCAAATGCTTATTATAGATCACTAGCTGAGTTTATTGATTGTTCTGAGCATAATATAGCTTATAGTACCTGTTCCAAGTGATAATTGGCTTTAGCTTATTCTGCTTTGCTTATTTGCTCTCTAAGTGCTTATTTGAGCTATTCTCTTAGCTTATCTGTGTTCCTGTACATCATAAGGCCTGAGTATTGTTTCTATAAGCTCATTTTAGTATAAAAAACATTTTGTGAAAGTTTGGTCAAAGTTTGGTCAACTGTGCTTATAAATAAGCACTTAATATAAGCTTTTGTTAAGCTAATAAGCACTTCCAGTCATTATTTTTCATTTTTTCTAATTTTCCTAGATTCAGAATATAATTTTAGATTTTCCCAGAAATTTTCATAATTTTCTGAGTTTATTTGCTACTTTTCTTAATTAATTTTCATTTTTAATCATTATTTAATACTTTTTAATTATCAGAAAATCCAAAAAAAAATCAGAAAAATCCCAGAAAAATCCAAAAATATTCTAGAAAATAGTTTTCAGTTATTTTAGAATTTTAGAAATTAAATTTGCATTTTCTCACTTTATTTACATTTTCTTTTAATTATTAAATAGTTTAATTAGTTTTTAATTCATAAAAAATTATTAAAAAGTCTAAAAAATATTTTTCTTTTTCTTAAAATTTTCTTTTATCATTTTTAACTTTTTAAAATTAATTTGAAGTCCTTAGAATTAGAATAGCTTAAAACTCGCGTTTTATCGCGCGCGTTACGTTTAATAATCGCGCGTGCATTCCCTTTTTTGCGTTTTAGACTTAGGTGCATTACTAGCTTATACTCTTTGCATAATTCTTAATTGTTAGTTGATACTTGAATTATTTGATCACTATTTGCCTTTTTCACCACTTTTCAAATCACGATTACACGAATCAATATTCTTGATTCCATTCACACCTTCACTTGGATACGACTCGGGTGATTCGTATTTCTTGCGGATCACTTCGATACTATACTACTATTATATTATAATTGGTTTGCACGAATCAGTAGTTGAATCGCGAAGATCTCTATGAGCAACCTATAATAGAATGTTGCGACTTAGGTTTGGAGTAATGTCAAAGAATATGAAGAATTGCCTATATATGTCTTGCATATAGTTCCTGATGTAGTACTTAGTATATAGTGTAAGTCTTTGAATAAAAATGGTTTATGAAACATGTATAGTTTGTATATCGCTTACTACCGTTCGGGCCGACATAATTCAGATGCCACGCAGTAAACGTTCGAGGAGCTAGGACACTTTAATTCATAAATTCAGCAACTCGTCGATCCGTTTACCCAAATGAAACCCCTCACATGAAGCTCCCTAGTGTTGTAGTATTTGATAAAAATATATAAGTTTTTGATCCGAAAAGTTACATGTCTAAATAATTGAATAAACTTAGGAAAGTTTATTTTAAATGAAGATTGTTATTATCAATGAGTTTATTAAGCCTAAAGTGGACATTACTTGCAAAGTCTAATGGTCATTTGATGGAGTAGATCCAAATTGGTTGATTATGTTATAACTAACACTTTAGTTTATGTTTTCGACTTAGAAAGCCATAAGGTCTTTAGCTGTGGCCTTGCCGTGGCTTTGGTCATTGCTACCATGGTCTTGAGACTCATCCTTGGCCTTAGCCATGGCTGTGGTCTCGGCTTTAAGGTCATTAGACCTCTTGGTTTTACTTAGCCATTACCAATACATGGTCATTTGGTATTAAAAATGGGCTGTTAAGAATTTGAAGAAAAATATCACTCGTTATGCGTTTTCAGGGTTCGGGCTTCTTTAAACCTGAACGAAAACGTCGTTTCGGACAACTTTCGTGTTTTAACTTTTTTATGAAATAGACCAGAAGGGCCTCGAAAAAATACGGATTTCAAACAGAATGCTATTAGGCAGTTTAGGGTCTTTAGGTTTGCTAACTTCTTTTGGCCATAACTTTTGACTCGTGTACTCGTTTTAGGTGATTCAAATTGCCATGTTTTCCTTGTTAAGTCCTCTACTACAATATGTAATTTTCCAATATCATGATTATACCATTTTGGTCGAATTTCTCCATATAAGTCACTAGCTTTCTTGTTTACTTAACATAAGTTAATATATAGTTTCCAAAACTTGTTTTAATAGTTTTTATACATCATAAATATAATAACAAGACCATATATAGCATGAATGAAATATAAATAGCATGAAAATGATATTGAGCAAGAAAGTGTATTAGGGTTTCTTACAACTTTAGGCTTTCTACAGAAAGGAAGTTAAGAACAAGGATTAGGACTTTGATTGAACTAGGATCTCTAGCTTCCAACTTCTCTAATCTCTTGACACCAACTTGTGACTACTTGAGAAGGCACTTGAAGTCTCTACAAGACACTTCTTGTGTGGATGGAAGATCACCAAAGGATGGAAGAATCAAGGACTTTAGATCAATCAAAGCTTTACAAGAGCTTTGGAATTGATATGGAACTTGTATTATTGAATGTTACTTGAAGTAGAGAGAAAATCATGATTGTGTTTGTGTTTGTGATGGTATGAACGACCAAAGGGGGATGAGGAGGGTTATATAGGGTCTTGAGGAGGTGCTAGGAAGGTGTTAGGAAGGTGCAATGAGGAGGTGCAAGTTTAGGATATTTTATCAAAGCTTACATGAGAAGTTTAGCACATGTAATCATCCTAGGGCACAAGGCATAAGATCAAGACACACAAGGGGTGAATCCCCCCCCCCCAAGAGGCGGTTCATAAGTGTAGGATAGGATGACTTGGTCATTTTTGGTATTATCCTACTTATGGAGTTAGTTTTGGTTCCGTAAATCGCTAACCGTAAGTTGTTATGCCACTAAACGTAAAACCGGGTATCGTAAAAATACGAAACTTATAGGAATGATTAAACTCATCAATATACTCATTATTATCTCATAAAAATGAGTGATAAGTTTAATGGATTGCGAAAATGCTGATAACGCTGGAAACGTAGGTTTCAAACGCGTAATTCGTGTAAAACGCTGAACTGAAAAACGTAAAATTCCAAAACTTTTGGAATTATCGTAAAATGAGAGAAATTCATATTTCTATTGTTTATAGCGTTTTATGGACATATCGGGATGCTGGAATGACGTTTAAACCTAAAAGTAAATCTCGGACACGGTTTCGTGATTTTTGGAGAAATGATCCGATGAGTGTCAAACTATCGGATTATCATTAAAATAGTTTAACTTACGAGAATATGAAATAAAAATTTCGGGAGTGAATAGTGAAAGTTAATAGTAAAAAGTGAATAGTAATAGTGAATAGTAAAAATTCGGGATTGGATAGTAACCTGAAAATGCGAATTGTTACATTTTTGTATACGTTATTATATACCTTTTTGTATAAGTTTTTATATACATTTTTATATAATTTTTAAATGTGTTTTTATATATGTTATTACAAAAACTTTCTTATATACGTTTTTATATATCTTTTTGTATACATTGTAAAAAGTATATAAAACGTATATAAAAAGTATATAAAAATGTATTTTAAAACATATATAAAACGTATATAAAAATGTATACAAAAACTTATATAAATGTATACAAAAACTTATATAAAAACGTATAAAAAAGTATATAATAACATGTATAAAAGCGTATGATAAAAATGTTTTTGTAATAACGTATACAAAAAATGTATAAAAACATATACAAGAATGTTTTTATAATAACGTATATAAAAACATATACAACAACGTATATAAAAAGGTGTGAAAAACTAGAATGGGGGTTGAATAGTTTACCGCATTTTAACTTAATTATCTTTTAAAAACTTTACGTTTCATCAAAGATATAAACTTAAATTACTTGTTAATCTTTGAAAAGCTTTGTGTGTAATTAACAACTCTAACTAAAGACAATATGTAATATGCAAAGACAATGAAAGAAACGATCAAACTACAACACGATTGTTTATCGTGGTTCGGCTACAAGGACTCTTTTTCCTTGCCCTACATCCACGCCCCGAGTTTCCAACTCGAGAGTTTCAAGCACTAGTCAACAAGCTCCTTTCATGGGTGGAGAAACCTTTACAATCGTCGCTTACACTTTATCCGGTATAAAGCTAGATATCAGGTCCTAGTTCAAGGTAGAACCAACCTAACGTCGCCTATCCACTATTTTCGACACTAAGCTAGATGTCGAGTTCTTTTAGAAGGGTACAACCACTCCCGATAGTTCTTTTACAAGGGTACAACAACTCCCGTCACACTATGTATTTTGAGGCCTAAAATACTAACCAATCACTTCTACACAAGATACAAATGAAGTATAAACTACCAAAGTTCATACATAACAAAGCTAAAAAGTCTTGCAACTTTTGAGTTGAAACTTGTAACTTCTTGGAAGAACTTGTGAACTCCTTTGCTACATAAGAGAATCATACAAGTCAAATGTTACTTAGTTAGATGAGAGAATATGTGAAATATATGTCCTAAAGTGATGGGTAAAAACTAGCAAGTGGCTTGGTATTTATAGCAAAACAAACCAGCAGTCTGGCGGATCCGGCGGAACCCTCAGATGGGTTCCGCCCATGTACCTTCAAGGTTCCACCAGGCTGACAGTAGGTTTTGCAATAAACACATCAACTTATTTCTAGTCAAACACACATTGAATCAAAGTAGAATGCTTCCAAAAATGTGTAAGAGCTTATGGTAAATCAAACACACAAACTTACCATAAATGCTTATTGATGTGATGTGACACTTTCTTATTTAAGAAATAAAAACAATGTTATGTTTAAAATGTAAAATCTAGTTATACAAGACTTAAAACTAAAGTGATGTTTTTACTATAAACTAAAGTTCATACTTTGTCATTAATAAAATTCAGCAAAGATCGTAAAATATAAATAACGTTTTTAGGCGATATTTGTATTAACAAAACGTACAAATACGTATATAAGAACTTTTTTATAATAACGTATATAAAAAACGTTTATAAAAAGTATATAAAAACATATTTAAAAACGTATATAAAAGAGTATAAAAACGTATATGTTTTTATAATAACATATTATAAAAATAAAAAAAACTTTAAAGAAATCGAAAATTTAAAATTATAAACGGCCGTTAGTTAAAGGATGGATACTGCAACTGTCGCGAGATAAAGGGGTGAACATGTAAATTCTAATGAAATCCACTTAACGCCGGTTAAAACCATGGACCAAATTTTGCTCAAGGGTTTCCCACACGGACGGTTTCTACAGTTTCAAAATGGTTAGGACGAAACATGCAATTCTGGCCAAAGTTCAGGGACAATTTATGCAATTATCTCTTTTCCCAATTTACAAATTTGAATTTTTATACTTTCATCCTTTTCGAATTTTATCTCTAAAGTGCAGTGGCGGCGATTAGCATGTGCAAGTGGTGCAACCGCACTGGGCTCCCTTTTGTAAGGGGCCCCCAATTGAGTATACATTCATTAATATTTATTAGAAGGGTATCCGCGCAATGCGGCGACGGGTACCCTGTGACCATTTTATGGCGAAATACAATTTTTTTCCAACCATTACATAATAATTCAAATACATTTAAAAACATTACAAATAAAACTTGAAATATAACTTAAAAACATTTACCCTGTGTGTTTAGTATTGGTGTTTTTAGGTTTACTTATATACGACTGAGGTTTGGCTATTACAAGTTTAGTTGAAATGGACAATATAAATATTCGAATGCAGTTACAAGTCGACACTTAAATACATTTAATTTCCAGGATATTACAGTTCTGATTTTTTTAATAGCAAAATTAATACATTTAACTTTGGGATGAAACCTCTTTATATCTAACTTTCTTTTTGTGGAAACATTTTTGGTCTTATTTTTTTAAGACTTCTAAATTTAGATGTTTTAAATACATTATAAGGTAGTAAAGATAGTTTTTATATATAAATGTTTTGAATTTTTAGTGTCTTTGTTAAATTTTATCAAAGTTGAACCGGGCAATATACAAAAAATAGAAGACAAAAAAACTTTGGGCCACATTCAAAAAGAGTGAAAGACTTGAATTATGGGGGCCTCATTTGTGATTTCGCATCGGACCTCCCAAATCGATGAGACGGCCCTGCTAAAGTGTCTATAATGAAAAACAAGATACTTTTCGTTCTATGATGGTTAGGAATTGGGAGAAAACATTATATGAAACTATGAACTCCAGAGCACAAAATAGTTGTACTTCGTTCTCTCAGTTACAAAATAGTTGTACTTCGTTCTCTCAATCATGTGCAACACTATCTCTGTATGTTAATATTGCTAATCAAAAGGAACATAAACATCTATTCTATTGTTTGAAAATTTACCGTTTGGTCAGTGCATGGTTTGGGGCGCAATAACTTAATTGGTTTTGGAAGAGACGGTTTTGCGAAAATATTGTCAGATGGTTGGCAATGCATCCCTCACCCCATCACCCTTCACTCACAAACAACCAATCCCTTTATGTCACATCACCCTCTCACTTTTCCCTACACTCACTCACTTTTTGTTGGCATCACACCCCTCACATTTTACTCACTTTTTTTTTCCCTTTTTTAAATTCTATTAAAATTTATTAAAAACTAAAATTCATTAAAATTAAAATAAACATTACATAATATTATTAAAAAACATAAAATACCATTACATAATACTAAAAATCTAATTTTCATCGTCTTCATCGTGCACCTCGAGGTATGGTAATTGTTGAGCGTGAATATGCTTCATAAGATCAAATCTGACACGAAAATGTGTATCCTCATCTCGTATCTCGGCTAAGGCTGCTTCGTCAAACACCGGTTCGATCGGAGGATCCCGAATATGAACTGGCGAGATTGCGGGTACCGGCGTCATGTATAATCATGTTATGCAATATGACACACGTATAAACTATTTTTCTAATTCTTTCTATCATGTGTGGCCGTAAGGGTCGATTCAGTATACCCCATTTACCATTGAGAACACCAAATGCCCGTTCAACATCCTTTCGAGCCGACTCTTGTACTTTCTTGAACTTTTTTTCTTTCGGGTCGGTTGGATATTTGAACGCTTTAACAAAAGTAAACCATGTCGGATATATGTCATCACAAAGATAGTAGCCACACTTGTACGTATGGCCGTTTACAACAAATGGGCACTTAGGTGTCGTACCATTACGCTCGGTGAGGAATAGCGGAGATTGCATCACAACATTCACATCGTTGTTTGAACCCGGCGGTCCAAAGAACGCGTGCCATATCCACAAATCTTGAGACGTCACTGCCTCCATCATAATCGTGGGGTATTGATGGTCACCCCTTTTATATTGACCCCTCAATTCGATTGGACAATTCCTCCAAACGAAATGTGTGCAATCTAGGCTACCGATCATACCCAGAATGTGATGTCGAGCTTCGAGCGCTTCGTACAAACATGCAACATCATGACTTGTTAGCCTACGTAGAAAATCTCGAGCATATAACTCAATAATAGCATCACAAAAAATTGAAGGCATTCACGTGAAGTTCGTTGTGCCATTTCCAAATATTCGTCAAACTCATCCGGTGGTGCACCGGTTGCGAGTTGTTTAATGGCAGACGAACATTTTTGTATGGCTGTGAAACTTTTTTTCATTCTAGCATCATAACCTTCCTGAAAATACTTGAATCTAGCCTCAATAGCTCGCGTTATTTTTAAAAATAAACTTTTAGGCATATGATACCTATCTTCAAAAAATTCATCGTCGAATTTTGGATATTCACAAAAATAATCACGCTGCCATACAAAAAATAAAATAAAATAAATAACCGTTGGCCCCAAATAACTCCCAACGTTCGAATAATAAAGCTTCTAACGTCTATATTTCTTTCAAACGTGACATGGTAAAGTTCACCGCAAATAAGCCTTGCCGTGCGGTGTGGAGGCACCGGCGGCGGTGTTCCCGCAGGGGGAGGGCACCGTGCCGTGCCTCCCCGCACCCACTGCCAAGGGCCTCATGTTCCATAAAACATACACTTCCTAAGCGTTAAGTTGGATCAATTCACGTATTGTTTTACTCATATCGTTTGTTAAGTCTTTAAAGCTAAATGTATGAACCAATAAACATGGACAACTGTAAAAGAAATTCATTATTGTCTACTTCATAAATCAAAAGTTACTAGGTGTAAGATAATCATTTTTCTTTTCCGGTTAAGTTACAATATGTCGCCTGCGCCTCTTTTCTTTTCTATAGCATATTTATTACGGAGTACTATTCATCTTCTCCCATCTCTTCCACACCTTCTTTCTTCTCACTTCTTCTCGACAGATCAAAAATCAAAACAAAAAAATAATACTTTTTTTTTTCTCTTATTTATGCTAATCTTTGTGCATTTATTCAAACTTAGTGTAGCAGTTTCAAAGAACCAATAATTTCTACCTAAAAATTATATTTTCGTACACTTTAATCGTGTGCCACACCTGGCTCACACTTAGATCCGCCCCTGACCTTCAATACAATTCTAGCATACTTAACTCACCATCTCTAAAAACAACCCATTTAACCATATTCATTATCTCTTTCAAGTGCAAAACGCGAGTTAGTGAGAGTGATTTGTCACACAATAATGATCTCTAAACCCATTGTTTGTGTTAACACATGTGAGCTAGACTCCTTTCATAAAATTTGAAACTGTCGGTGTTTGTGCAAAGGTGGCTCCAAAAGGTATTTACCTGCTTCTCTCTTATAGTGTTTCTATGTGTGAGTTAAGGTGTTTGATTTATTTTTATTTTTTATTTTTATTTTTTATATTTTTTTATTATTATTTTTTCCCTAATAGCTAAAAGGTATGTTGAGCTTGGAATAGTTTGATGAAAGTCCTGTTTATTTTTTCTTTTTATTATTTTTGTATTTTGAAGATGTTGGATGTTGGTTGTTTGCCTAATATATAATGTTAGAAGGTCTTATTATTGGAGTCATGTGCTTATTTGGATTATTTTCAAGCTTTATGTTATTAAGGGCTGTTTATTTGGGGGGCTTATTAGCCTATGTATCTAAAATGAGCTCAATCAAGTGTTTGGTTGAGCTTATATGGTTGGGCTTATATGTGGGGGCTTTTATAAGCCCAAATTTTGTGGCTTATGAGCTTATTTGACAAGTAGTGGGCTTATCTAAGGAGTGTTCATGCACTTTTTTGGTAAATTTTTCCTCACTAAATACAGTCATGTAACCAAAACTCTAATCAAGGACTTTTGAGCTTATCATTTGTAAGCCATAAGCTGCTTATGAAATCTATGTCTAAGCGCAAAACATAGGCTTAGACAAACCACCCACTTAGTAAGGTCATAAGTTAGAAATAGAAAAAGTGGAAAATATGGGTCAAATAGTCTTATCATTAACATGTTTGCTTGTACAGTTCATAATTTAGAGAAGAAGAAAAAAAAAAAAAAAGTTTGGTTGTACGTAGCTTTGAGTAGTTATGTGTATGTTTTACAGCCATTATTGTAGAGCTTGGAGTTCGTATTTTGTCCTTGTGAAAGAGGGTACACAAAACAAAGAATAAAGTTAACTTATCTTGATAAAGTGCATTGCAATCTTAGCGAATAGGCGTGTTTGTTTATCTCATTACCTATGGACTTGGTATGGACTTTGTAATATGGGTTGTTGACCAAGTGGTATGGACTTGGTTTTTCTGTTTGGTTATTAGTATAGCTGAGCTCTTGATTTGCACTGTATTGATTTACTGTTAGTTTTAGTATTATAATTTCATGGATTAATGATGGGTTTAGTTTGAGTTCTGTTTTTTAAGCGCATGCAATGAAACTTAAGAGTTATGGTTTTTGGTTCTGACACCCTTGAACATAATTGTATAATTTATATCGACCTAATGAGTTCTGATTTTCATACAAGGGTTTGGATGTTTATGATCTCATTTGTTTTATTCGAGTGCAAACTCGAGTGTTTAATGGTCTCTATGAAGAGATTTGATTCTTTAGGCTCTTTATTGATTCCCATTTGAATCTTGTACCAAATTCATGTTTAACAAGAGTAATGTTTGTTTGGTTTTGCCAACGCTATATAAGAATTGTTTCAGCTCTTGTTAACGTTTTCAGTACGCGTACATGAATTATAATAATAATAATCAGTTGATTATTTATTGATTATTATCATAGATGCTAATTTTTAAAAGCTTTGTCAAATACCTGTTTTAATTTAATTTTGGTGGGACATGCAGGGCAATTATGCCTAGATACTGGTCATGCAAAGAGTGGACCCAGTAAGTTTCAAATCAGAAAAGAAGAGGGGGTCAGTGTACATGCTTTGCGTTCGCTGATTTAGTAACAACAAATTTAAGGATGGAGCATGTAATAGGCGAGGATGGGTTTATGTCCGGGCAATGTTTGGTGGATTGGGGTGATAGAAGAATGGGTAAAGTGAAGTTGTTTTGTTGTGACCCAAGATTCGGGTTTGAAACAACAAATGATAACCCTTACGAGAGAGTATCCCGGGGTCTTTTGAAACATTGGTCTGAGCGCAAATATGAAGGAGTACCCCAGGCTTTATTGAAAGATTGGTCTAAGTGCCAATCAGGGGTAATTCGTTATGTGATTGACGGGTTTAGTAGATTTAAAGGGAAGGAGTTAATTAAGGATGCACTTGAAAGGCATTTTAGGGATGGTCCCGGCTATCCTTGTATAGCTTGTTTGAACGCAAAGGACTTGGACTTGAGGAGTGACGGGAACCATGTTGTTCTTATTGTGGCTTTGGGCTTGAGGAGTGACGACGAAAATCGCCATTGCTGCCACATCAAGAATTCTTGGGGGAAGGATTGGAAACAAGAGGGGTTCGATGATATAAGTTTTGATGTGATTAAGTGTGTCCATATCCCCCACTACACTCCCAAGTAATTATGATTATTTGATGGTTTAGCAGGTTCGTTGTGTTGTTTGTGGAGAGATGTTACTCATGTGCAAAACGCGAGTTAGTGAAAGTGATTTGTCACACAATAGCGATCTCTAAACCCATTGTTTGTGTTAACACATGTCAGCTAGACTTCTTTCATAAATTTTGAAACTGTCGGTATTTCTGCACAGTTGGCTCAAAAAAAAAAAAAAAAAAAAAAAAGAATGTATTTATCTAATTCTCTCTTATAGTGTTTCCATGTGTGGGTAAGGTGTTTGATTTGCTTTTTCTTTTTTTTTTTCTTTTTTTTTTTTCTTTTTATTATTATCTTTTTTTTTTCTAATAGCTAAAAGGTATACTTATTGAGCTTGGAATAGTTTGATGAAAGTCCTGTATATTTTTTATTTTATATTTTTTTATTATTTTTGTATTTTGAAGATGTTGGATGTTGGTTTGCCTAATATATAATGTTAGAAGGTCTTATTATTGGAGTCATATGCTTATTTGGATTATTTTCAAGCTTTATGTTATTAAGGGCTGCTTATTTGGGGGGCGTATTAGCCTATGCATCTAAAATGAGCTCAATCAAGTGTTTGGTTGAGCTTATATGGTTGGGCTTATATGTGGGGGCTTTGATAAGCCCAAATTTTGTGGCTTTTGAGCTTGTTTGACAAGTAGTGGGCTTATCTAAGGAGTGTTCATGCACTTTTTTGGTAAATTTTGCCTCACTAAATACAGTTCTGTAACCAAAATTCTAATAAAGGACTTTTGAGCTTATCATTTGTAAGCCATAAGAGGCTTATGAAATCTATGTCTAAGCGCAAAACATAAGCTTAGACAAACCACCCCCTTAGTAAGGTCATAAGTGTTTTTTTTTTTTTTTTTAATAAAAAAAAAAAAAAAAAACAAAACAAAACAAAAAAAAAAACGGAAATATGGGTCAAATAGTCTTATCGTTAACATGTTTGCTTGTACAGGTCATAAGTTAGAGGGAAAAAAAATCTTATCATTAACATGTTTGCTTGTACGTAGCTTTGAGTAATTATGTGTATGTTTGCATGGTGGAGGTGGGTGGTGATGGTGGTGGTGGAGGTAGCGGTGATGGTTGTAATGGGTGGTGGGTGGTTAAATATAATTTATTTGGTATAATAACAACGCTGGCCACTTAGTCCCGTGATTAGGGCGTTCATTTTGAGGCCTCCAAACCCGAGTTCGAGCCTTGTTGGCCCCTTTTAATTTATTTTTCAAAAAAAAAAAAATTTGCACGTAACGATGCAATTTATTTCTGAAAATAAATTGCACTGTTAGTCCTTACGACTAACGATGCAAATATTCTTTCCGTTAGGAGATAACGGAGAAATAATTTGCATCGTTAGTCCTCATTGACTGACTTTACTAACGGATGGATGGTTTTGTGCCAAAAAAAAACCACAAGGATGTATAGCGAGACACATGACAAACCACAATGATAAATTTTGGACTTTTCTCTAATTATTCGCAAGTCCCGAAGGTAAAATGGAATATTTACTTTAAACTTACTTTTCTTTTTGGAAATTGTCACTTTGTTAAACACGAAACAAAAAGAAAAATAGACAAGAAACCGACGCTCACAATAAAACATAACAACGCTCACAAAAACCAAGTTGCCGAAAACATCACGCATTATAATCCAATTCTCCCAAGAAATATTTTTCTTACGGCACCTATTTGATATCCACCAGCAACGATAAAGATTGAATCTTTAGAAAACAACAGGGTTCTAAAAAGGGCGTCATGGCGACGCTAAGACGCCGCTAAGACACGAAGCTTGACCTCCAAGTTACACAATAGACCAATGCGTCAGCTCTGGCCGTGGCATGAGATGAGGCGCTCTAACACGTGAGGCGTGATTTTTTATTTTTTATATTATTATTATTATTATTATTAAATTCAACTCCGTTGAACAAGGTTTTTTTTAAAAGGAATAAAGAAGATGACTTGCAAGGATATTTTCTTGACTCAAGTATTTATGTATAACACTTTTTATGAACTCGATATATATATGAAACACCAACCAAGAGTTAATGTGCATTTAAATGGAATGTACATTTTCACTTTAATGGTAATTTTTTTGGAACCCCAGAGCTTTCAACAAAATATTTTTTCCAACTGAGTTATTATATAAGTTAAGGGAGCAAATTACACAAGAAGAATCCGTGCTTCATTACATAACAAATTATATTTAGTCTCGATATTGTCAAACTAATTTTAATAAACGGCCAGGCGAAGTAGAAAAATGTAGTCATATATTGATACAGATCCCATGCTAATGACCCTCCACAGCTTCACCTGTTAGAGAAAACAATTTAATTTGAAACTCAGATCATCAGCACGTTTAAGCTGCAACATCGAAGTGAAATTGTAATAGCTGATGCATCATATTGATTAGATAGGTAAATAGCTTTCATATAAAAATGCTTAAATCATGTTGCATTTATTTATAACGAGTCACATGTAAAATAGATACAACTAGCTATAAAGGTAAACTTAAATCATTATACTTGTACTTGACTCGACCCTAAATGTGTTGATTTGAGTTGTACAATATCTCAAATGAAACAGGTAAAATCAAAATATCAGCAAATCTGGCTGAAATTCACCAAAAGTGTATTCAAATGCATACAAGCATACAACCTCATAAATCACTTCATCAAAATATCAGTACGAGTAACGATACACTACTTATCATCCTTAAACTTTTAATTACTCCGTATTTCAAAAGGATTAATTTAAAAATAAAAATAAAAATAAAAATAAAAAGAAGAGAGAGAGAGCAAGAAAAGTATGGGTAGCTCAGGGCAGTCGTTAGCCAATACCCAAATCTGCTCATTTTATTTAAACATATTGGACTTTCTCAAAAACTTCTATGTGAGCTTCTAAACTTGAAATGTGCTACATCTAACTATGTAAAATCCATAAAGTAATAAGTATTAAATGGAAGATGATGAAAGGAGGGAAAGATAGGCACCGTGCATTCTCTTGACAAATAGGTGAAACTCTCCTAAGTTGTGTTCTTCAAGGAGAGCTTGATTGAGCCTAAGGTAGGTAAAAGCAGATAAATGTCTACTATCTGGATCATTTCTTGGCTTAGCATGTTCCAATATCTTGTTGTATCCTTGTCTGTCATAGCAAGGAAGAGCATTTTCACTTGCAACTAGTATATCAGCATCCCATGCAGCATTCAGTACCTACAATGGAAAATTAGGTGCTAGTGAGACTAAAAAGAACCCCCAAATTTTGATCAATTCAAATTAAAATTGCTACATTTGACTCAAATATGCTTAAAAAGGATGTTTTACCATTGGTCAATTGAGAAAATATGTCAATGCAAAGATAAATAACCGATTCTCTGTAACAATTATTGATAGATACCTAACTGAATCTAAAGGGTTGCGAAAAATGATGATATTACAATTACAATATGTATAGATGGACTGACACAAACTTTTGAACCGAGGAGAAGTTGGCCTGTAAATTGATGATATTTGATCCTAAGGAACTCTTTGACTCATGACTTTAAAGAATTATTAATAATAAACTTATATCAAACGGAAACAGAATAGAATAATGTTATGTTGCTAGTGTGACCTCTATTAGTTACCTGCCAAACTAACCCTTCAGGATCTACCATTGCTTCCGGAAAGCCCTCTTGCTGGTCCATTGTACGTAACTCAACACATGTAAAGTTTAAAGCAGTGTCATGCTTCTTTAACATGGCAGCAATTGGACTATAGCCATCACGGTTCGCACGATTGTAAAACCCTGCAGTAAGTTCAGCAGCATGGCTAGCAGTTTTGTACCACCAATGAATACCCGATAGCTGATCATCCACGAAAATTTCAAGTCAATAAATAACAAAAGTTGAAAACTCAACTGGTTACACTTTGATCGTGGATGCTAAGTAGTTAATTTACCTTTACAGAAATGGGAGTACCTTCAAAGGCCAAATTGGCCATGGCTAGTACCCTGTCGCCATGCTCAATGAGATATTGGGAGTACCAATTAAGAAAAAATCTGCCATAGGCACTATCGTAATCACCTCCATCACAGAAGAATTTGGTATCTTGAGGTTGGGAGTTATAAGAGCCAGCATGATCAGGAGGTCTACCCCAAAATGAGTGTCCCCTTGCATCTGCTGCTTTCTGAAGACACTTTGCTAGGTACTTATCATAGCACTGTAAAAAAAATCATATTGTAAATAAAACTAACAATTGACCGCAAGTTTTTTTTTTTGGCGAAATGGGCAGGTTGGGTAACCAGTTAAAACCAGTGGAGTTGGGATGAAACGGATCACTTCTTGTCCAAAAACTTCTACGATTTTTTAAAAATTTAAGTGTCAAATATAATCACATAAAGTATATTATTACAAAAACTTCTACACTTTCGGTGACAGTTCAACTTGTTTCACATGTTTCCTTTTGAGCTAACTTTAACAACCCGCTAGATCACACAAAACCCAAAGCGATCCATTTAAGAGTAAATCAAATGAAATTCACCTCTAACCAGAGTTCATAATCAAGTCATATCAGACTACCTAGTAGTGAAATATCTTTCTATAGATAAGTACCTGAAATTCACCTATGCCAGGATATTTCCAACCATGTTTTGCAGGGTAAGATGGGTAACGCAACTCACCACAAGCACCTAAACCAATTTCTATCTCAGTTATGCTTCCATCCTCGAAGAATTCGTCAAATTCAACCCTGAAGCTTCTCATATACTCAAAGTAGACCTGTATATATTATGCAGAATACAGCATTTATTTTGTTTAATTACACAATGGAATGCCTATGCATACACCATCTATCGATAAAAAAATGTAATACCTCAACAGCAGTGCGGCCTCTCAAAACACGTTCCTTGTCAATTCCCCATGTAAGACTTTCAGGATTACGTCTTCCATCTCGGTCTGTGAAATATATGTCAGGGTTTTCTTTACCAAGTTCTATTATCCACTTGGGCAATGGAATATGAACATCATCACCCACATTCCCTCCACATTCATGAAACGACATAACAACCTGATAGCAAGTCGCAGTGATTATTACCATGTTTTCTAAATAAACCAGAGATTGATGGCATTTTGTTATACAAACCTGTAACTTAAGATCTAATTCACGCACTATCTCAAAGAGTTTCCTGTAGCCTTTCCAGTTGTACTGCTGGGGATTGTTGGCCTCCACAATTCCCCACCATGTGTCAACCATAACACCATCAACATTAATCGACTTCAACATCCTTAGCTGATTCTTCAAATCATCAGAATCAACCAACTCGCATTCCATATTAATGATCCCCAACTGAAATGACATTTACACCACTTAATTATTTGCACATTTGTGTCAGGATCTTATATCAGAAACACAATATTATCAAAACAAAAATTAGCTAATGCATTTTTAGAGTGCTTAACTGCTTATTACATCTCATTTGGTTTTTAGTCCAAATCAGACTGTACATTCAATAATCTCTACCCATAAACAGCGAGATGTCTTAAGAGGCAAAACAAGATGCAATAATAAGGATACACGTGTTTTCAGAGCAGAGGCAACAATTAGAAAATATTGAAAAACTCACTGGTAACATAACGTATACAGGGACATGTGGTGTGCCAGAAAAGTCTCGCTCCTCAGGAGCAACTTCTGCAACCTACAGAACAGATATTGAAGCAGGTCAAAGTGAGATCGCTTTAGCAAGTAACTACAAAAAGACCACGCAACAGGTATGAATTCAGATCGTGTATAACAGACGACGCCAAATTTACGCAAAAAACAAAGACAGAAATCTTTGAGGTGCGCCAACAAAGGTAAATAGATAGGAAAGCTTTCAAAAGATATCATCAGGCATCACACAAGTCTGTTTCATTAAGCGTACAGGAATCACATGTAATCTACTTCCCTTTCTGTTAATACAGAAAGAGACTCATCTTATTTGCAACAAGTATCGAACCTACAACTACTGGTTTAAAAGACTCGATCAGTGCCAGCTTGAACCAAAAGCTACTTGCTCATATAATATACTTTTCTACCATCTGTTATTTTTCCTATGCAGTACACATATTTGAGTTCAAAATTTTCAAACTGTTTTTAAAAAGCTAACTTTTCTATCAATGAAGGTTTCTATTTCTAAGGTTTTTATGTAATTTTGACTAGCTATCGTCCTTTTCTCGAAAAGTAAGCAAGTTACATTAGTTTTAGTGTTGAAAGTAGTCCATTTGTATCAAAACTTTCAACAGTGAACTATTACCGTTTTCCATCCCAGTAAATGTTTATATGTCTTCAACACATTATCAGAGGTAAGCCGTTTAGGACTTGTGCCAAATCATTTGTTTTTAAGTAAACCATCTTCCAAACAATTATACCAAGTAACGAACACGAAGAAGTAAAAGTCCTGAAACTAGATATTGTCCAAATTTACAAAAGAACATTTTGACTTCTTAAGTCGGCTTCTAATTACAAATCCTAAGAGCATAAAGTGCGGTTGATACCTAAAAGAACATGTTATAGGCGCGCCACATCAGCTTTTACCCAAAATTTGTCATCACTAGGACCCACAAAATAACAAACACAAACACATGCACAAAAATAAGGAAAAAAAAATAAAATAAAAATACACATAACACATTAATACGCCACGTTTAAGTATCTATACTACTATATAATGCATTTGTGACTATTGTATAATTAGAAAGACTTAAAATTCAGACTTTTACTTGCTTATTATGGAAAGATTTCAAAATTAATTGGTTAAGAAGGAGGTTGGTTAGGAAGTTAGTTAGGAAGCAAGTTGGTTAGAAAGTTTGTTAGGAAACAGGTTGGTTGTTCAAACTAAAATTATTTGGCTTAACCATCTCTACTTATAAAGCATAAAGACAACTAAATGTGTAACCGAATAACGCAAAATATAGTCACAGGTACCCGCCGCCGCAGTACCAGGGGCGAAGCTTCATAGGGGGGGGGGGGGGGCGCCCGACCCCCCGAAATTTTTTTTGCGATGCAGGGGTATATAGTTTTCGTGTAGAAAAATTTCGGTATATTCGGTTTCGACCCCCCAAAAATTTCGGTATACCTGAAATATAGCCTTAGGAAAAAAAAAATTTAGATCCCGACCCCCCACTTACAAAATCCAAGCTTCGCCACTGCGCAGTACGCAGGTACCGTTCTAGTATTAATAAATCAGAAACGTTTAAGTACAATGGAATATGGACGATGACCACATTAACCTCAAGCTTAACACTTTACAACTAAAAATGCCACGTCATCAATATGAATTAACTACAAACTGCCACGTGTCAATAATTTCATCATAATCACTACTCATTATATCCTTACAACAAAAAAAAAAAAAAAGGTAATAACTACTACCTGATGATGATCAGACGTATGAACTGAATCACTATCACCCGACGCAACAATAACTCTCGTACGATCATTCAAACAGACGGAACTGAGAGTTGTGATATGAGGGCGATGAGTGAATTGAAGTACGGAAGGATGTGAAAATGAAGCGAAAGACATTTTGGTGGTGGCGGCGCATTTTAGCATAGAGGAGGCGCATGTTAGCAACGGGGTCGCCATTGGAGGAGGAGGTCATGGTTTGAAAGTGTTGGTATTAAGGGGAAAGGGGAAGGGGAATTGAATGAACCCGTGATCCGAGATGTTCATTGAGATTCACGAGTTTTAAGTCTTACGTAAAGTTATTCAATTTTTCTTGGAGTAGATAGATCCTCAAAATGCTTTTTCAATTTTTCTCTAAATTGATTTTTCTACTTGCAAGTAGGGGTGAGTATCGGGTAAAAACGGACAGGATCGAAAAAACTGGACCGGACCAAGACTGATTTAGCCAAAATCATGGATCGTATGTCTTCCGGTCTGAGAAAGCAAAATGGTCGATTTTATGTATGACTAGACCGAAGACCAAACATGAGCCCTGATGTAAAGTATGGATCTAGGACCGAACCGAAATAAGTTCGGTCTAGTTCGGGTAGATTTCTTGGTTCGATCCGGTCCGGTCCATTATCCTCGCCTCTACTTGCAACTGTTAACTTTTTACTTCAAACAATTAAAAAAGGTATAAATAAATGATATTAGAATTTTATTAATAAAAACTATTTTTTCGTCTCAAAACTTTTTTTTTTTTTTTTTTTTTTTTTACCAATAAAATAAGAACTTAGATTTACCTTTCGAAATATGACATTACAATACAATGGCAGGTAGCCGGGCAACAAGTTGCGCCGCTACCCCCTTTTGAATAGCGAACCCTATTCTACTAAAAACTATAGTTTTTGTTTTTATTTTAGGATGTTTTAAAATAATTTATTTCTTTTGTCAACTAATTAAAAGAGAATTTAGTAGGTGACAATAATATTTGATTGAAAAGTGTAGTGATCTCGTTTTTCTTAAACTGAGTGTTTTTTTTTTTCTTATAACAATAATTTTGAGACGGAAGGAGTATATTTTAATGAAAAAATTCTTAAACTTTATACATTTTTAAAATGAACGGACAAATAGAATAAATATTATCACGATTCTTTTGTTTAAACTTTGCAATGTTAACTACGTGGTAACCCTTATTTAGATGATTAAGAAAACGTCAGAAAATGGTTCTTGAATATTTCGATTAGGTCGTATATATTTGAGTCAAGATTGTTTTTTCGAGTGATCAAACTACATATGGTTTTTAGACTTCGCTACGTTAACTACGTAGTAATCATGGACGGACCTTCTTGAAGGATAGGGAGAGCCATGAGCCCTCTAAGAATTTTGTCCTTAATGTATTTTATTTAATAAGTTAGTGCTAACCTTTTGTTTTAGTGTAGTTTGGCTATCTTAAAAATTGACCATGAACGTTTCGACCTCCTCAATAAAATGGTTTAAGTTCCGTCTATGGTAGTAACCCTTATTTAGATGATTAAGAAAACGTCATAAAATGGTTATTGAATATTTCGATAAGGTCGTGTATATTTGAGTCAAGATTATCTTTTCGACTGATCTAAACTACGTATGGTTAGTTTTTTATTTTTAATTTTCTAATCTTACAAATATTCCCCTTTTATATTTGTGACGATGAAAAATGATTTCAAGTTTAATTTAATCTTGTAATGCATGGTGTAAAATCAAAAATTGAAATCTTGATGAGTGATTTTTGTCTTTACAAATATATATGTGGTTAAACCTATATCGAAAACCAAACAAGTGAGAATTTTTGTAAAAAGGTTACAGTTTATAATAATAGCAATAGTACAAAACAACATGTAAAGATTTTAATTAGCTACTTATTCGGTAGAGTGTAATTTTAATGAGTATTTCAATTAAAAGATTGTAAACTTTTAAGCTAATATTTATCTCACTAAAAGAGAATAATAAAAGAAAAAGTAAACACCGCTAAGGGTGTTGGCAGTGGGTGCCCGAAGGCACGAGACGGGATCCATTCCGTGCGGAAACACCGCCGCAGGCCATACGGTACTGCACGAGATCCTTCGCACACGGGAAAGTTTCACGCACGGGAAGGGCTGGAAATTTTCGACCGTTGTGATTTTTTTTTAAATGTTGGAGCATATTCAAACGGGTGGAAATAAGACTTTGTGTGTGTGTTTGCAGCAGCCAAGGAAGAAGACGACTATAACCTTTTTTCTTTTCTTTTTTTTTTTTTTTTTTCTTTTTTTGGTTTTGAAATGGACTTTGTGTGTGTTTTTGGGCTATTGGACTTGTAAAGATTGGGCTAGTGAAAGAGGATTTTTTTTTTTTTTTTTTTTTTTTAATGGAATTTAAAAAAAAAATTGAGGTGAGTGAAGGGATGTAGTGAGTGAAGTGTTGCCAGCAAAAATATGGGTGAATGATGGAAAAAGTTGGTGAATGATGCGGCATAAGGGGATTGGTTGGGAGTGAGTGATGGGATTTTGGGTGAAAGAAGTGTTGCCAACACCCTAAGAATAAGGGTGCGTTTGGTACCCATTCCTGGGAATCAACTATCACTATGAAAGTGATAGTTGGTGTTTGTTTAGGGTGCCTGGGCCCACAACTATGACTATGAAAGTCCATTATTTTCCATACTCCATATATGGCTAGAGAGTGGGGAATGGAACTTTCATAGTTGAGTACTATCAAACTCATACTCATTGTCATTCCTCCCAGTATACCAAACGCACCCTTAGTAAATAGGACTTTGACTATTTGTTTTTGGAATTTTCACACCAGTGGTAATAAAAACAAACATTATCAACGTCATCTCAGCGTCATGTTATCTTCTCTTTTCACAACATCACCACAACATAGTGTATAGAGCCGAACTGGTTTAACTTCACTCACTATATTTTTAGGGCCCGTTTGGTTGGCACCCGTGTCTTTTGGATTTGACTTTAATGATCAAAATATTTGTTTGTTTCAAAAGATGGGATTAAAATTTGGGGATAAGACCCACTTTTAGTTACTATTTGAAATGTCATGCCCCTTGCTAGGATTTGCAAGGATTTAAAAAATTGTGGGTACCATATTACTTTTCTCTCTATCTCTTTCTTCTTATAATATTTAAAAATAATAAAATTTAAGTTTAATTAATATTTTAAAATTAAAATAATTATTTATTTATAAACTAATATATTCTCTCTCTCCTACATTAAATCTAAATCCAAATCCTAATCCAAATTTAAATCAAAATCCAAATCCTAATCCTAAACTCATCTACAAACCAAACGGACCCTTAAAAATCACAGTGCAAAATCAATAGGATTCGGTATTAATTTTTCTTATTATCTCAACAAAGCTACAAGTAAGGTGTTTGCCTTTGCTAGAAACAATTGTTGATTTTCAATAAAAAATATATCAACGATTGATAATTTAAATTGTACCTTTGTCCACGCTAACCGAAAAAAGAGAAAGAAAAAAGAGAAAATGAATGGACTAAAGCGTTCACAAATATTTATCGTTTGATATATCGATTTATGGTAAATTGCAAAAATGGTTCTTAACGTTCCACGAAATTGCAAAAACGGGACCGAGACAAAAAGTAGCGCAAAAAAGACACCAACGTTCCACATTTTCGCAAAATCGCCACCGATAGGCCTTTTTCGTTAATTTTCCCGTTAAGTGTCACGTAGTTGAGGGTAGTATCGTCATTTCATATCCTTTTTTATCTCCCGCCAACTTTCGGGGGACTATTTTTTGTGAAAAGGCCTCTCAATGGCTAATTTGCTAAGTTATTTTCAGGTTTCATATTAAATTGTCAACGCCTTCACACACACACACACAAGCAGAAAAACACACACACACACCCGTAATCAAATAATTATCATTCCCTTTTCTAGTAACATGTCTCGCTGTCTTGATCTCGGATGCTAACCCATTACCGGCGAGAGGTTGAGGAGGACATTCATCATGCACAAGAGTTGATGAGTAGGTGCCAAAAGCTGTCTGATATGCTCCGTCTTAGGGGGGACCTAATTTTGGAGCTCCAAAACATAAGGGGCTCGAGAACTGCAAGGGCCAATGTGATCAAGCTTAGGAGGATTCAGTCAGCTGATATGAGAAAGATGAGGGGGTTGATGAGGATGCTTAGGCAAACAAACGACAGCATTGTTTCCAAGATTGAGTTTGCTGTGAGGCAAACTTACATGTGAAGGGGTTGGGTGCTGGATGATGCGGGTGGGTTGTTTTGTTGTGTTTTATTGTGTTTGATGAATGTAGGTAGTAGGTGGTTGGGCACTTGTGGAGTTGTGGTTTCTTTTGTTCATTTTAGTGCCACTGTCGTAGTGTCGTAAGCTAGGTAGATGTAGGTGATGATGTTGTTAGGGGTTGTGGTTTCCCCTTAAGATTGTAAATGTATCCCTATAGTTTATGAATGAAAGGGGTCGTTTGATCCCGTTTGTCTTGATATACATTCACAAACATGAAACTGACATAATTGAAACCATAATACAATACACAAACACATACGTTTAAATGCTACTAATCAAAGCAAATAACAGAACCACAAAACAAACTGAAACATATTATGCATAGGAGTCAAGCTTGACTAAACATTTAACCCCATATGAAATACTTCAATTTACATAATATTGTTCGGCATGTACCAAAAAAGTTTAACCCATCACAATGCCTGTCCACACCCTTTGGTGTATTCGAAACAGAGGTAGAATAGTTCAAGTTACATTAGTCAAATTACATTACTAAATACAACTAAATTAAAGTGTTTTAGTTTCTACACATTACATATTCCCAATAGATGGACCCATATGTCAATCTTCAAACCTTCTACTTGATGAATATTCAAACCTTCTACTGGATGAACCAACATGTGATCAACAACACCTGCACAGTCAATATATGCAATGAAATGAGGTTACTATAATAGGCAATGCAATGTGTTCAAAATATTTGCTAAACAGTTCATTAGACTCACCTAGTCAAAATAACACCACATTGTTACCCATTGATCTTGGTGCCCGTAGACCCAGTACGCAATTAGTTATTCTTGGTTTCAAAATACCACCACCATTTGCTCCCACATTCACTGAACCAACACCTGGTGGGTTCTTAATATAACCACCGTCTCTAATGACAATACCAGCCATTTTGTTCCTGTTAACAACATCAGCCTCATCAACCTCATCAACCATCTTTCCTTTTCCCTTATCCACAGACCTCTTCACCCTCTTTTTATGTTTCCCGAATTCTGGTTGTGAAGCATCAACATCATCCACTTTCCTATAAGTTTTTGAAGTGCTAGTCCTAAAAGGAGTTGAAGTAATAGAGCACCGCAAGCTGCATCTTCTTCTACCCACCCGACAACCTCCCCACCATCACCCTCTGCATCAATGTTGTTTAAATAGTAGGGAGATAACACTTGTTTTGTGTGAGCAACAAACAAGTCTACAAAACCGGCACAACAACCTAGCTCAATCATTGTATGCACATCATTGTCTGTGTAAATCAGCTTCAAACCTTCTTCTAATGATTTGCCAGGCACACAAAAGAACACAACCCATTTTTCTCCCCTAATGCGTGAAAACATATCATCCAGACCTAGGAAAAAGACATGTCTATCACAGACAAAGCCACACATTGTAGAAATATTCCCTTGTACATACCTTAATGGACCAAATTCAAAGACTCCATTATTGTGCTTGCGGAACAGAACTTCACCCCCAAAACCAAGTAAATATGCCACAATTTTAAATTCAAGCTGTCAAGACATACCAGCACCTACGAAACTAATGTTATACATGCTAAAGTCAATGCAGAAGTAGTCAATGAAACAATTATGCAGGCTCAAGTGAAGCAGAGCAATGCAGGGTTGTATATCTCACCACATAGTTGTAGTTTAGTTAATAAGTTAATGTGGTGATATAGAAACCAATCTATTTTGTTCCTGATACACTCAAGATACACAATGTGAAGACTTACTTACAACCAATGTGAAGACTTACTTATAACCAATGTGAACATGCAGTACTTTCGTAATGCAAAACACTCTCTATAGCAGTACTTTAGTAATGTCAAACACTCTCACTTATGATATTCTAACACCCTACTTAATACAAATACTCTGTTTATCCTAAACCTAAGAAAGGGGATGCATATAAAAGTCTATCAAACATATCATAGCATCCTACGTAAACAAATTTAAAATGGCACATAAATGAAGTATACTACATTAACATACCAAGATCCGTATGCTCTTCCTTCACCTTCCTCTTCTTGCCAGTCCCATTTGCCATTCCCCTCTTCATTTTTTCAGTAACTGTACTCGGATTAGAACTCCCCTCATTCTTCTTCTTGCCAGCCTCCTTCTTCTTGCCAGTCCCGACAGGCCTTCCCCTCTTCCTTTTTTCTGTAACTGTACTCGAATTAGGACTCATATCCTTCTTTTTCTTGCCACTCCCAACAGGCCTTCCCCTATTTCTTTTTTTTGTGACTGTAGTCGGAATAGGACTCCCCTCCGTCTTATTCTTGCCACTCCCAACCGGCCTTCCCATCTTCCTTTTTTCTCTGCAACTACCTCATTGGAGCAACGGCTACCACTTCTAATGGTAGGAATAGATATGGCACCGCTAGCACCCACATTTGGTTTATTGAAGGTTCTATTCCACATCCATTGAATAATTTCTTCAATCATCTCCTTCCCTATGTTTGCATACGAACCATACTTGGCAATAACTTTATCACCAAATTCATCCAAAACATCCTCAAAGACTTCATCATTTAATAAAACCTTGCCCCATGACATTTCGGATGATTCCTCCCCCCCCCCCCCCTATCAACAAGCACTTTCCCTTTTCATTCTTATCATTATTCGCCATAACTGGGTTTAGTTGTTGCGATTTGATTTTTTTTATGTTAGGGTTTGACGGTTGATTATCTACACAATGGTTGGTTGGTTTTGGTGATTTATTGTACCCTGAAAAAGCACACAGCTTTAAATACATAGTTTACGTTGTTTGCAAAAATAGTCCCCCGAAAGTTGGCGGGAGATAAAAAAAAGACATGAAATGACGATACTACCCTCAACTACGTGGCACTTAACGGGAAAATTAACGGAAAAGGCCTCTCGGTGGCGATTTTGCGAAAATGTGGAACGTTGGTGTCTTTTTTGCGCTACTTTTTGTCTCGGTCCCGTTTTTGCAAATTCGTGGAACGTTAAGGACCATTTTTGCAATTTACCCATCGATTTATTTAAAAATTATGTTGAAATTGTTGACTAGCGAGTGGCGACACACCTTATTCAGTTTTTTCATTCGGGGTTTTATTAAACCTCTTATTCACCAAAGTAGGTAGACGTGTTCATCGGGTCGGTTTTCGGGTTTGTTGGTTGTATGATTCGGGTTTATCTGTTTGAAAATTTTTTAAGTTAATACCGAAACCAATTATAGAACGGGATAAAACTAAACAATATACCAAATTATAATTCGGTTTAATTTCAGTTAAAACTAAGAAAACCAAATTCAAGTACACATAAAATATAATCCAAAAATCATAATAAAAACCTAAAAGTTAAGATAAAATTATCAAATCAAAATGTCTCACAAAATGCTCAAAATAAATCAGCAAAAAACCAAAATGTTTCACAACTTAAAAAAGGTAAATAAAAAGCAAAACATGATAAAATTTTCTTCAACAACATTCTTAAGAAGTCTTATTAGCTTGAATATTTCATCTTCAAGCACTTAAACCTAATTGAATATTAAGACTGTTATTTAGGATTATAAGATAGAAACTATGTATATTTATATTATCATTTTTTTATGTAAATAGAGATATTTGGTTTCTTCGGTTCGGTTTGGTTATATTTTTGTCAAACTATAGAAACTATGTATATTTATTATTGTTTATTAATTGTTAAGCTTTTTCACATGTTTAGATAGATCTAATATTGGGGAAGACCCCATAATTATTAAAATCAATTATGTGCTATGTGGTATGTGATTAGCTTTGGCCTACGCAATTGACTTGTCAATGTATGTGGCTCACTTCCATTAAGAGGTGAATGCCCTAGTTAATTATATGCATATAAAAACCTAGAATTGATTTTGTTAGGATCATTTCTAAAAGGAATGCATGTGGCTAATTGTTTCACTTTATTTATTATTGGTTGTTATGTTTTCTTTGATTACTTGTTTTATTGTTAATTGTTTCACATGATGTTAGCAATAAAAGGGTAATTTTTTCATAAAAAAAATAATACGGACTAATAATGGTGAAACCCTAAGTAATAAAGATTGAATCTTGCGGAGTCTTATGTGCCAACAACGGTTCCCTTCGCACAGTAATTCGCTCCAAGGCGAGACTAACAAGATTCATACTTTGTTACATGTTTTGAGATTGAATCCAAAAACTTTTGCTTGATTGATGTTTTGTACAACATGCTTTTAAAAGTAACTCTTTTAAGACAAATTCATAATCGTGATATGAAGGCTTAGAAAAGAGCCTTAGAGTCTGCCTTGGTTATCACAATCTTGAATACGTCTTAAACGAATTTCTTTTAAAATCATTCTTGTGGAAAGTCATCTTAGGGTTTTTAAAACCTCAAGTAAAACTTTGTGTATAAAAAGTTTTTATGAAAACTTATGCTATAAATATGAGTGCATGCATCTTTATACATATTTTGATTGACATATCAAAAATTGAATACCCTTAAAATTTAAGTTACATGTCATCTAACTATAAGAAACACTTGAAGTTATTATTTAGTAAACGTGAGACGCAGGCTAAATTTTAATGACAAGGTAAATTTCCGAGTGTGCGTGAGACCACACATGGAGAATTTGCAGTTTCTAAGTTAGACGACTTAATTAAGTTGATGCGTGAGACCTAGAACTTAAGGCATGAGATGGGATGAAACATGCTTACAGGCAAATTGATGAATCAATTTGATGTAAATCCCATAAATGGTCTAGGAATTGGAAATCTTGTTTGCCAATTATTGTTCGACAGATTACCATCTTTTATACTTTCACCACTAGCAGATCAACTGATGTGGTGGAATCTATGTAAAGTTGGATCCTAGATTTTCAAGAAAATATGTTGGTTATATGAATATATCCTTAGGTATTATATTTTCTTGGAAATATAAATTATCGAAAATACTAAAATTGAATTTTGTAAATTCTTTTAAATGTATTAATGCAACATTAAAACCATAAACGTAAGTTATTCTTTTATCAAGTAAATTGATCTACACCCGTATGGGTTTTTGGTTAGAGTCAATTTTACTAAAAGAACAAACCTAGTCTTCTTTCCATTAGGAGAAGTGTGAGACTTAATCCTATTCCTTTTCATGAATGAGAAAGGTATAATAGGAAAATTAGAATTGTCTAAATTCTAAATACATAACTCATAGCAAACTTTAATAGTTATGATTATTCGCACTTTATGAGTTATTTAATTAGAATCTAGACTTGTTACTGCAAAATGGTAAAAGACAATAAGATTATTTATCTAGTTGTTTTGATTTGACCATTTAAAGATACTACATACAATTGTTGGTATGGTAGATCTCTTTATGAAGAAATTGCATGTCCAATTTTTCAAGTTAAAAGTTTGCAATGTGATGAATCACATTTACGTAGTAGAATACATTCTTTTAGAACCTATATATAATTGTTGGAATGGGTTTTCTTAAAAGATGTAGGAAAGCAAATAGTACACTATTTCCTTTCACTGATTAATGAAACATTTACAATGTTGTCAAATTCAGTGGGAGTAGTGTGTTCTTATGGCTGAATAAGGGATTATTGTAATGTTCTCTAATTCAGTGGGAGTTACAAGACTTATTGTCTTGATTGTAACTTAGATTATCTTTTGAATGTCTCAAGGTAATTACTTTTCAAATATAGACACTAATATTTTCAAGGATAGTCATGTGCGTTTCCTTAATTGAGTAACTCTATATCTACTAGTTATGCTTATGACACAAATCATATTGTTCACATTAACAAGCGCATGCGTGTTGTTTATATGATACATGGTGTTGTACCATGCACAAGTGGGAGAAATCTTCATTATGTGCAAAGTACAACACATAAGAATATGATTTAAAGGATTCTCTTAACTGCAAAGTAAGAGATTATAATTCTAATTAGATTAATACATCTAATCTAAGAAACACTTGGTGTTGAAATTTAGTAAACGTGAGACGCAGGCTAAATATTAACAACAAGGTGAAATTCCATGTATGCGTGAGACCAACATAGATAATTTACTGCTTTTAAATTAGACATCTATTAGAACATGTGTCAATAACAATATGACTTCAACTTTAATATTTATGTATTATTGGAATGACATAAATGCATGAAGTAATATAATACTACTTCAATAATTATGTATTATTAGAATGATATAAATAAAAGAAGTAGTGTGTTAACCTGAAAATATTATTGAAACCAAATGTTGGTGTTCATGATTACTTTAATTATACATGTTTATACTTTATTGTATAGTTATAAACATGAAGTTTTTCAAGTATTACAAGACTTATAATAAAGTAAGACGTTAGCTTGTTATGGCCTTTTAATTAAGACATATACAAGAAGTCATTGAGTTGATCAATGATTAATAACGTGTAGTGGGATTGTAACAGTTTATGTATTCTTTCTAAGACATGAACATGAAGTGACTTGATTAATAAGTACTTGGGTTATAAAGCATGCAATTGGCTTGAAAATACTATTATATCATTAAGTTGATTTAGTTGGTAAAATAGACAAGCTAAAAGATATATGGTTATCTTACATATTGTTAGATTGTCTTACAATATGAGTTCAAATGAAATACTATATTATAGTATGTTCAGTTAGGAAATCAAACCCTTGTTGTAGTGTTTGGTTCAAGATAACTACATCTTCTTATCTTCCAAAAGTTATCAAGGTTAGAAATTGAGTATGGATTGAATATACTCAATTAGACTCCTAGAAGATTAATAAGACGTTATTGAATTATGAAATGTGATGAATCACATTAAGTCTTAAAATTGAAGTTCTGAATTTGTTAAGCTACTAATGTGAAGGTTATTAACAAAGAACTATCAATGTGTATTTGTAATGTCCTAAAAGAGAAAATCGGATTGTTGCTCTAATTGCTAAGTATTTTTATTCAATAAAATACTAAAGGCAAGTGGGAGCATTTTATCTTGATAAGATAAAATTACAAGATACATAATCTTCTAAAAACATACTAGTAAAAATCATGATGAGGTTTAACATGTAAATGATAAACTTCGAGATGATGGAATTATCATTCATAGATCCACTTGGATATCTCAGATATTTAATGAATATACTGACGATTATATGATGTAGTATTACCAAAATAATGAATTGGGTAAATTACTCATAATATGAATGTTATAGATGATGTTCATAAAGATATTCAAATTTAAAATTTGGTTTATCTTAATTCTTAATGGTTAGAGAATAAAGATGAGTTTATTAAAAGATAATGTAACCTTAGTAGGTTAAATCTTTGAGTAGAAATCATATGAACAAAATTGTACACATATCTTAATGCATGTCTTATGACAAGATTATTAATCATACTTAAGCAATTAACTATGATTGAATACTCTTTCCTAAGCATATTAAAGATACAAAGATGGTAATTGTCATATTTATATGAATATGAAATTTGACAATGAATATCAAAAACTATTTCTTGAATGATTACTTGAGCGAGGACGATAAGTAATTAAAAGAAGTTTACGAATTCATGTAAATCTTTGGAAGTATACAAAGTGCAATAATCCATGAATGGATAAATGCATGCATCTAGGAGATTAATCTTATGTTTAATTATTATATCCATGTATTGATTTATAATTGAAAAAAGATAATTTCTAAGTATTCCTGAAAGCTAGTGGGAGTATTATGTTTGATTTACTAAATCATATATATTGTAGAGTAACATTCCATACAAGTAAAAGGTTAGACTTAATTTGGAATGAAACTTTACTTGAAAGATTTAGGAAATAAAACATACAACATTGAAACTAAAGTTTATTATTAAATGAACAAGTGCGGTAAATAAATTCTTAATAGAATATGATATATTATTTTGGATAACTAAATGGATATACATATTTGTAAAGATCAAACATGAATAAAATCTAAGTTTGACTGAATGATTTTCATGTGCATTGTATTATTGTTGTATCATGCTTAAGTGCTTAATGATTTGACAATATTTTATATCCAATTAAAAGTTATTAATATAACTTGTGTAATAGATATTCTAAAGGAAAATGTTTGAAATTAGAATAATGATCCTCAACCTGGAAAAGCTCCTAAACATTACACAATGGATATTAAGTTTACGGAAATTTTAAAGAGCATATTGTGGTTTATATACAATGATGCTGGTTTAATTGAGATGACACTCAATAACTAGTCATGAAGGATTTCATGAGAACTGGTTGTGCTCAATTAAAAGCATAGTTGCATTAAACATTAAAGAATTAGAATACTTTAAACTTTAAAAGGTTTGAAAGTTTGATTGTCATAAGTTGGTAATTGAGGATATCACACCATTTATGAAAAATTATGTGGCTATATCAAGATAGTTGGATATACACATACAAGAATTTTACTTATTGAATTCTTGAAAGAAGTATTCTCAAAATTCGAATAGATCATAGTTAGATGAAATAATGCCTTGTCAACAAGTATGATTGTCATTACTTGAGGCATAATTGTCAACAAGTCATTACTTGAGACAAAATTCATTAACTAGAATTATCATGCGTTGATCTATTTAGTGTTTGGATAAAGGACATTAAGCAATTATTATTTATAATGAATTAAAGTACTTAGTACGTTTGTTTTCATTAATAATAAATTGTGTCCTATATTTGCATGTTTAAATCCGTGAATAACTTATGTTATTCTAATTTGTCCATTGTTGATTATTGATATGGGAATATCATTAAACTAAGACAAATCTGAGTATTGGTTAAGAATATACTTGAAAGTATATTGATGCGTTGACATACCAATTTCACATGATATTCGATGAATTGAATATAGATTTTATCCCAACTACATGATTTTACTTTATGGATCTTGTCAGTAAGTAAATCATGAATTTGTTATTCTCAGACTTGAGATACCAGATAAGAGTCATGGATGTAGTGCATTTTTGTGAAGCAATCTACCGCTCACCGTAACACGGAGTTATAAGGGTTGTTTTCAGAAGTGTTGCAAAATCCATGGGTTATTCTTGTAGTCAAGAAAGAATTTGTTCCTTCAAATTCGTTTTGAAGTTTAATACTGCTGGGCCCCTCGTATGGTTGTCAAGATGTTTGCGTGCGCACGCCCAAAGTCTATCTGGAATACGTTCAGATGTTTTGATAATCTTGCTCAATCATAAACAACGAGAAACAGAATTGTTAAATAAAGAATGACTGAGATCCATATCTTTATTAATGTGGTATTAGAAACAAAAGGATAATAATAATGATGAATCATTAAAGGTTTTTTCCAGGAAACCTAGCTCGAGTTGGTCTAGGGCCATTGGCGTGTTGCTAGACGCTAACTAATGTCATAACGCTATTAATAGATATTTAAGTGGGAGCTGTTGGAGTTTGTGGATATATATATATATATATATATATATATATATATATATATATATATATATATATATATATATATATATATATATTAATATTCGTATGACTAGAATCGAAATCGAGACCACGGGATTACACACTTTACGTATGAGAATTAAAGTTTAATAATTTAATATAAAATGTTGTATTTAATTATTAATTACACAAAACAAATAATGAATGTTAGTAATTAATGAAAATTGACTAACATACAAAAGATAAGGACTAAGGATAAAAAATAGAGAACAAGAAGAATATAGAACTCAAGCCCTAACTTGTTTCCTAAGTTTTGTATACTATAAAAACAAAGTCAAGGATTTTATTTTGTGGACTATAGTACACACGTTAAAATCCAAAACTTAAAACACCACTTTGTTTTTCCGGTCGACATATATAACTGTACGCATGCACATGTACAGTATGTACATTCAATGGTTTACTTTTCTTTTGTAACACTGTTCGACAATGACAAGCCATAAAGGTGATTTTGGTGGTTTGCATTTGTTAGTCGATTGATTTTGTTTTAAAACAAATATATTGTTTTGTGTATTAATTTGAACTAGTATTTACTTTAATTCGTTAATAGTACGTGTGTACAAAAACGTGGTACAATCACACTATTAATTGTATCTTGGATGGATTAACAAAACGGTAAGGGGTTAATTATTAGATCTCTAATTCACATAAACCCTAATTAGGGTTCATCAAAGAATTCAAGATTGCATACGATACGTTCTTTATTTTTGTTTTAGTTAACCTTTATATGTTATACTTGATCATACGCTTCCGCATATATGACTACTTGTTATTAGAATATATATATATATATATATATATATATATATATATATATATATATATATATATATGATTGTCATGGTTATTAAATTCTAACAATTTTAAGTTTGGCCTAAATATTGTTCTTTTTGTTTTTATCGGCACATGAATATTTCATATTTAAGTTTTTTTAGAGTTGGTACTACTTACTTACTGAAAGTAATTAATACGTACTACGTAATCCTGTACTGTTAGTAGATAATTTGTTCGAAATATTTATTAATCATGCACTAAACATGACTTAATAAATATTGTTTAAGTCGTTATCACAATAATAATGTTCTGAGAATTTATAATGGTATTTGGTAAAGAATAATTAAAGTTACTTTTAGTGACTTTCAGAATTAATTATGAAGATCTTCTTTAACAATTTCATTAAAGTAATAAAGAAAGGTCCAACTTGAGGAATGGGCAATATTTGGTCAAATATATTTTTAACAATCCTATAAATATTATTACCAAATGTTCTAGAGAAATTTCTTGACGATATTTGTGCTAGTTTTAAAAACTTTGAAATGCCTCAAGTTTAAGTACTTCAATTCAGATAGTTTAATGTATCAAAATTTTGGTTAACTACATTTTAAGTTGCATTATGAAGCATATATATATAGATAAATTAATTGTTGTAGTCATAGTAAAATACTTGTTTCATGTTACAAAATTATTTCATTCACAATTTTAATGAACATATAATTTTAGACTTGGTTTTTTTAAAATGAATGTTACACTCACACAATTTTCATAAAAAGAAATCCGCATATATGTAGCAAGTGACATATATCAATAGAATGTGTATTAAGTTTTATTTTTCTTGTTTCCACCTTTATAATTAAGTTACGCATGTATGTGTGGATTTCTTTTTGTAAAAAATTTGTGAGCGTTGCATTTCTCGTTTTTTAAATATCAGTGTGCGTGTGTGTGAACAGGGGCGAAGCTTCATAGGGGCCGGGGGGCGCCCGACCCCCCGGAATTTTTTTTGCGATGTAGGAGGTATATAGTTTTCGTATAGAAAAATTTCGGTATATTCGGTTTCGACCCCCCAAAAATTTCGGTATACCTGAAATATAGCCTTAGAAAAAAAAAAATTTAGATCCCGACCCCCTACTTACAAAATCCAGCTTCGCTACTGTGTGTGAAGTAATCATGGAATGATTAAATATACTAAAGAAAGAGATCTCCACAATCTACACAGGTAAAGCACTTGCTTTTGTATTGGATATGTTTGCCATTAAAAGTAAGCACCAAAACAAAGCATTACTTTCCACGACACCAAACATTTTGGGGTGAAATTTAAAAATCAGATACATACAAAAATACATTTTTCCTTGTATTTTATGTTACATATAATACAAAATTGGATTATTAACTCTTCATACGCAAACTGTGCACAGCGAGTATAAGTAGCTTTCGATTTTGAAAGGTTTTCTTGCCGTGAGTTGATATATTTTTAGAATAAGGAGAAGTACAATATGCAATTAGTAAGCTTACAGTTGATGTCTATAATCGAAAGTGACAGTTAAGTTACTCACTCATAAACAAGAGCAACAAAAATCGGTAAACAGACATTAGATAGCTAGAATATTCCAACCAAAAGCATATCACATGTATCACATGATACATTTATTTTATTCATGAATATGATAACTAATACCTAAAATTATGTATGTACATCAATGACAGAAGACAGCTTTGAAAGAAAAACAACCAAACTTAACAATCAACTATGCATAAACAATATCATACGTATAGCCTAGAAACCAACTGTTTTCGCTCTAGTTCATTATGTTATGAAACGGGCATTGGTAGACAATTCTTGGTGTTGTGTGCGACGAAATCTTTAACTGTGAATCCAACTTTTTCGAACTTTCCCTCTTCATTACTCTCTCTGAATTTCAAGTAATCCAAGCAAACAAATGGCTCATAAAGTCTTGTATTCTCATTGCCCACGACTTCATTAGGAGCCAAGATCACCTTCTCGTCTTCAAAACACCAAAAGAAAGCAATAGAAAGCCGGTTTACTGGTTTCTTCAACACCACTCTATGTTCGGATGATATGAACTTGTCGTTGCTCCAAGCTTGTAATAAGTCGCCTATGTTTACAACCAACGTTCCTTCACTTGGAACAATGTCCATCCATTTTCCGTCTTTTGATTTAACTTGTAAACCTCCTGTTTCGTCTTGATACACAATTGTTATGCAACTCATATCAGTATGCATACCTAGCCCCTCAGTGGTTTCTTTCTCCTCTAAGTCGGTTGGTGGTGAATATCTGTTTATTCTTAAATAACCGTGACAATTATTGAAATCAGAATCATATAATCTTGTGTCAAATCCATCTCCTAAGATCATTAACACGATCTTCATGATCTTCTTTGACAATTCCGTCATTTTATTCCCATATTCTTCCAATATCTCACTACAAAAGCAACGAAATATGTTTTAGATGGTGAACTCGATCAAAAGCTCTAATTAGTTGCAATGTACACTTTTTTGGCTTGAGGTTTGTGACTATTTTGTAAACAAACTTTTTGTTTCTTAAATGATCTTCGCATCAGTGTGAATATAGAACAAGGTTGTCAACAAAACCAGCATTAGGTCCTCACACATATAAAAAAGACATCAAGTAGAAAGTTTTTAAATTTTGTAGACACTATTTCTTGAAACCTAATACTCCATACTCGATTAATTACTTTAGCTAAAGTAAGATTTAGTAGGTAAAACGAAAGAAATTAAAAAGGCTAAAGTATGTCAAATGAAACATTTTTTTAACTGCCTAATTGCTTATAGTTTAATGCAAATTAACCATTAGAATTGCGTACAAATAAAAAACCATTGATCGTGTTTAGAAAATAAAACATTACTTTAAACCGAAACTACATATACAACGTTCTAATATGAGAAACCATTGACTACATACTTAAAAACTGTGTACTTACAACATTTACCTGAATTCGTGTCGGTTTTCATGGAATATGACATCAATAGAATCTTGAGCAGACGAATGAAAATCGGGTCCAGAAACCCTCAAACTTTCAAAATAAGGAGATGCAATAAAATGAGGAGTGTAAGTTTTTACAGATGAAGAAGGACCAAGTTTAAGCTTTGTCTCACTAGAAAGATCAAATACATGATTAGAGAACGAACGAATATCTTCATAAAGGCTTTTCGAAATTCCATGATTAACGATATTGAAGAAACCCCATTGATGACAAGCTTCAGAAAGTAAAGATATGGAAGAAGGATTTAATGGCTTTGAAAGGTCTATACTTGGGAGATTTAGTGTTGTTTCAAAACAAGAATTTGAAACCATTTTAGTATGTAAAGAAATACTCCTCAAAAAGTGTTTGCTTAATTTGTGTCTTGGTAGGTTTTAGGTGTAGGCCGTAGGGTTAGTTAGTTATTTATATAGATTCTATCATATAGTTAGTTGATCAAAAGGTGGTTTGTTTCTATTTTGGATTTATTTATTTCGTTATAATATTAAATATGGTTTTTTAACGGCAACTAACTATCTCATATTACAAATAAAAAAAATCAATCTTACGATATCTTAGACAAGATTTGAATCCACAACTATTTAATTGTGAAACATTCTCACTTATGGGATATCATTGAGTCACAAGCCCTTTGACATTAAATATGGTTCTTATATAATCCGCAGGGGAATGATTAATCTCAAGAAGATGCCCAAAATTCATATTACATTAGGTGCAACACTTTGAAGTCACGAGTCCTAGCTATAGTAATTCACAATCGTGAAATGCATTGATTTACTAAGCATTTGAGAATGATCGATCGTGGTTCTTTCAGATTGTTCGACTCGTTTGATGTATCTAGTTATTATAAGTAGGGATGAGCATTTCGACCCGAATCCTGGAACCGAACCGGAACCGTACCGGTACCGTACTGAAATGGTACCGATCCCGATATACGGTACGGTACCGGGACTACGAAACAAGGTGAAAAAAAATCGAGACCACTAATTCGGTAAGGGACCGGTACCAAATCGGGAAATTCCCGAAAAAAAAAGGGGGAAATCCCGATTTCCCGGTACCGCTACCGGTATCCGAATCCCGTTCAGTACGGTACCGGTACCACTAATTTATGCTCGGAAAAAATCGGTACCACTAATTCGGTATGGGACCGGTACCGTACTCATCCCTAGCTATAAGAGATCCGATGAGAAGAAAAACTAAAATGAGAAGAATAAGATAGATTTCAAACCACACATTTTAAATAAAATAGAGAATTTTAAAGGGAGATACATCCACTTTTATAGGTGCATCTGAAATGTATGATTCTGGTTTCTTCTCATCTTTCTCATTTTAATTTTTCTTCTTATTTGATCATAACTCATCACTAAGTTATTTATTTGACGTTTTAACAATATGGTATAGCTTAGCATATTTTGTTATATTTATATGTAACTGAAGTACACCAATGACATGTTGTTCTCTTTACCCAATTGATTATGATTTCCTAAGAAGCATTGACACGCTCAACATGCATATAAAGTACTACCTCCGTCCCATTTTAATTGTCCGCGGGCCCGAATTTGACCGTAAATATTTTTGTTTGTATTATATAACACTTGATGAAATTTATATCATTGAAAAGTTCAACTTTTCAATGATATAAATTTCATCAAGTGTTATATAATACAAACAAAAATATTTACGGTCAAATTCGGGCCCGCGGACAATTAAAATGGAACGGAGGTAGTATAAAGTATAAACCATCCATGAGTACTATATCCTTTAATTGCAACTGGCTATATATCTAACTTGTTGATTAGTGACAACTATGACCATAAATAAAAATATTTGTCACCATTATATGACAACAAATATTAGATACCCTTCTAATCTATTTTCCTTCCTCTTATGTATACTTAAACTTTAGACTCGACTGAGATTCTATAAAACCTTCTCTATGTCGATTATAAACACAAGTTGCATATATTAAAAAGTTTGTGTCTCAATAGCACATCATGTTGTGCGAAAAACTCCTCAACTGAAATATTATATATTCAAGTCATGTCTATAAAATGTGAGATAATCGTTACGGAGTACTACTTATAAAATAAATTTGCTACTCTTGAAACTTAAAACTATTAAAAAAGAGTAAAGTGATTTGTCTAATCTACCATTGATTAAAAATTATAACAATATCTATTAAATTAATATTTTATATATTGTTTATTCTTCAAACTTTTAACATTTTTCATTTATATTTCATAGACTATTTTCTTGCAATAACTACAAATTGAACTTTTAAGCGTTGCATCAAGAGTCACATCAGAACCAAGTACACAAGTATTATTATTATTATTAGGGAAAATACTACCAAAATGTACTAAACTTGTCACCATTTCCAATTCTTTGTAGTGAACTTTTTTTTTCCTAAAAAAGTAACAAACTTTCATCGTTAGGCAATTCTGTGCATCGATGACGTCATACATTTGCATCGTCAGTCCATTTGACTAACGGGCGTTAATAAGTAACTTAACATTTGGTTATCGCATCATATACTTACATCGTTAGTCCTTTTTGAAAAAAAAAAGTTCACTACACAGAATTGGAGATTGTGACAAGTTGAGTACATTTTGGTGGTATTATTATTATTATTATTATTATTATTATTATTATTATTATTATTACCTGGTAAAATACACAAGTATAATTATTAGCCGCTATATATCATTGCTTTGTGTGAATATTCGTCTATCGAAAGATAATCGGTTGCTCGAAAAAAATACATGAGTTACATCTCAGAATGTTTATGCATAAATGAAGAATCCCCTGCCACCTTATTTATAATAAAACATTTGTCGACCTAAGTTAATAGAGTAGTAGTAAAACGGCATTTTTGCATTTGTCAACATGAGTTTACTACTCCTTCACATCATTTTTGTAATTTTCGTCACCTTTTTCTTATTAAAAAACTATATTATTGTCAAAATTAACAATGAAATTTGTTAAAACGACTCGGCCGCCCCGGATAACATGAACAAAAAAAACCACAGCTGTTTACCGTGTATTATTAACTTTAGTTCGTAGTTAAAAGAATAATTTTTCACCCTCTGCAAGCGCGAGCTATAAAATCTTGTTAATTTAGAATTCTCATTATTTCCTTTGTAATAAAAATTAGAAAGTAGAAAAACCAAAAGTATTGGTTGCTAGAATCAAACCCGCGCTGCCATATTTTAATGCAAAATGCTTCAGCATCTTAGCTAGCTAACTAGCTTCACTTATTCGTTATGCTTTGGGATTACATATTCGGCCAATTCAGAATTTAATATAAATTATTTTAAATGTAATCTAAGTTAATAATATTCGGTGAGTTATCTTCAGAGTTCATTAGAAACTAAGAAAGTCTTATCACTTTTTGAGGTGGAACTCAACCAAAGAAGTTCTTGAACTTGAAAGAAGATGATGAAGTTAGTGAGTACTGACAATAACTCGCTAACTCCTCAAAATCTCTTCAACAATCTAAAGCATTTTGAACTTAGATATTTAGAAAAAATATATTTGAAACTTTAGGCGAAAACTTTTTTGAGAAGATAAGTAGAAAATCACTTATCAAAAAAAGACAAAGAATTACAAGAGTTGGTAGAAATTGGTAACAGTTGTCAACATTGTTCTCTAAAGTATGACTAGACCCATTTCAAGAATAAAAATATTTAATTTAATTGTACTTTACAATTAAATGCTCGGCACGTCCATATTACCACACGGGGTATCCACATCGATCTTTACTTATATACGAGAATGTTATAAAAGAGTAAATGCTATCTCTTGGGATAAATGTAATACACATTAAAGAGAGCTTTTACTCCTCCGGTTAAAAAACTAAGTCCATTAACCCTTTCAGTGTGGTTAGGATAGTTATTTCTTAAACACTAACTTTTATTTGTGTTTAACTTAAGTGAGGAGATGATCAAATATTATAATTTAACTTAGATTGCTATTCAGCAAACATTCTTAGTAAATTCTTTGCCAGAGTTGTTTATGATTGAATCTCATAGGCATTTGATTCATTTCAAAAAAGAATTTAATTGTTGAAAATACTTGTGTAAATCTTTATTAAATTGATTATCTTTGTTAAAAGTTATTATACTTACTTTGCTAAGCATGAAAGTTGATTAAGTAACATCAGTTAAGGCCCGTTTGGTTTATGATGCTGCCGTGTTGGGATAAAAGATTGGAGTAAAAGTCAAAAACATTTGTTTGGTTAATCTCCAAGGTTTTTGAAACAGTATTTTAAACCCTCATATTCTGACTCCAAAAAAAAACCCACATAATGGGGTCACTTTGACAAAAACTCTACTTTTCATTAAAAGTTGAGTTATCTAGATTCGTGTATTAATTTTAACCACATATCAATTATTATTATTTTTAAATGGGCCCATCATAATAATATATAAATTGTGTTAGTACCTGGTCGATCACAATATATTATTATACATATTTATTTAATTTATCTTATTCTCAAATCTAAACCAAATTATAAACTAAATCCTAATCCAAATCTTAAACCCACTCCTAACCCACCTATAAACCAAACGGGCCCTTAATCTTTGTAAACAACAGCAAGTTTATATATTATTTATTTATTTATTTATTTTGAACAGATAATTCAATTCACGCCTCACAAATGGAGAAAATTTGAAGACAACAAGTTACATCGAACATACACAACGTAACAAGTTACGACAAAACAAGACATACACCATAATAGTTGTGACAGACTACAACAACACCATACAAGGGTGGGGGGAATCACCCGAGTGAGCTTTTTGCAGACACAACCATATGAAGGTGTAGCTTGACAAAAGTACATAAAGTACATAATACATACAAAGAAGATAAAAGTAGGCATCCTTAAAGGAGCCAGACCTAAACCTAACAGATCTAAAGCCAAAACCCAAGGCAGCATCAGGCCATCGATGGCAGACCGCAGCAGATCTGAGCAGAGGAGTCCGGGCAGTGGCGGCAGCAAACGACAAGCGGCGACAGCTGGGAGATGACAGATCTGTGGGTAAGGATTATTATTGAAAGCAAAGGAAAATACAAAAGAGCTCCGGATGGCCGGCCGAGACCGACCGCCGGAATTATTTAGAGAGAGGGTGTGGATCGGTTGGTGTTTTAGAGAGAGGTAGGAGAAGTTTTTAAACACAACAATTATGACGTTTGTGTTATATATAAATTTAAAATTATGTTTTTATGCTGAGAATCGAAATAATGATCATGTTGTGTAACATGGACAAGTTATAATCAAATGTTGATTTGTTTTGAACTTTTTTTATTGTTGTGTTAACGAGGCATCACAGAAAGAAGGAAATACGAGAATGATATGTTAAAGGAATTTGATTAATAGACCTAATACATAGGCCTAATTATGGACATAATGCTTAAAATACTTGTACAGTATATGCACTGTACAAGTATTTTAAGCATTAGGTCCATGATTAGGCTAATGTATTAGGTCCCCCTATCAAGGTTCATTAAATTAACATTATGGCGTCCAAAAAACTCTCTTATGCTAAACAAAATAATATATTTATTATTATTATTATTATTATTATTTTGGTTGCAAATATTAAGTAAATTTCTTGTTTTATTTTTAAGTATTTTTCAAAAAAAATAAAAATACAATAAGAGTTAAACTGAGGATTAAAATAATATTATTAAAAAATTAATAAATTTAAGAGTTAAAAGAAATTGCCGAAACGCCTAGTCCGCAAAAGAGGTCCACTCCAAATGGCCAGTCTGCTAGAACCGGATCAAACAAGGAAACCAGGTTCAGTTAGAAACTAAAAGCCGATTCACAACAAGAGTTGACTACTTTCGTTGACCCGCCATTAAACTAGTCCTGACCCGGGTCTGAGTCTTTGACTCGCCATTAAACGAGTGTTGACCCTAGTTTGAGTCTTTGACCCGTCAGATTTTCTTTTCGAGAGATGTGGCCCAATCTTCTTCCGTCAGATTATTCAACGATTATTTAACCATTACTTTCTTTTTACTGTTTTATTACATCCTTTATTTTTAAGTTAATTTAATTTTTTTTAAAGGCAATTTAAATTTGTTTTAAGTATTGATATGAGATCTTTTATATAATAAAACAAAACTCATATTGAGTACTTTCGTATTTCGAAAAAAATAATATTTTTTTATTAGTTAATATTTTAATTATTATTTTTTAATTTAAAATTTTAAAAATTTATTTACAAAAAAATATAAAAAAGATGCAATACTATACAAGTAGAAGATATATAAAAGAAAATATAGATAAGATGCAACTAACAACAGTATTAAATTTTTGAAATAATTATCTTTAATAATAAACAAATATAATTAAAAATTATAAATCAGACAAAAAAATGATTAAATTATTTGTTTTTTAAAACAATAAAAATATATCATAAAAAAAAATTAAAAAATCCGCGCATGCGCGGGTATTATAACTAGTTAGTATAATCATAAATTATCTAAATAAATATAAACTGAACAAACCTTATTCATCTATTTTTCAAAAATAAATAAATAAAAATAGAAAAATAAAAAAATACATTTCAATCTTTTTCGGGTTAATGATTTCTAAATGTATTCAACTTGCCACATTTTACTAAGTTGTGTACGGAACTTTTAATTTTGCTAACATTGGGTCTGAACTTACTAATCTTTGCAAACTTGTGAACTAACGGGGTGATTAAGGTTTTCTGTTAGATTTATTTACATAAATCGTCCTTCTCATTAGTACCAACTTGCAAAATACGTCCTAACGGTCGTTAAATGAGTAATGCCACGTGTAAGAATGTGAGTGGTGCCACGTGGCATCGAGTCGGGTCTAGGTCAGGTCGGGTCGGGTGCCACGTGGACCACTGAGGTGGTGCCATGTGGCATGGATAATATTACACTAATTGCCAGGGGCGGTGCTGAGAACGTCAAAATAAAATTAGGCCCGGCACGAAAAAAAATGCCCATATATTATAATATCTATACACCAAAATCAAGTACGAAAAACCAAAAATACGAACAAAAATCATTCTTGCAACAAAAGTATTACTTCAACAAAATAAAATATATTTAAGTGGGTTGTGCCTTCACCATTTTGTCTTCACAATCGTTTTTGACTTTTTGGATTAAATGATTAATAGGTTTATTTTTAAGTGGGTTGAGCCTAGTACATATAATGGGTATAAAAAATTTTTAGTGCCCCTTAGTGGGTTGAGTCCAGCTCGGTTGCTGATAGTGCGCCGGCCCAAAACCGCCCATGCTAATTGCACTGGATGGGAATCGAACCAGGGGTGTGTTGGTCCCTTTTACTTGGTTAACAATAACTACAAAGCTAAAGTAACCAAGTTGTATGACTTTAAACAAAGATGTATAAAATGATTAACAATAAAGTAACGTAGATATAAGAGACAATATTTTTCAACGTTTAATTCTTTATTATAAGTTAATCAAAAAGAATCGTACCCAAGTGTTTGCGGAATAACACTTGGGATTGAAAACGACAAGTGTGGTATTGACTCCTCTCTAAACTCAAACAATGTTGAGTGACAACTTTCAGGACCCACTGAGCTATCTCAGGGGTTATGTTGTTCTTTGGAGGAGTAAAAGTGGTTTGTGAATGCTTTGCATTAATTGCACAAACTTGTTGACTTTTACTCCTCACTTATGCTACCTATTTATACACAAATATGAACAACCCTATTATACAATGGACCTAAGTGTTCCTCAATAAAATCTTGATAGATTTTATTCTCTGACTTGGGAAACTTCTTTGAGTTAAGTCCAAAAGGCACTTTCTGATGACAGCCTGGTTTTAACCATTTGGGGAAAGTTTGACCTTAAAGTGATAAAGCACTTTAGTGAAACAGATCAAACTTTCCTGCCCAGTCCCGCCAAAACTTCAGTCTTCAAGTCATCAGTCTTCAGTACCATAATAGTTGTTGAGGAGTCTTGGGGTTCAGTGAGTTATTGTCATCCTCACTGAACCCATCACCTTCTTCTTGGCTTAGATCACACTCACTGAGTTCCGCCTCACTGAATGGAGAACCTTTCTTCTTAGGCTCGGTCTAGGCATCCTGAAGATGACTCACTGAGTTACTGTTCACTCAGTGACTTGTTTACACTTAGGTTATTTTACGTTCAAATCCTTGTTAGAAGAAGATTGGGGACTTCAGTGACCCAACAATCTCCCCCTATTTGAACATACAAATAGCCTAAGTGTTTCTTGATTCAGTGTGAGTTGGTAGGGGTCTTCATCTCTTACTGAATGTTGATGTAATTTTAAGTAGGACACATAATTTAACAAAAACATCAAAGTTTATTAATAGCTATTACAAGTCCTACAAATTACAAATAAATAAAAGATAGTTGTTGCAGATCAGATGTTCAGGTGGTATCCAAGGTTTTCAAGCTTTGCTTTCTTTGATCTGAGTAGGTGTCTTTCAGGATGCTCATTGATCATTGCTTCCAAGTCCTGGCAGAATCTTTTGTTCTCATCACTCTTGATGGGGGACGCCAACATGAGGTATATGAGCATTGCTTTGATTCCTGCCCTATCCATATCAGACCATCTTTGGAAGGCATAACATCCATACTCATCAGTGAAGCATAAGCCTCTTTCAGGAGCTTCAAGGACCATGTTGTTCACAAAAGTGATCCCTTCAGGAAGCGACCTGTCACACTCTAACCCTGGTACTTTGATCTCAGGCTCCATCTCAATTTGCTTCCTTTTCCTCTTGGAAGCCTTAGATGGAGCAGTCTCGTTTGCTGAGTCAGGAAAGAGTGAGGGAATGTTAAGAGCTTCAGGCATTGCTCTCAGTCTGTCGTACCTTTCCTTCAGTGACTTGAGAAGGCTAGGAACTACAACGTTGTTCTTCTTGGCAATGATAGAACGAAGCTCATCAAGCTCAGTGATGCCAAAATCAGCAAACCTGGATGGCTTATGGACGTCAAATATTCTTTTATCACGTCCCCTGAAGACGGTGACCATTGCAGGATCGGTGTTCCTGTGGATTTGAATGTCAGTGATGGTTTCAGGTCTTAACCTTTCTTTCATCACCCAAGTGTACTTTTCGACCCTGTGTTTTCTGATTTGAGCGTCCTTCCTGAGCTTATCTTCCCTTTCCTTTTTGAGAGCATTTAACTCTTCTTCCTGAGCCTTTTTAAAGGCTACACCAGCTTGTTCAGTTGCTAGTGCCTCAGTATCCAAACCAATCTTTTCAGCTTCCTCATGAACAACCTGAATGAGAGCAGGCTTGCTCATTCTCTCCTCTTCAGCCACCTTTAGTAGTATCTCAGTCATTTCCATATGAGCCTGAATTTCGTCATTTGTGAGATATTGTACTACTCCATTGATTTCAAACGGGACTCAGATAGGTTCATCAGGGTCATATCTGACCAAGGTTGAGGCTAGCTTGAGCACAATTTCAGGACAAGAGGTGGTAGCAATACTCTTGCCTCTGTCCTGCCCGAGAGTAGAGGAGACTGGTTCCTCCTGTGGTGGAACTTCAGTGATTGGTGTGGCTTCATTGACATGCTCCCCCTCAGTGTGAGAGGGTTGTCCAGCTTCTTGTTCAACAGTATTAGGGGCTTCAGTAGCATTCTCCCCCTCAACATTTGCCTGAGTGTCAGTGATGGCAAGTGTTGGTTGTACTGAAGAAGAAGTAGATGAGCCCTTGAAGGCTTTAAAAATTTCAATCATCATAGACTTGATCTCCTGAGTATCCTGCTGAATGATGGACACCCTGGAGTCAAGTGTAGCCTGTGCTTCTGGATCCCAAGGTCCATGCCAGAGAAGTAGACCTTTGGGATTGAGCTGTCACTGATTCTTCCATTTTGGTGAAGGAAGATTTGAGATACTCCACAGCAGTGGTGAGACCCTGAATATTCGAACCCTTAAGCAAGTCAAGTAACTCAGTGAGGGCCACTGAGTTTACTTGATACGTCTCAGATGCCTGAAGAAGCTTCCTGGTGAGTTCAGGATCATCCTTGACTGATTCTTGAACCGACTTAACCCCTACATTCAGCTGGTTGAGGGTTATCAAAAACTGATTCAGGCGTGTGATCATTTGTGTCAGGGAGTGGTTAACTGAGGCATGTTGTTCCCTGACATCATCATCGAAGTCTTCGACAGCATCTTTGAGATTATGATAATGAACCGCCTGGTCAGTGTGCATGTCAAAGACCTCATCAGTGATCCCCCTGTACAAAATGTTAGTAATCTTTTTGATGAATTTGGTGAAGGTTTTCACAGTGAAAGGAGCTTGATCATCTCCTGAAGACTCTGGCTCGGAATGTGTGTCAGCATCGTCATGGTTAGAAGATTGAGGAGACTGAGGAATAGTTTCAGGGACTGTCTCCTCAAGCTCCATATCATCTCCGGCCTTAAAGACTTCCTCATCACTGTTGAATTCATCATAAGAGTACAGAACTGCCTGAGCATCAGCTAGGGACTGAAGCTGCAAAAGGTTATCCGGCTTGATGCGTGGGAATCGCACCTTGCTTTACCTCTCGAGGGATCTCGCGAGGCTTACAACCCCCACCAGGCAGTGTACCTGATCGTTGTAGTATAGTATAGTGACAAGTACCGGGGGATTGATCGTTCAGCTTAGGAATAGTGTCGCTAGGATTAGAAAGCCTAATTAATAGTTCTAGAGATGGAAGATGATTATTTTTGTGTTTTTATATTTTATGAAAACAAGTAAAATCTCGGGTTTTGAAGGAGTGGGCGGAATTAGTTGCTAATCAACTAACCCAAAAACTACTTTATAACTAATTAACTAATGAAAATGAAATTAAACTAATATTAAACTAAGGTTGTGAGCAGTGGTTGGAGAAATTGTGTTTACTTAGACTTCATTACTCCCTAGATATCTTTTACATGTTAATTACTTGTTACACTTGTATGAATGACGGGTTGTATTCCTTAATACCATTCGTGGAGTGGCATACATAACTCCCCAACTCTATGAGCTCTTATCTCCTCCTACACCATGACCCAGCACAACTATAGGGATTGTAAACAGTGGCTCATGCATTAAATACAACCAATAAAGACCTAGTACGCCTCGGTTCATGTTTCTTAAGACGTTCAAGCATGTTACCATTTGGAGATCTGCCAGTTTTCTTAAGCCTAACATATAATATCATTCATTCAAAACAAGAATAGACAAGTAATCAACACATAATCAACATCTAGGTTTCATTAGATCTAAGCAAACACAAAGGAAATTTAGCCTAGCATAGTAGAATTAAGATAAGAACAAAAGATAGACAACCAACACATAGACATATTGATTGAATTAAGAGTATACTTATCTCAATTACAATGCAAGGTCTCAAGGGTTTGGAACCCTTGAAAAACCTGTAAAAGAGGCACCAAAATCGTCTTTAGGGTTTCACCAAAACTTCTCTCTCTTAATGAAAAAAACTAGAAAACTATATATAGGAAAATCGTCCTGACGGCGTCAAGAGTAAAATCTGACGCCGTCAACTCGCCGCCATATACTTCCTCGGACGCCCTAGATCCAATCGTGACGGCCTATGTGACGCCGTCACCACCCTCGGTAAATTAATCTTGGTCACTTTGACGCCGTCATCTCTTCATCTGACGCCTTCACAACCTTCGGTAAAATATTCATCCTTTCTGACGCCGTCAAGAGTAAATTCTTGACGCCGTCACCTTGTAATTCCAGCTTGGATTTGGTACTTTGTTGTTTTCTTCACTTTATGCTCCAAAAACGTCCAAAATAGCCTCTTTTCCAGAATTCACTCTCCAAACACCTAAAATCACAAAAGGAACGATTTAGGGCAATATTTGATCAAATAAATTCGGATTCGGGCTTAAATGACCCCCTAAAAACGGATCATTTTTCGCCTCATCATATACCCTTACACTTGAGATTTGCTTGTCCTCAAGCAAATGAGCTTTTATTCTACTCAAAAGACAAGTTAGGGGTCATTTAACACTAATATAAAAGTAATTACAACAAATAATCGTTCCACTAAAGACCAATAGACAAGCACGGAGGTTATACACAAGCACCTCACAAATAGTGTTTAGATACTCACATCTCTCGGGTGTAATAAAGTAATATAACATTATGGAAATGGAAGATATCTCTCACTACCTGTCATAGCAAAATAGATTACCATAGGCTTGGGAAAGGATCAAACCTCCACCACATGGCGTAAGCACCTAGGATAAACTATCAAAGAGGTCTTTTAAAGGGTTATAACGTTAGGTGTAGGGATATGAATTACACGGTTTTGTTGGATAAAGGGGATTTTACTGGTGGCGAGTTAACAATCTTAGTTAATTACATGTACAAGATGGCGTTGCTAAGCCAAGACTAGACTCGACTTAAGCTAATAAATGAAAAATAACTAAAAACATAAAATGAACATAGAATGAAAACGGGATGGTAGTCCGTATGTTTTTTCTCTCTTTCTTTTTCTATTTTTTTTTTCTTTTTCTAAATTTTTTCGATTTTTTTTTTTTTTTTTTTTTTTTTTGCATACACTCTTACCCTACCATCCAAAATAATACATCATAGGGGTTTGAGCATTCCCCTTACACTTGAATCTTTACATACTTTACATTAAACTATTCTAATGACTCGAATTAAGAAAATCAAAACACTTGGAGCACTTTTAAGATTAACGTACATATGGGGGTAATAAGTGTTGTTCTTCCCCATTACTCCATAAAATAAGTACTTACCCATGAGTCCCAATCGTCCCAAAACAATATGTACAAGGATATGACTCGACTTAGCAACCATGTAATCAATTAGAAAGTTAACTTAGGGTTTAACAAATAACAATAATGCACTAAAAATGAGCGCATACACGGAAGGCTAAGGCGATTTGGGTGTACATTTAAGTGGGGTGTAACAAATTCTTCCTTTAAGTAAAATGCTTAAAGTTAGAAACGAAAAGATAGGCTCGGAGGGGTGTACTAGGGGTATCGTGTACTAAAAATGAGTACAACGCTAAGGGTGTGGGAAAAATTAGTTGACTTAACTAGCCAAGTAATATGACTTAAATGGTCAAGTAATCGTAATATGGGTTTAACACAAGGGTGATCCTAATGCCTCTTATCATGTAGTAAATCCTACCACACGAATGTAGTCTCACTAGCGGTCTCGGGATGCATCACTAACGCAAGTTCTAGAATCTAAATGCTACCGGTACACTCATAAGCACCAATAATAAATGCTTTTCCTATCAAATCTAAAGGCGAACCTCACAATTTTGGGTGGAAAATTTTTCTGAATATACGGTTATGTGCTAGTCATACAACCTCCTATCCATGAGACGCTTGCTATGGCTAAAGTTTCACTCCTAAATGTTGTAAAAAATTTTAAATTTGGCGCTAAAATTACACTAACAAGTATTTCTCATAGTTTTATTACTCATCTACTATCAAACAAAACAAACTCAAGCGAAAGTGCATATGTAAGGTATCATCTTTTTACCCTCCCCTTACACTTAAGATGAACATTGTCCCCAATGTTCAAGTAAAGAATGTAAAAGTTAAAAGTAAAGAGAATGAATTCAAATACTCCCCTGATTCGCTCGGTATGGATTTTAGGTTGGCCAGGTTAAATCTTCCTCCAAGAAAACGAACAATCAAAGCTTCCCTTCCAGAATATAAATCATCTTCTTGTCTCAAATAACCTGTAAATCCTGACAAAAGTAGACAAGGCAACCTCGCGTAAAATCGGCGGCATCCTATATAAGTTACTAAATCTTAGAAAACAAAGTAAGATATAATACTTGTGGAATGAAGTTTGCAGATTTCCTGGAGATTATAAAACTTAATAATTCACAAAAACTTATAAGACTCCGTTAGAAAAACAAAACTGGTAAAATTTCCAGATTTTTTGACTCCTGACGCCGTCAAGAGCAATTGCCTGACGCCGTCAGAATGAACCTGCAGAAATCTTTATGTTAAGTTTCCGGAAAATTTCTGGAAAAACTTTGTCCTACTTCCTGGAAAATCCTGCAAAACTACATTATGACTCAATACAAGCATTTGACTCTAACAATACGAATACACATGTTCATTAAATATTGTGGAGAATCATGATCGGTTTGTTTCTTAAAAAACATATTTGGGGTTTCCCCTTACACTTATCTTTTGCAAAAATACCTTTAGGTTGAAGTTAAGACTAGGCTAAACAACATAATAAAGTATTTCCACATTTTAATTGAGAAACATGATCAACCAACAATAAAAATAAAGCATGCATACGGAAGCAAATAACAATCAAACAAATAAAATCACACAAAACATGGGTTGCCTCCCAAGAAGCGCTTTTCTTTATTTACGAGTCTTGTAGCTAGACTCAAAGTCGTGGGTTACTACGTGATTCGGGTGAGTTCCTCATTGAGGACATCTTTGGGATCGAACTTAGGTTTCAACTCTCTATCGGTTTCCTTAGTATGGTACGACCTCTCGAACATCTCTCCATCCGGATCATATAAAGTCATTCTCATGTGCCATGATCCGTCTCCTTCTCTAGGTGGCTTGTCCCACCTCCATTCATACTTATCTCCATCTCTTTTCCATTTATTCAACTCTATATTAATAGGCATTACGCTTAAGAACTCAATCATTTTTCTAAAGACTAAGGGGTCCTCAAAGGGATCTAGCTCCTCATCTCTAGCTATGAGTTGTTCAACCGAATGTGTTCTCTCAACGAAATCCTTTTCTAGATAAAATGGGCATTGAGGTCCTATGAAGTTCCTTTCTATCCAAGGTCCATATCTAGATGGTCTCCTATTCATCTCTACCCAATGCGGTGTTGGTTCATCATCACAATCATAACTATGCTTCTTAACATTATACACCGACCAAGTATCGCCTTCACCTACCGCTATCTTAGATTCCTTGCAATCTATCATGGCACTAGCGGTTGCTAAAAATCCTCTTCCAACTAATAATGGGCATGTAGTGTCACTAACCATGTCTAGGACGTGAAAATCCGCTAATATAGTCAACTTTCCTACGTGAACAACTACATCCTTAATCATCCCAACCGGGTGAGCTATACTCCCATCCGCTAGCCCTATCAATACCTCCGTTTCTTCTAACTTTCCTAGCTTAAGAGTGGTGAATAAGGATAAGGGAATCAAGTTGAGGCTTGACCCTAAATCGGCTAATGTGTCGAAAGCTTCGGATCTTCCTATCTTACAAGGCAAAACAAATATACCCGGGTCATCAAGCTTTTTAGGTAACTTGTTTTGAACGAAAGCGGTCCCATTTTTGCCTAGCTTACACTTCTCATATTTTTCTAGGAGGGCGCTATAGTATGGAGCACGCGCTAAGACATCAATGACGGGGCGTTCAATGTGAAGTTCTTTGAATTCATCGTCAAGGTCTTGCGTAAGAGGTGTTTCAACAATACTTTTGACCGGTTCTATAGTGGGAGTTTTAGTTGATTGGTCCTTTTGGGGAACTTGGTTTTGCTTGAAACACTTGCTCGTTGATTTGACCGAATAATATTGTGGACACAAAGCGGGTGACGAAACGGATGATATGGAATTAACGGTTAGTTTTGGATTCTTGATTGTGTCACTTGGGAGTGCTCCCATTTCTCGGTCATTGAGAACTTTCAACAATGTGTCAATTCTATTGGTCATCTCATTTTGATTTTGTTTGAAATCGGCTTCAAACTTAGCTATGCGGGCTTCTTGAGATGCCATGAACTTTGACATCAATCCTTCAAGATTGTTGGTACTACCATAGTTGTTAGAAGGACTGTTGTTGAAGGTACGGTTGGATGGTGGACCGTTTGATTGGTAACGATTAGGTGGGTTGGATGAATTTGGTTGATTTTGTTTCCACCTAAGGTTTGGGTGATTTTTCCATGAGGGGTTATATGAATCACCGTATGTGTTTGGCTCGGGCTTGAAAGTGTACCACTTATCTCCCGCTTCGTCGGTACGCGTGGATGCGTAGTCCGCAAAATCTGTTCCGGGGAGTTCCACACAATCACGAGTGTCATGGGGACCACTACATAATTCGCATGAAGAAGTGATTTTGTTCACTTGGCTTGAATGCTTCGGAGCTTCGTAAGATTTCATGAGAAACTTGACTTGGTCCTCAAGTTCCATGATCCTACGGTCGGGAGTGCTTGAATTATTCGAAGGCAAAGATATTGCCTTGACCGTTTTGTTCAAATCACGGGGATCATTCCAACTTTCGTTGTCATAGAGAGCAAGATCTTCTATGAGTTCCCATGATTGTTCCGCACTAAGATCACGTAGCTTACCACCGGCCGATTGGTCAATGGTTCGCCTCGTGGGGATATCGATATGGTCATAAAAAATTTGGACTTGGAGCCACAAATCTATGCCATGATGAGGGACTTTTTGGAGTAAGTCCTTGAAACGAGTCCATGCTTCATAAAGAGATTCATTTTGACGTTGTTGGAACATCAAGATGTCATTCCTAAGTTTAGTAGTTCTCCCCGGTGGGAAAAATTGAGCAAGGAAACGAGTGGTGAGATCATCCCATGTGGTGATGGATCCCGCGGGTAAACGCTCAAGCCATTGACTAGCTTGATCCCGTAGAGAGAATTGGAATAGGCGTAAACGGGTAGTCTCTCTAGTTTCAACACCTAGGTCTATGGAATCTACGATTTTGAGGAAGTCCTTAAGGTGTTGGTTTGGATCTTCGGAACGAAGTCCATGGAATGCACATCCGCTTTGCACCAATCGGATGGTGTCGGATCGCAAGGGGGTCACATTGGCTCCGGTGAGCTCAATGGTGTTTCGGTAGCCTTGGTGGCTAGGTCGGGAATACTCTCCTAAGGTTCGGGGCCTAAGGGGTTCTAATGGTGGGTTTTGTTGTGGTGGGATGATGGGTTCAAAGATGTTACCACCTTCCATGATGTCGGATGGTAAAGAGTTACGAACAAAAGCACGAAGAAATAAGATAGACTAAAGAAGACCTAAAAATAAAAATAAAATCTTACTAGAAAGGAATCTAGCAAGTAGACCTAATAAAAAGAAATCCTAACCTAGACAATAACTATTCCCCGGGCTGCGGCGCCAAAAACTTGATGCGTGGGAATCGCACCTTGCTTTACTTCTCGAGGGATCTCGCGAGGCTTACAACCCCCACCAGGCAGTGTACCTGATCGTTGTAGTATAGTATAGTGACAAGTACCGGGGGATTGATCGTTCAGCTTAGGAATAGTGTCGCTAGGATTAGAAAGCCTAATTAATAGTTCTAGAGATGGAAGATGATTATTTTTGTGTTTTTATATTTTATGAAAACAAGTAAAATCTCGGGTTTTGAAGGAGTGGGCGGAATTAGTTGCTAATCAACTAACCCAAAAACTACTTTATAACTAATTAACTAATGAAAATGAAATTAAAATAATATTAAACTAAGGTTGTGAGCAGTGGTTGGAGAAATTGTGTTTACTTAGACTTCATTACTCCCTAGATATCTTTTACATGTTAATTACTTGTTACACTTGTATGAATGACGGGTTGTATTCCTTAATACCATTCGTGGAGTGGCATACATAACTCCCCAACTCTATGAGCTCTTATCTCCTCCTACACCATGACCCAGCACAACTATAGGGATTGTAAACAGTGGCTCATGCATTAAATACAACCAATAAAGACCTAGTACGCCTCGGTTCATGTTTCTTAAGACGTTCAAGCATGTTACCATTTGGAGATCTGCCAGTTTTCTTAAGCCTAACATATAATATCATTCATTCAAAACAAGAATAGACAAGTAATCAACACATAATCAACATCTAGGTTTCATTAGATCTAAGCAAACACAAAGGAAATTTAGCCTAACATAGTAGAATTAAGATAAGAACAAAAGATAGACAACCAACACATAGACATATTGATTGAATTAAGAGTATACTTATCTCAATTACAATGCAAGGTCTCAAGGGTTTGGAACCCTTGAAAAACCTGTAAAAGAGGCACCAAAATCGTCTTTAGGGTTTCACCAAAACTTCTCTCTCTTAATGAAAAAAACTAGAAAACTATATATAGGAAAATCGTCCTGACGGCGTCAAGAGTAAAATCTGACGCCGTCAACTCGCCGCCATATACTTCCTCGGACGCCCTAGATCCAATCGTGACGGCCTATGTGACGCCGTCACCACCCTCGGTAAATTAATCTTGGTCACTTTGACGCCGTCATCTCTTCATCTGACGCCTTCACAACCTTCGGTAAAATATTCATCCTTTCTGACGCCGTCAAGAGTAAATTCTTGACGCCGTCACCTTGTAATTCCAGCTTGGATTTGGTACTTTGTTGTTTTCTTCACTTTATGCTCCAAAAACGTCCAAAATAGCCTCTTTTCCAGAATTCACTCTCCAAACACCTAAAATCACAAAAGGAACGATTTAGGGCAATATTTGATCAAATAAATTCGGATTCGGGCTTAAATGACCCCCTAAAAACGGATCATTTTTCGCCTCATCACGGCTCCTCTTCATAAGAAGACTTGCCTTCGTTTTGGCCAGGTCCTGACCCCTCAAATCCGGTAGATTGGGTTTTATCTACCTAGTATTCAGGGTCAGTTCCCGAGTTATGCGCACCTTCGGGATTGGTTGTGGGTTCCATATCAGCGGGTGGCATTAATCCCTCTGAATCTTTGTCCCCCGTGGCCCCTTCAGGCACTGATGGGTGTTTCTTGGTACCATCACTAGGAGCCGTGAATGTTGTGTCCCTATCAGCGGGTTGTATGTTTCCCTCTGAGTCTTTGGGATGAGTTGTTGTGCCCTCAGACAAAAGCTTTGACTTGCGAATGTCTTCATCAGGCACCTGAGTGGTTATGCCCCCCTTTCCAATAGGCTTATGCTGAACTGTCAAAGAATTAGGGGCGAGAACTCCCTGTTGCTTGGGTTGTGATTTACCCGAGCCTTTGGCAGGATATGAATGTTTGTGGATCCCCTTCTCAGTGGAGTAGTGCTGCCCCACCAAGGGTATAGGACCCCTTACTCCCTGATACTCTGGTTGTGATTTGCCAGAGTCTTTAGCAGGGTGTGAAGGTTTGGTTGATTCCAACACCACTGACTTGTTTATGACAGCAAGGCCTTTGGGAACGGGTTCGCCCGAGGACACTGAGTGTGATGTCTCAGTGCCCTCCGTTGGCCTTTGTTTTGTGGCCAAAGATTGGCTAATGATCCTGATGGTGTCAGCAGTCAAAGTCTGTTGTTGTTGCCCCCTATTGTCAGGCTTAGGGGCAGAGGTCTCAGTGGCGAGTGGCTTGGGTTGAGCCACCTTCCTGAACCCCTGTCCCTTCTTCCTCTTCACCTTTTTTGTGGGAGAGGGAATTGGTGAAATGATGTTGTCACCCTGGATAGCAGTCAGCATGTATGTGGTCAGGGCAACGGGTGTTACCTCATTAGGGTCACGAGAGTAATTTTCTTTATGTAAGACATCAGGTTCAAAGCCGACACTATCAGGCTTGATATACTCAGACCCTAGTAGGTCATTCAGGGCACAGGAACTGAATCTAGGGTAAGACATGTGTTTTTGCCTAGACTTCCCACCCAATTTGCCTATGAGGTCCTTGAAGATAATTTCTCCAAGGTCAATCTTTTTACCCTCAATGAGACAGTACACTATCATTGATTGAGTAGTGTTTAGTTGCTCAGTTGAGGACTTATTCCCCCCAAGGACCTGAATTACAAATGTCATCAGGATCCTCCAAGCGGCAGGGAACCATGTTTTGATGATGGGGGCTTTGTTCAGTAGGGCCGCTGGAGTAACATCAGGATGATGTTTGTCATAGGGCCCTAGTTCTAAGAGGAGTTGTTTAACTTCCTCTTCAGTAGGTGGGGCTACAAAAGTCTCAGTGTAGTCAAGGCCAGTGGCTTTGACAAAGGTTTTGTAGTCAAGAGTAAGGGACTTAGTCCCATTCTTCACTGAGAACTTGATTTTGGCCTCCTTTGGCGCATCAGGGTTTTCAACCACCGCTGTGCACCAAAATTCCCTCAAGTAGTCATGATAGATGACCGAGGGGGTCTTTGTGAATGTGGTGGTGAGAAAACAGTTTTGTAGAACTTTATCACATTCCTGTATTCAGGAAACCCTTCAGGGTAGGCAAAGTTCCCCACCATATTGTTTTTGGTGAGGTCTACACTTTCCATTTGGAATTCCACATTGGGTGCGTATTTTATGACCTTTGAAGATGCCATTTTAATTTGATAAAAAGGTCTGGTTTTGAATAAAGAAGAAGCACACACAGATTTTGAAAGCAAGAGTTCTTGAAATAATTTTGCAAGAGTTTTGTTAAGATTTTTAAAGCGTGTGTGTGTTCTTCTTTGTGGGGGTATTTATAGGGTGGGAATTAGGGTAGTGATATTGTGGATACCAAAGGTTTAAATTATTCAACCGAAGCAGCATAATAATATTGGTTTGAAATCCGCATTTAATATCACGATTCCCATTACCCCTATTTTCTCTCACATCATGGGTGAACAGTTGTGAGGCTCTGCAAATAATGCACTTTTGCAGAGAAAAAAATCATCACAACAATTTTGTGTGATGAAGCATTTAATGCTCAGTGGTGTTTGGTGAGAGAGAAGTGGGGGCCCAAGGAGTGGATGCCAGTTGTGTAAGTGACATATATTCCTATATTAAATAGGATTCAGTTACCTACCTGGGACATTAACTAACTAAGTACTTAGAGCATTTAGTTAGGGTATTCAATGCCATTTTTCATCCTGAGCCCCCTGAATGAATTTTTCATTCAATAAAAAAATGAGTTTTCAGGAAGGGTGTGATCAGGGACCTAGAGAATTTACATCAGGTTGGAACACTTTTGATCAGTTTCCTGATTCTATGTCCAACATGCCCAATTTAGCTTTCAATCTTGTGAAAGTGGGTTCATCCAAAGGTTTAGTGAAGATATCAGCTAGTTGATACTCAGTGGGGATGAAATGTAGTTCAATTTCTCCATTAGTGATGTGGTCCCTGATGAAGTGGTATCTGATGTCAATGTGTTTGGTTCTTTGATGAAGTATTGGATTGTTTGAGATGGCTATGGCACTTGTATTATCACAAAAGATAGGTACCATCTTATACTGAATGCCATAGTCACTCAGTTGGCTCTTCATCCATAGTACATTTGCACAACATCCTGCAGCAGCCATATATTTAGCTTTAGCTGAGGACATGGCCACTGACTGTTGTTTCTTTGTACTCCAACACACAAGTTTTCCACCAAGAAATTGGCAGGATCCTGAAGTACTTTTACTATCCATATTACATCCTGCATAGTCAGAGTCAGTGTACCATTTGAGATCAAATCCTGAACATTTTTGGTAATACAAACCAAGGTTTGGAGTAACCTTCAGGTACCTGATGATTCTCTTGACAGCAGTGAGATGTGATTATTTAGGGTCAGCCTGGTATCTTGCACATAGGCAGACTGAGAATTGGATATCAGGCCTTGAGGCAAGTAAGTACATCAGGGAGCCAATCATTCCTCTGTATTGGGTTTGATTCACTGATTTTCCGGTGAGGTCAGGGCCAAGGTTGTTAGGAGGAACCATAGGAGTCTTAACTGAAGAGCAGTCAGTGCGCTCATACTTCTTCAGTAGGTTCCTGAGGTATTTTTCTTGGCAAATGGATATTCCCTTTTCAGTTTGTTTAATTTGAAGTCCAAGGAAGTATGTGAGTTCACCCATCATGCTCATTTCAAACTTTGTGGTCATCAGTTTCTCAAACTGTTTGCAAAGTTTGTAACTTGTTGAGCCAAAGATGATGTCATCAACATATACTTGGACAAGAATGACATCATTCTTTGTTCTGTAGATGAACAGTGTGTTGTCAATCTTTCCTCTGACAAACTTGTTTTGGATCAGGAAGGCTGAAAGAGTTTCATACCATGCCCTGGGTGCTTGTTTCAGTCCATAAAGGGCTTTGTTAAGCTTGTAGACATGGTTGGGGTATTCACTACTTTCGAAACCAGGAGGCTGTTGCACATAAACATCTTCTTTGATGTTACCATTCAGGAATGCACTTTTAACAATCATTTGGTAAACTTTAAAGTTCATGTAAGTTGCATAGGCAAGGAAGATCCTGATGACTTCCATTCTAGCAACAGGTGCAAAGGTTTCCTCATAGTCTATACCTTCCTGTTGATTATATCCTTTGGCAACCAGTCTTGCTTTGTTTTTTATGACTGTGCCATTCTCATCGGTCTTGTTTTTAAAGACCCATTTCATACCAATGATTAAAACACCCTGGGGGCATTCAACAAGGGTCATGACATCATTTCTGTCAAATTGTTCCAATTTATCTCTCATGGCCTGAACCCAACTTTCATAAGTCAGGGCTTCTTTGACATTTTTAGGCTCAATCTCTGAGAGATAGTCAGCATAAAGACATATATTGGCAGTGGCGGCCTTGAGTTTCGCTTGCTTCTTGTGAGCATGCCTTCAGTGGGTTCACCAATGATGTTCACAAGCTCAATGATTTTGGATCTAGTCCAGCTATCCTGAGGTTTGGGATATGAATTTGAGCTTGAAGGAGCCTGATTAGGTTCAGACTCAGGAACATGAGGTGACTCATCACTATGTGCTTCAATGACTTCAGTAGGAACAATTTATTCTGAAGGTTCCTGAATAGTTTGTTTAGTGGTTGCAGTCTCATTGGAGACATGTTGAGTTTCAATGAACTCACTGATGGGTTGTTGAGGTAGGTTGTGAGGGATGATGTAATAGGAGACGTCAGCATCAGCTTGGTATTGGGTTGAGGGATTGTTCTCAGGATGATACTCATCAGGAGGATACCTTGTTGAGTCATCAATTCCAATTTCTTCAACTGAGGAATTTGAGAACCTGATGGATTCAGTGCTCTCATCAACAGTAATGTGATAAGTTTCCTCAGTTTGTTGTCTCCTAGTGTTGAACACCCTGAAGGCTTTAGAAACCAGAGAATATCCCAGGAAGTATCCATCATCAGCCTTGGCATCAAATTTACCCAAATGATCCTTGTGATTATGAATAAACACAGGGCACCCAAATACATGAAAGTAGCTGATGTCAGGGATTCTTCCTTTGAATATCTCATAAGGAGTCTTATTGTGCCTTTTCACAATGATTGACCTATTTTGAGTGTAGCAAGCTGTTTTAACTGCCTCAGTCCAAAAATGTTTTGAGAGGACTGAGCCATTTAACATTGTTCTTGCTGCCTCAATGAGTGTTCTATTTCTCCTTTCAGCTACTCCATTTTGTTCAGGAGTATAGGGAGAAGTGAAATTTTGAGAAATTCCTTATCACAGAAACACTCAAGGTCTTGGTTTTTGAATTCAGTGCCATTGTCAGTTCTAATTTATTTAACTTTGACATCATTTTGATTTTCAATGTTCCTGATAAATGACATGATGGTTTCAGCTGCCTGACTCTTTTTGGTCAGGAAGTAAACCCAAGTATATCTTGAGTATTCATCCACTATGACCAGAGTATACTTCTCATGGTGAATGGACATTGGACTGACAGGTCTAAAAAGATCCATATGAAGAAGATGTAGGCAGCTTTTGATGGAAAAAGTTTATTTGGTTTTGAATGATGCCCTATGGTGTTTTCCTTTTTCACAAGCAGAACAAGGCTTGTCTTTGGTATACACCAGGGATGGAAGGCCCAGAACTTTGTTCTGTTTGGCCAGGTTGCTGATGCTCTTGAAGTTGAGATGAGAGAGTCTCCTATGCCATAGCCTGTTGATTGTCTCACTTGCCTTTGAGAATAGACAAGTCCCATTTTGAGTCAGGGATGACATGTCAAGGATATATACATCATCCCTCCTAGGGGCAATCAACACAACTTCCTTATTGGCATTAAAGATGGTCCCTCTCTTGTCATCAAACTGAACTATGTATTTGGCATCACATAGTTGGGAAACACTTATCAGGTTGTACTTGAGACCATTAACATAAGTTATTCTTGTAAAAACTATACCATTGCAGTTTACTGGACCATAACCTTCAGTGGGAGCTGATGAGTTATCACCAAATACTACTTTGGGTCCTGGTTCTTCCACATATTTGTGCAGAAAACTTTTCACACCAGTCATACTTCTGGAGCATCCACTGTCTAGATGCCAAGTAGGATCCTTGATGTGTTTCTGCACAAACAATAAACTGGGTTAGTTTTTCTTGTTGACCCACTTTCTAGTGGGCTTAGTCCTCAGGGACTTTTTGAACTCAGTTAATGAATCATGGTCTGAAGTTGTGTGACCTGAGCTTCCACATGTTTTACATTTTGTGGAGGTTGATGCCTCAGGTGACTGAGAAGTGTTGGTCTGGTTTTTCCTTCTGGACTGAATAACTTTGTCAAGTCCCTTGGTTTCATGGGAGGGATCTCCACAGATGTCACAGCAATTTTTCATCAAACAATCATCAGGAAGATGATCATTGAAACCACAGTGAGGACATGGCAAGAAAGGCTTAGCCTTCAGTCTTTGTTTGGAAGGTGTGGCATACTGATAGCCTTGGCTTTTGTATAGACCTCTTGCTTTTAAAGAAGCAGTGTGGGGGATGTGATCACAAGTTCTGTGGTCCTCTTGTTTGCATATCATACAAAACATGACTCTGTAGCATTTATCAGTGCTGTGATTTGGATAATTGCATAGTTCACATCTCCCTGAAGGTCTAGGTGTGGTTTTTGGTTTTGAAGAACTTGAGGATACTGAGGGCCTGTTAGATTTAGAGTATGAGAATTTATCAGTAGACTCAATTTTCTTACTCAGCATCCTGACAAGTTCAACAAGCTGATCAACCTTTGAATCAGTGCTTTCATGCTTCACTTCAGTGGGTACTGAAGGTTTTTGGTGTTCAGTGGGTGCAAGAGTAGGTCTTTTCAGAATAGTCTTTCCTAACCCTGATTTCTCTTTGGGAGAATGTGGTTGATAGACTAATGGTGCAAGGTCAGAATTGGGTTCAGCTCCCTGAAGTTGTTTCAGTGGAGGGAGTGGTGAATCAGACTTAGACTCAGTGATGGACTCAGTAGAACTAAGTTCATCAATGACTCCTAGCAGCTCCTTGATAGCCTGACTTTCAGGCTCTAGGATTCTTCCAGTATTAAAGTTTGGCATTTTACTATCAGGATTGTTTCTTTCAATCCAATCACTGGGTTTAGGAGCAAGTTCTTTGCTAGAAAGTATGTTGGATGACAGAAAAGTTGTTGAATGACTACTCTCCCCAGAAACTTCAGTGAGTTGATCATCACCCAAACCAGCCATTTTGGAGTTGGGTGTGAGACTCAGTGTTTCATAAAGTTTGGGGTTTTTCTGAGTCCATTTCCAAATAATTTCCTTTTCTTTCTTAAGTTCTTCTTGAAGAGCTTGATTTTGTTTTACTAGTTCAGAGTTTTGAATTTGAAGTGTAACACTTTCAAGCTTGGCTTGTTTTAAAGCAAGTAGTTCATCTCTACTATGATTTAATTCAAAACTCAGTTTGTTACATTTTGAAAACAAATTAAGTCTCTGCTCTTCAACATACTTAAGATCAACATTAATATAATCTAAGTAAGATTTCCAATCATCATTATCATCCATAGAAAGTAAAAGGTTTACCTTCCTCATAGTGATGTTAACCCATTCACCATTTCTTGCATGACTCTTCCCCACAGCAAGCTTGTTGTCATCTGATAGAGCCATCAGGGCACTGATGTGAACTTCATCATCATCAGAGGACACTTCAACCTCATCCCAGTCATATGTTTCAGCAACAAGCCCTTTGTTCTTGGCTTGAGAAGGCTTTGGAGCCTGAGGAGGCTGAGAGACTGTTGAGGATAATTCAAGAGGGGCAAGTTTAGCTTTTGCCTTTCTGTATTTGGCTTCAAAGTCAATTTGAAGGACTTTTTCAAATCTTTGACTAGACTGAAGCATTTTTGGTTGAAATTTGCTGGGGCCTGAAAAAGAGTTACTTCTTGAAAATTTGAAAGATGGTTCTGAGATTGTTTTTTAAAAACAATCTTTAGCAAAATGGCCCATTTTGCCACATTTAAAACATTCAGTGTTCTCATTTGCTTTTGGAGGAAATCTGTTTTTCTTAAAAAACCTTTTTGAATTAGCAAGGAGTGCCCTTTCTTGAAATTCAATTTGAAGATCATTTAGGTACTCCTCACTGGTTCTTAGGTCAACCTCATCATCAGATCCATCCTGAAAATCCTGCACAACACCTTTTGAATAGAAAGCAGTTGATATGGGTGAAATTGTCAAGGTCTTTTTGGTCTCCTGAGCTTTACCAGGGTATCTCCTGGTGATAAGATTGTCTTCATAGACAAACTTCCCATAGATGGCAGGGAGCTCAAGGTTCTGAATGTGGTTTGCATTTCTCAATCCCTGAGAGAAGTTTAACCACTTCTCAGGGAGACTATTGACAAAACCAACATTAATCTCATGTTTTGACAGTATAACACCATCATTGGTCAGCTCATTCAGGAGGGTCTTATACCGAGTATAAGTCTCAGAGAGACTTTCAGAATCCTTGGCCCTGAAGGTATTGAATTCAAGCTTCAGGTCCACGATTCTATTCTCTTTGGTATCAGAAGGCCCTTCATAGCTATGAACCAGGTCAGTCCATGTCTGCTGGGCAGTGGGACAGTTGATCACTGATTCCATTATATCATCAGGAAGGCATGATATAATGATGCTTTTCAGGCGCCGGTCTTGATTGACCACCCTCCTTTCATCTGGGGTCCACTGAGCTTCAGGTTTAATTAAACCTTGGGCAGTTGTTGGGACATATGGACCATCATTAATCAACTTAATGTAATATGGTTTCATCCCAGTTAAGTAGCAAAGCATTCGCTTTTTCCACTTATTAAATTTGCCAACTTCTAGTCGAGGAGCAGTTGCTGAATAACTTCCACCCTTTTTGTTGACAAGTTGGGGAACATCTATGTCAGTCATAGTGGGATCTTGATTTTAAAAACTTGAGCACTCTTAAGTTTTTGAAAACAGGTTTAAGTTTTACAAATCAGAGGCTCTGATACCACTTGTTGGTCCCTTTTACTTGGTTAACAATAACTACAAAGCTAAAGTAACCAAGTTGTATGACTTTAAGCAAAGATGTATAAAATGATTAACAATAAAGTAACATAGATATAAGAGAAAATATTTTTCAACGTTTAATTCTTTATTAGAAGTTAATAAAAAAGAATCGTACCCAAGTGTTTGTGGAATAACACTTGGGATTGAAAACGACAAGTGTGGTATTGACTCCTCTCTAAACTCAAACAATGTTGAGTGACAACTTTCAGGACCTACTGAGCTATCTCAGGGGTTATGTTGTTCTTTGGAGGAGTAAAAGTGGTTTGTGAATGCTTTGCATTAATTGCACAAACTTGTCGAATTTTACTCCTCACTTATGCTACCTATTTATACACAAATATGAACAACCCTATTATACAATGGACCTAAGTGTTCCTCAATAAAATCTTGATAGATTTTATTCTCTAACTTGGGAAACTTCTTTGAGTTAAGTCCAAAATGCACTTTCTGATGACAGCCTGGTTTTAACCATTTGGGGAAAGTTTGACCTTAAAGTGATAAAGCACTTTAGTGAAACAGATCAAACTTTTTCGCCCAGTCCCGCCAAAACTTCAGTCTTCAAGTCATCAGTCTTCAGTACCATAATAGTTGTTGAGGAGTCTTGGGGTTCAGTGAGTTATTGTCATCCTCACTAAACCCATCACCTTCTTCTTGGTTTAGATCACACTCACTGAGTTCCGCCTCACTGAATGGAGAACCTTTCTTCTTAGGCTCGGTCTAGGCATCCTGAAGATGACTCACTGAGTTACTGTTCACTCAGTAACTTGTTTACACTTAGGTTATTTGACGTTCAAATCCTTGTTAGAAGAAGATTGGGGACTTCAGTGACCCAACAGGGTGCGTGGTTGAGTGTAAAGGCTGCTAGCCATTGGGCTAAGCATACCTTCAAGTATGTATATGCAAGATTTATTATATAACACCCTTTTGTGAACTAATCTATTTTAGTAGTACTAAAGAGTGAAATTAGCGGAGTTTTGGACCGGTTCAAAAAATAAATAAAAGTACCTCATGACTCATTTTTTCGTGCTCTTTACAATGGTGTGCTCGGGGAATTTTTTTGACTTCGTCTAAGCCTCGTAAAACATGAAAATGTCATCGATACTCATCAGAAAATCACCGTTTTTGCTTTGTTTTCAAACCTTGTGCCTTTGGAATGCGTTATTATGTCTTGCAGGTACAATGGTTTGAAAACAAAGCAAAAACGATGAATTTCTGATGAGTTTCGATGACGTTTTCATGTTTTACGAGGCCCAGACGAAGTCGAAAAATTTCCCTAAGCACACCATTGGAAAGAGCACGAAAAAACAAGTCCGGAGGTACTTTTATTTATTTTTGAACCAGTCCAAAACTTTGCTAATTTGACCCTTTAATACTACTAAAATGGACTAGTTCACAAAAGGGTGTTATATAATAAATCTTGCATATACATACTTGAAGGTATGCTTAGCCTAGTGGCTAGCAGCCTTCACACTCAACCACGCACCCCCGGTTCGATTCCCATCCAGTGCAAGTTAGTGTAATATTATCAATGCCACGTGGCACCACCTCAGTGGTCCATGTGTCACCCGACCCAAACCCAGATCCGACCCAACCCGGTTACCGACCCGACCCGATGCCATGTGGCACCACTCACATTATTACACGTGGCATTACTCATTTAACGACCGTTAGGACTTATTTTGCAAGTTGTTACTAACGAGAAGGATGATTTATGTAAATAAATCTAACAGAAAACCTTAATCACCTCGTTAGTACACAAGTTTGCAAAGATTAGTAAGTTCAGACCCCAAGTTAGCAAAATTAAAAGTTTCATACACAACTTAGTAAAACGAGGCAAGTTGGATACATTTAGAAATTATTATCCCATTTTTTTCTCATAAATAAGATATTTTGCAAATAGTAAATCGTCAGCGAATTACACTATCGCGAGGAGAAATTTTTTATTTTTCAATATATGGACACTTCGATATACTTTCAGTGAAGTTTTTTGAGAGTTCTTGTTTTGTTGAAAATTAAGCTATGAAATATCACATGTGATTTATTCTTTTAAAATCACGTGTAATTTTACAAATCACATCATTTGATTTTAAAAATAACAAAACTGATTTTTTAGGGTGTAATTCAACACTCACAAAAATATCTCAAAAAAAAGTTTATCAAAAGTATGTACGAGCGCCCATTTATAAAAAGACAATTTAATTCTCGTCATGAAGATATGATTCGTTTCATATAATGATTAGTCTTTGTGAGATATTTATTTATTTACTTTTAATAATGATACTGGACCTTTATAATTGTTGAAAAATTGAATAGCCATGATTTGATAATTTCTTACCTATGTTACTTTTCTCTTTTAAGTACTTATATAAACTAGGGGTGAGCATGGTTCGGTTTGGCTCGGTTTTTATATAAAACCGAAACCGAACCGAAATATTTCGGTTTTTGATTTTTAGAAACCATTCGGTTTCGGTTTTGTGTCGGTTTGGTTTTTTCGGTTGTCGATTTTTTTCGGTTTGGTTTTTAGTTTTTTCGGTTTCTATACGATCTTTCGAGCTTTGCTTTTTCAAAGTAGATTTGACATATATCATAAAATAACACCTTCACAGCTTTAAAGAAACAATCCAAACAACCATTAAGAAAAACAAAAAACACAATAATGACGATAAGAAACAAATGACCATATTAAATCTTAAAAAATAGTTGTTTATGTGTCATAGAGCAACAATAATAACAATAAAAACCTAATAAAAACAGAAAACACCCTAGAAGAGAACTTATTATCCGTCCTAAATGACATGTTCAAGAAGCATATGAAACAAAGAGTAGTTACTCGACATGATATAGTTAAATGTCGGTCTTAGATGCATTTTTACTTTAAATGTCGGTTCGGTTTCTATTGGTCGGTTTTTAATGCTAAAACCAAACCGAACCAAAAACTTCGGTTTTTTCAAAATATAGAAACCGAACCGTCGGTTTTTCAATCGGTTTCGGTTTTTTTGGTTTCGGTTCTTCGGTCTTTTTCGGTTTAGGTTCGGTTTTTTGGTTTCTTGCACACCCCTAATATAAACAACTTTTATATGAACCTCAATTACACAATTAAGTGAAAAGTGAGTCGATTAGAGAATTGTGGTTCTGTATGGACCACAATCTCATGTGTTCTAGTCGTAGTTTTTAACCAAAAAATGCACTTGTTTCATAATGTTAGTTTACTTGTTTTTATCAAATTTGAACACATCTAGGAAGTCATGAAACATGGTCAAGCCATAGTTTGAAACTATACAATTGCAACAATGGAAAAACAGCTGCACAAAATGGATAAAGAATATACCAAATGGAAATATGGCCAAAAGGATATTCCATTGGTACCATAATAAGTTGTGTAATATAAAAACTTATTTGTATACTATAAGAAAAATAATAGTATTTCGAACTTTTAGGGAATTTTTGTTTATTTATATACACGTATAACTTGTGTAATATAAAAGCATTTTTGTTTATTAATAAGACTACCCACAGTAAGGGATTTTCAATCGATCAATTCACCAAACGATCTAGATCGCCTTACTGTGGCAATCAATCCATCCGTCGATTGCTTGGCAATTTTTTGGGATTAAGGTCGTCCAAGGGAACTAGTTAGCCACTTTCGTCGTGTGTTTATTAAATATAAAAAGTGTTTTTGTGTGATGTTTTTTTGTAGTATAGGTCGCCTTACTGTGACACCCAATCGTCTATAAGTCACTGGAGAGAAAAAGCTGACATGACAGATAAAATGGGAGGGATTAACCCTCGTAACCGTGTTTAGCCTAAGGATGTAGATCTTAAGTTTCAAATACAACTTTCAAGACAGATGTTACTTCTTCTTAACATTAATAACCATTGAGTTACAAGTCATTACTAACATATTTATTGCATTACAAAATGGTATATTAATATTCTAAACGGCACATAATGGGATCAAATTTTCCTCACAATTTTGATGAAAACTGTTTCTTCAAACAATCACTCATGAAAGGTGGAATTTTGGAGGTTTTTCTTGATAGTGCCAAAGGCATTAGACGCACTAATCTCATTGGTATACTTTTTATCTTATGCATTATGTGTGGCTTCTTTTGATCAGCTTGTGTGAAACGAACTAATAAATCATTGCTTATATGTATTGTCTTAAAAGGTAAACCGAAGTACTATGTGATCATCGAATGTGGTATTCAGCATTGTAAAAGCAAAATTGCAAAGGGAGACCATCACAAAGTAACATGGAACGAGAAATTTACGTTTGACTTGTCTATGTCTGAATGCCAGAAGCTAACACACCTAAGGTTGAGAATCATGGATAAAGAGTTATTTGCGAATGACACTGGATTTGTTGGCGAAGCTCAGTAATGTTCTTATGCGAAATAAATTTTGCCACTTTTTACTTATAATAATCATACTTAATACTATATATAGTCGTATTTCCACAAAATGTGTAGATTGGCGGTAACACCCTGACCCCTGGTTTAACATAAAGTATTAATCCGTTTTCAATATTAATCGTGCTGTAGGGTTTATCTTGAAGATACACTCAATGAAGGAAATGAGAAAGGATTTATAGAAGTGACACCAAAACCTTACAATGTGGTCCTTGATGATGAATCTTTTAAAGGAGAGATCAAAATTGGACTAAAATTCATTCCAAATGTAAGTATTCATAACATGAATGAATCTTTAAAGAAAAGTGTTTTATATTTTGATAGTCATAACGACGTGTGTTTGTTCCGTTTTGTTTGCAGACGTTCATCAGGGAAGAGCGGAGAGGAGTTATTGTAATGGAAAGTGTCTATGATGAAACGATTTGGAAGAAGTTAGTCGACTTTTGCAAAATGTCATGGTGGAGGCTTTCTTTTTATGGTAGAAAACTGAACCCGAGTGAGTAGAAGCGTCTTTAGACTTACGAATAAGTAGATCGATTAATAATGTTACATCAACTTATATGAGTAACAGGCTTGTTTCTTTTAGATATGAGTAAAATTTATATATTCATTTCGACGACATTTTTGGCAATAATATGGAGTCTCAATTTTTAATGGGCAATTGTCATCTATTCTGCACAGGCCCACGGTACTTAAATGGGCTCAATAAATTGTCTCAAATGGTATAACCAATTGGGCCATTTGGCCCGTTATAATAAGTAAATAATGCACACAACCAAATGATTCTTCAAATGAAACTTTATGTGTTTTTCATTCAAACAACTTTAATATAACACAAGCATAACAATCAATTAGCAAATATCAGGTTGAGAATACAATTAAAGTGAACAACAATGGGTAAATTATGAGTATGTAAATCATAAACACTTTGATATGGTTTCGTTTCAAGGCATGCAATGTAACAACGATAATGGTAATAACCTTTTCTATATATCATGAGTATGTCTTAGCGACTTATCATTGATCTAAAAACTTCTTTCAAACTACATTATCGCCGGTCAATGAACACATTTTTATTAGGAGCTGGCGACATACCACAAACATAACTGATACCGATAGGCTTTAGGTCCACTGGTATCCCTAATGGTTATGTCTCAATCAAGAGGTTGTTAGTTTAAGTCTCGCAAAAGCCGAAAATGAGATTGCGTGATTGTGTAATGCGACCTTTTTATAGTTTAAGTAAACACAAAATTTATTTTTATTTAAGCAAAATACTTATATGAACCTTTTTTTACAGATAGTCTTAAGCATTCAAGATTAAATATCAACTCAATGATTAATCGTATAACACATATTAATAAAAAAAATAATAATAATAAATAACATACAATCATATTATGCATATTTTATTGTTGTCTATAACATTTAACATCCAAGTATTATCCATATTGTATTAGATTAATTCCATCACACGACCATAACTCAATTTTTAATTCGTAATTAAGTTATTCGTTGTCTTTTCCAACAAGCTCAGTTGATGGTAAGCACGTCTACGTAACTTGTATATTTTATTTATTATATTATAACCACGTTGTATGCTATATATCATAAGTATAAAAATAATTAATTTGAGGGTATTTGGGTACGTGTTTCAAGCATATTTTGATTGACTTAAGTAGCCTGCTACATATATATGCTAGCAACTAGTAGGTATGGTAGTAAACTAATGTCACGTAAACGAATAAATTTGTTTTGCTATAATAATTTTTGTAACTCTCAGCGAGGATATGACGAACAAATAAAGTTAGCTAGCCTATGTTCGGGTTAGGATTCGACAAAATACCATATCAAAATTAAAAGACACGGCGACGTGAGCGACCAGACTTAACAAAAATATAAAAGAGAATTGCATGTATATCTCTCGAAAAATGAATAATTATTTTGCATATATATAATTTGAGTTTTTTAATACACAAAGTACAATGATTTATTTACTTTTATACACATGTTGATTTAGAATCTTACCTCAACTATTGGTTAGTCTTCTTAGAATTTTTCTTCCAAACTAAAAAGGAGGGCTTTACCTAGTTTGAGTATGTATGCGGTTAATTCAAACTCCGTGAATTAATCGGCCAAATGATCATAAACCATGATTACCCAAAAAAAAAAATGTATTGTATAAGACTTTGGCATATATACTTGAATGCATGAATATAAATCGGTTGTTTTAGTTTTTGGTTTACTATGTATTATATTATAAGTCAATAATAATGAGTTAGGGGAAGACGGGAAGTGTCAACATTGATCGTATATGCCTATATGGCTATATAGATTATAGATACCCTTTTAAGACACAATTTATTAGTGTTTGCTCGCACATGTTTGGGGTTTAATACTTTCATCAAATACTATACTGACGACATTTTTTTTACAAGTTTTAGACTATTTATAATCGTTACACCTATTTATAGTCGAAAAGTGATTACATAAATGCTACACGTGGTGGTGTTAAACATGTAGAGAGGAATGTGAAGTCTTGTGGAAATAAATAAATAAAAGGTAATAATAAAATAAAATAAAAAATTAAGATGAAGAAAAAGGTTTTTAGTTAATGTAGTAATGAAGTAGTTAGCTAGCCAGTATAATAAGTTAATATCAAAATTAAAAAAAAAAAAAAAAAAAAAAAAAAAAAAAAAAAAAAAGTCAAATATTAATAACGAATAAAGTGATCACCCAGAAACGTTGATTATTTATAACACGTACCTAATCGATAGTTATTTAGTATAGAACTATAGACTATACACAATAATTATTTATGAAAACTCAAAATAAAAGATGTCGTAAGTTTAATGTGACAACCATAAAATGATGGAACCCCATGTTGTTTTAACCACCCGTCAAGGTGGCTAAAATGGTACTCCCTCCGTCCCATAATTATTGTCCACGTTTGACTTTTTCGGTCTATCTTTTTCAACTTTGACCTTAAGTATTTTTGTTTGTGTTAGGTAATACTTGATGCAAAATATATGAATGGATTATGTTTTTAACGTATTTTTATAGGTATGAATTTCTATTAAGTATTATATAACATAAATACGAATATTTATGGTCAAAGTTTTAAATGAAAGACTTAAAAAGTCAAACATGGACAATAATTTTGGGACGGAGGTAGTAGTAATCATAAACATCTCTCTACATGTCTCGAATTTGAATCTCGTTTTTATACCCATTTTGTGATGCCTTGAAAAAGGGTTATAACTGTTGTTGCAAATATCTCGATCAGATCACGTACATCTTAACTAAAATTTTGCTTCTCCGAATGACATAAAGATAGTAATTCCCATCCGTTTGCCAGTTGTTTCATCTCTTCAAGAAAAACCAAAAAAATTTGTTGTGCGAGTGAGAGAGAAAAAAGTTACTCCGTATTTTATTGTTCAATTGGTTATTGTAAAGTGATTATGTGTATTTGGAGTTTTTTTGGAAATGATAAAAGTAAACAAAAATTTAAGTATAAGATATTCGGTGAAAGTTGAAAGAAAATATTTAAGATGGAAAACAAGTGTAGCAGACGTGAAGCTGATGTGGCTAAGTAAAACCACTCATCACACCGTCCACTTTAACACTGTGTTCTTGAGATTCATATACAAGAGAAAAGAAAAAGAAAGGAAAGAAATTAAAAAAAATCATATTCTCAAGATCTTTTATGAGGAAGAAAGGAAAAGAACCGAAAAAAAAAGGAAGGAAGATGCATTCTTTTATTAGTATAAATATTTTTTTCACACTTTTGGGAGGAAGAGAGATTGTCTTCCTTTCTTTTCTCTCTTATCATTTCTTTTCTAGTGTGTAAACTTGACCGTAGTCATGTACTTTATATAATTGTTCATGAAAAATAAATTAATTTGTATGACTAAACCTTGAAATTAAAGTCATGCTTAATGACATTTGAGTTTTACCCATTAGTGTTAGAGGATGATTATCAAGCATTGCTTAATTACTTTAGACCTAAGTTTATGGATTCAAGCATTGCTATTATTTCACATATCCAAATCTGATCATAGTAATTAAAATAAAAAACAGTCATAATACGTTTTTTTAGTAGGCTCTAAAATGATGTGCCACTTAAATCATAATGATATATTAATTAAAATTACAAAACTTATTCTAAGATGTTTTTTTTTTTTTTTTTTTTTTTTTTTGAAAATCTATTCTAAGATGTATTAATTAAATGTTCACTAATCAAATTTTAATCAACATTGTATAAAGTCACTAAAAGATCTTCAAAAGTAAATATATAATTACCTTAATTAGTTTGTATCTTAACAATATAGTAACGTGTCATTTAACTCAGTTATACGCAACCTAGCCTGGTATTTTTTTTACTGTTTTCAACGTTTTTCTTTGCTAATCGCAAAATAAATATTCAGTGAGATTTGAACTTTAAATGTCATGCGAAAAATCATGATAAATAGCCATGACTGAAACAAGATTAAAAAGGGTCGGGTGCACAAAAATTTTAAATTGTAGCATAAAAGGAAAACGAATAAAAGCTACAATTCCAATTAAAACAATTTTACTAAACTAGTTAAGCAAGTAATATAAACACATTTCTTTTTTTCCCAGACACAATTATTAAATTCGAGATATTTTGCAAAAATTAACACTGCGTAACAAAAATCATTGAACTCCCGTGATCTCGCGGTGCCTTCGAGTACACAGCCACTTTTGTTTTGGTTCATTATCAAAATTGCAAATAGAATAAAGCATTATTTTATTTCCATTATGTAGTAGTAGTACATTTTTATTCGCAAATAACAACACATTTACACTTTTTCTATAATTGCTACTAATCACAACTTAGTCCTATTTTAAACAAATATATTTCCTGTCCTAAACCCAAATCCCAATAATATTTATCTACTCAATCATTGTTTCAAACAAAAAAACAATATTGATTTCATTACCATAATCATATTCATAAATATTTTAACAAAAGATTCGTCAACTTATTCATCATCTCTGTAAAAACCATTCATTTATTCTTCATAACTTCATATTTATTTTAGTATTTCTTTCATACCCTTTATGGGAAAAACAAAAAGCAAATACTAATCTTATTCAAAAAAATTTGAATGCAGTATTGATTCTGTATAAAGGTATCATATCATCTTTATTATACTCTTTATGTGTCTGTTTCAAATTAAACTAACCGTTAACCTTTTAAAGTTTTCATTCTTATTCATGCAATAGTGACATTTCAAGGTTCTTCTTCACCTTTTTCTTTATATATTTTCAAGTTTTTTTCCCGGTTTTTTTTATAAAGTTTATATATATAATGTACTGACTGTATTTTTATAAAAGTTGTAGTTAAATGGAGAAGCTAGAGGATTTTGAGGAGATATCTGATTTGGGCTTTGAGTCAAGTACGATTTCGTCATTGGATCATGGAGATGATCATGATCATGATCATGAGACTACTACGTTGAATTCGACGTTAAGTGGGAGGTCTTTTGCTTACTATAGGACTAGTTCCGAGGCTTCGACTTTTTCTGAGCAGTTGACTAATGATGATGTTAATAGCTGCTCGTCCGATGCTCAGAGTCCGGTTTGTTGGCCTGCAGGCTCTGTGAGGTCGCCTTATAGGCCTGCGCTTTCGAGGTTTGGAGTTATGAAGGTGAATAAGTTTGATGTGGACGATAAGCTCGAGACGCTTGAGCCTATGGATTTGGGTGAGTTTTTATTGCATTGTCATATCGTTTTCATTTATAAATTTTCTTTAATCGAAATACTCATTTGCTTCATATTTATTTCGATAAGTAGTTTCCTACAACAACCATCCTATATTAGTAGTTTAGTTACACATACACTCAAAATTCATTATCATGCTTCAAATCGCAGTTTTATGTTTAAAAGCACACCCCGACACCTCTTGAAACGAGAAAGAACCAAAAATAAAAATCTAACGCCTTTTTGATACAGAGCTTGAAATGATGAAAGAAAGATTTTCAAAGCTTTTGCTGGGAGAAGACATGTCTGGCAGTGGCAAAGGAGTTTCTACCGCGGTTACTGTATCTAATGCCATCACAAACCTTTACGGTATGCATTTGAAAATCCACGTGTTATCTATGGTCTAATGATTTGTATCGTGCAACACCTTAATGAATATTGATATTATCTTAATTATCAGCTTCTATGTTTGGCCAACAACAAAAGTTAGAACCTTTGCATCCTGAGAAGAAGATTATGTGGAAAAGGGAGATGAATTGTTTACTCTCCGTTTGTGATTACATTGTAGAATTTATCCCAACATCACATAGTTTACACAACGGAAAACGCATGGAGGTACTTACTAAAAAATGTTTTATTACATTCCATATGAGTTTTATAAGTAATTGCTAGCGAATTCAGATGGTTATTATTCGGATTATTTGCAGGTAATGTCTAGCCGGCCAAGATCAGATATTTATATCAACCTTCCAGCGCTAAAGAAGCTCGATGCACTGCTCTTAGTAAGACTTATATCTCTTTTCCCCTTTTCAGAAAATGAATCTCCTTTCCCGTCTTTCTTTTACAATTTAGAAAAGGAATAATATTGAATACACTAAATCTGGCAATTAGCAATAACACTTGTAGGAGTCTGTGTTTTTGCATTTAGTGTTCGAGAATTTGACCAAAAAAAAAAAAAAAAAAAAGATATCCATACATAAAAGACCAAAAAGAACATTATCATATTTGATCATGGTTTTCTGTTTAGTTTCTTCGTATTAGATCATGGTTCTCGTATATTAAACTTTTTTTGGCAATAAGAGAAGAGCTGAAGCACTCTTTGTGGTCATATATTCTGTTTCTTTAACAAAATCCTCTTGATTTATAATAGGAAATATTGGAAAGTTTCCAAGAGACGGAATTTTGGTATGTGGAACAAGGGAGCATATCAAGTAATTCACGAACGGGATCATTTCGAAAAATTCCTCAAGCTCAGAGGAAAGATGAGAAATGGTGGTTGCCGGTTCCTTGTATGCCTTCAGAAGGTCTCTCGGAAAAGGCCCGAAAGCATTTGAAACAAAAACGTGATTCAGCTAATCAAATCCACAAAGCTGCAATGGCCATCAATAGTAGCATTCTAGCCGAGATGGAAATCCCACATACATACATCACTTCTCTTCCAAAGGTACCACTTTTTGCAAGGGTCAAACTAGGGGTGTCAAATGGGTCGGTTTGGACGAGCCTGTCCCCAAATGGCTCAGAATTCTCACTTCTATTCCAAATTGAGTCATAGACTATAACATGTTACTTGCTCTTCATTAACTGATTGTCTTTTTCATTTGTTTTCAGTGTGGAAGAACAAGTGTAGGCGATATAATATACAAATACATAACTTCAGGAGGGAAATTTTCACCCGAACAACTTCTTGACTCTCTCAACATAAGCTCAGAACATGAGGCGCTCGAGTTGGCTGATAGAGTTGAGGCTTCTATGTATACATGGAGACGTAAAGCCTGTGCAAGCTATTCAAAATCGTCATGGGAAATGGTTAAACAGCATGTGGCTGAGATAGAAAAGAGTGACAAGAATGTGATATTAGCTGAACGAGCAGATAGTTTGTTGTTCAGCCTAAAGCAACGGTATCCTGAACTCTCACAAACAACACTAGACACAAGCAAGATTCATTACAACAAGGTATATTAACCATGAGAAACATTTTTAGTTGTCAAAAATTTAAAATCTTTTTTGGTGCAGCTTATATATTAACCTTTCGACTCATTAAAAACGTCTCGTTGCTCAACATTTGAAATTCTATATTGTGTAGGATGTGGGACAAGCGATACTGGAGAGCTACTCAAGGGTGTTGGAAGGTTTAGCATTCAACATTGTTGCTTGGATTGATGATGTTTTATTTGAAGATAAATCAGTGCGAAACCAAGAAACATAAGAGGGTTCATAAGGCCTTGTTTTGAAGACAACTTCAATCTAGGAATTTTCTTGCATTAACTTTTTTTGTGTTTTTTTTTCAAGTAAATGACAATTATAAAGTTAGAAGTAGATGTAAAAATGTGGTTTGAATGGAGTTAACCAAAGGGTAGAAACTTATTGCATCTAGATTGATCAAGTTCATATATGAGTTACAAGTCTTTATAACCATGTTTATGTATAAAATTTCGATCTATAGAATATTTTTGCATGTTTAATGTTCGAAAGTTTGAGAACAAACACAGTTACGAGGCGACAAGCTCAAAATGAGTTGAATCAAGACGAGAACAAAATGTGTACGAACCAAAATGAGGAAATTTTAATCTTTGTATACAAAATCTCAAACAGTGACAGAACTCGAACGCTTTTTTTAGAATAGTGAACTCGTAAAATATTTATTTTAGAGGGGTCGATCTATATTATATTACAAATGTTTTATAAAAGATGACTAAAGCTAAGATAAATAGGTATAAGATGTACACAGAACAAATTTTTTTTAGGGGACACTACTTTTTTTTTGTCTCGACTATGTTCCGTCCTTAACCTTAAACGTATTAAAAGTTATAACGAACTCTACATGACAACGACAAGGTCGTAAACATATATTTTGAGCGAATTTTAACCCGTTTGATGTCTTTTACTTGTAAAACTTCTGTTAACTTCACACATTTGAGTCGCACAAAAGTTATAACTCAAACGGTACACAACTAACATTTGATTGAAATGATAAACTTTTATGTGTAATATAACATAGTCATGGTTTATTAGGCCAGTACAATTGAATCATAGATGTAGGGGTAGTTGATACAAAGTGGTTATGTGGAGAATTAAGAGCCGTTTTCCATAATATGATTAAAGGATGACTTTTTGGTGTATGAATTAAATAATCAAAGTAGATGAACTTCAATCACAATAATGGGCAACCACTAAAAGGACAACCAAATAAGTTAAGGAAATATAAAAGTGCAAAAGAACTAGACGTGCTCGTTAGTAACAATGTACAACCATCTTTAGTTAAATATAGTTGAAAGAATCTCTAGGTTCCCTTTAGAATAAGTGTTATCATACCTCCACCTTTCAGCGCCGTCGCCATAACATCTATTCCCTCTAAGCAACCCGGTCCTTAGGTTTTTGCACTGGTTTGGTGGTCTGTATTCTGTACCACCAAACGGTTTGCCAACTTTTCTTTTTTGTATGTGTATGTTTGTAGGGTATATCGTAGTGGGTGTTTGTATAAAGTCCGGTATTTTTATATGTTTGATTTGATGTTGACTGTTGCACCTGTTTGATGAGGGATCTTGTGGTGTGTTGAATGGTGATGTGGCGTTTGTGTGAAGGTGATGATTTTCACGACGATAACACTTGGCCTTAAAGAAAAGTAAACATGACTAAGTTTACAAGAATAAAAGTTTATGATCAAAGTTATCTGAACAAAAAAAAACTCTTCTATATTAAGATTATTAAACTGTAATTGAACATGGAGTGCTACATACAGACATCCTCTCTTTATATGATGTAAATAGTTACAAACTAACCTCCATTCATACAGTATATATCTTTTTAACTAGTATGTCAAAGTAACCAAAATCACACAAAACACACCAAAAACCAAACCTTAAATTCCTCATTAGTTTAAAAACACCCGATACTCGTGGGGTTACCATGAACAAGATAGATCGTCACACGTTCTATCGTCTAACAAACATAAAACGGTATCCTCAACCGTATCTTTAAAGATCAATTCTTCAATCTCAATGACTATTTGACGAGACTCAGATCGAAGGTCCAGCCACATTTTTGACATGTCCAACTCGTTTCTTATGAGCTTATCCAAATCACGAGGGTAAACCTTACAAAGACGTGACTCGAGTCTTGACCATACTTCGTTTATTAAGTCCATTCCTTTGGGAACTGGCCAAATGTTGCGTTTGATAAGTGATGACTCGGGAATGAACCGATCACATACCTCTTCGAGACTTTCATTAGTTGAATCGAATAGAAGCCGTTGGTCGTATTTGGGCCGACTTGAAAATGTTTCTACTTCATCAAATAAAGATGGGTCGAGGATTTGTAACGATGATATCCATCTTTTTTCGAATTCGGACCAATTTAGGTCGGATGATAGGAGCACGGCTTCGACATATTCAAACGCAGACTCCTCGTTTTCCCCTGAGTCTGTGATTCTTATTTGTTGGTCTTCAGTTTCATCAAATTGGATACAAAGTGGTTGAACCGTGGATTCGACTGAAATTTGATTGAAAAAATAAATAAACTAAAGTTAGGACAAGACCGGATATATTAACCGCTATAAATACAACACTTGATGAGTTGATAGTGTATGGATGATGTAGTATTACATTCATTCGTTTTTCTTATTTAAAAAATTAAGAGAGAAATTACCTTCATGGCCATCCTAATTTACTATGTATGGTCTCGTCTGGTTTGGAATTAGTAGATTCGTGAACCAAAGTTTTCCTATTAAGTTCCATAAAACCAAACTGTCTGATTTCACAGTTACAATGGCTTATTTAGACAAGCACCACAAATTACATTTTATTGATGTTACTAATTTTGTCTCGCGATGTTTCACTTATATATAAATAGTACAAGATATCGTAGTTTAAAAAAAACTAATCCTACATGTTGGCTAAGTTGCACGTAAATGGGGACAATTTCTAATTTAGAACACATACTTTTTTTTTCAAAATCCGCCTTAAATGGTCTATGACTCTATGTTATAAGTTGTATGAAGAATTAAGGAACAGAGTTACCATTATAATAAAGGTAATTGGTTTCTTATTTAGTTACATATAAACTAGTAACACAGAAAACCTTATATTTGAAAGTGTTAAATAGGCACTCACTAATGCTAATGGAGTCTGTATAAGCAACATAAGGCAATGGCTTACCAGGTCGAGAGACGGTCCTTGCAGGGCTGACATCGTCATCTGAGAAGAATGGCTCGAGAATAGATATAGGACTAGGCTTCCCAGTCCTATCTCCAGGACTAATCTCGAGTTCTTCAGTCTTGCAAGCAAGTGAAGACTCTATACTGGATATAGAAGAAGATAACTCGTTCTCATCATCAGCTAAATCCTGCCCATTAACAGGAAAAAAATATAAATTTACTATATATATAATTCAATTTCAGAACGAGATATTAAACGAAGTTTATGACTCGAGTATCAGTTGTATCTGTGAAGCAATAAATTACCGGTTCTAAGCTCTCAGACGATTGATCTTTAATTAAACCATTGAGAATGACTGAATCGTGTTCGTCATCAACGCCATTTGTAGAGACACATGGTTCACATACTTCCGTTAGTTCTTTATCATGCGAAGGTGACTTTACAACATCTTGAAGCCCTGCATAAAATATATAATTTTTCAGATGACACGACCTTCTACCAGATATGAGCAGGTACAAAACCGTTTGAAGTCAAAATTCAAATTTCAAACTATACTGTTTTCTTCAAAAAAGAAGAGTACCTTCTTCAGAAGTCATATCATCAGGAACTGAAACTTTCTCTTCACCGCTGTTAATAGTCGGGACCGGTTGACTTTTCTTGACAGGTCTTGTTTGCGTGCGAGGACTTATACCAGGAGAAAGAGGACTATCAATACTCTGAAGCTGTTGACTTTTGTTGACCATGTGTTTCATTTGTGAACGAGGACTAATACCAGGAGAAAGAGGATTATCGATACTCGGGTATGGTTGACCTTTGTTGACCACATGTCTTGTTTGTGCACGAGGACTTATACCAGGAGAAAGAGGGTTGTCAATAGTCGAGAATGGTTGACTTTTGTTGACCAATAATCTCGTTGGTCTCCGAGGACTTGTAGCAGGAGAATGAGAGTTATACTCTCGAAGAGACAAAAACCTACCGAGACTTTTATGATTAGGAAGGCTTCTCATCATTGACTCAGCATCTTCATCGCCACTCGTAAGCATTTCAGATAAATGTTTTTTAGCCTCGACATAAATGTTCAAAATCTGATTATCTGCATTTTCGTTTTTTGTTTCGGATTCACGTAACTTCAAAGATCTATCCCCCGTGCTGTTAATTCTAGCAAATCTTTCGGTATAGAAATGATCCCTATTTGGGGAACTCCATCCACCATCCGCGACCGTTTTTCCTGTTCTTTCAGTGGGTTCTGGTGCTTGTTGATCCTTTCCCATTGCATGTTTTAACCGTCTTCTAATTTCCATGAATGAAAATTGGGAACCATTTCCTTCAGTATTAGTTTCTTGATTTTCAGAAGACCCTGGTTTCAAAATGACGATTTTATCCTTTCCATTCGGTGATATTATATCTTGTGACTTGCTCCTCCTTCTGAAAAACTTTCGGTGTTTGCGGGTCACTGGTTCCTCCTGTTCTTGATCTGTTGTTGACTCTGACTTTTGGTATTCATTTTGTAACGCTGACTTTTGATCATGAACGAGTTTTAAGAATAACTCTTTATTCGAACTCAACATCTGAAACATTTCTTTCGAATGAGGAATTTTGTTGTGGTCCATGTTTGTGGATTTTTCATTTAGTAATACCTCAACAGCTGCAATAAGCTTTTCTTCAACAATGGGAGAAGACCGTTTTGCCCCCTTTTCGTTCTTTTTATAATAAATTGACAAGATTTCTTTCACGAGATCTTCAAGATCATGATACTGTGAGGCTTTCTGAGCTGAAACTTGACGTGATATTTCCTGATCAAAAGATTCCTGTAATGTTTTGGATAAATTTTTTTCTTCATGACGTTTCGTTATGGAATTTAAATCTTGGTCAACAAACATCTCTTCTTCAATAAGTTCCTTCACCCTTGACCTCGTGATATCAAGGGACGGCCTTTTCATGTTTTCACCGTCCTAAGGTTCAGTAAGAAAAACATTGTAAGTTGGAACTTGTGGTACAACCATGGTTTTATACTTTTATAACAACAACAAAAGAAGTTACGTTTCTTATAAACATCCAATGGTTATAAATTTTAATAACTTAATTTTATAAAATTCTTACCTCAATGCTTGAATGCATTTCTTGAGAACTTGTCGGCACGTTCGCTTCTGGTGAAGGGTATGGAGAACCTATTCAGGTCAAAAGTAAAATAATTATAAATATAATTTCAAAAACTAAATTAAACAGACAAACCACCATATTCAAGTCTTTTACAAGCCTCTAATTGCCTATATCGTGCAAACCTTACAAGCCTATAAGAACCGAAGATATACAAGCAGAGCAACGATTTAGACCTTTAGAATACTAACGGGCATATCTTTGATATTTGACCACGGCGAGCACTATCATATGCGTTAACAAATTTGTATTTGTTTTCTTCTTTATTTATTCACTTTGAAGAAAAAAACAAGGTTTCCATGATAAACAAAAGCCTTACCAAGAGTATCATCGTACGTGTTTCTTCTACGATCCGAAAGCAACCTTCTTGTGGGCCGACCTTGTCGAAAGTCAAACATATTAATTATTCCCCACATACAACCTTGCTGATCTTTCTTTTGCCGAGCAGAACGTTGTTTTGACTTTTTTGCCATACTGAAATGAAGATTTACTAAACAATGCCCGTGTTTTTATATGCCTGATAAGAAAGAAAGCGGTGTGAATGTAAGCTCAAAGTAATAGAAAAAGAATGTGAAAACTCAAACTTTGGTAGATGCATCTTATGTTGAAAGGTATCTATCACAAGGAAATGTGATCACAACAAGCATTTCTATATTGACATATCTGACTCAAGAAATGACCGATTGCGATTTTAAACCATTCTATATCCTTGTAGCTAGGGAGATGAATGGATGTGCAGAGGTGATTGGTGTTTGGTAGAACTGATATGGTTCTGATTTTCTAAGACGACCACAATAATCACAGAAGCATGTAAGGAGTTGCAGCAGAAAAATCGTTATTGACGGTACATGGAAAAAGACTTGACTAATCTTTACTTTTTAATCAACTTATTATGTGAATCTCAGTGTGATCACTTTCAGAACGCATATCCAATCACCCACCTAGTGTTGGTGAAAAGTAATGAATACTAGAATTGGTGAAAGACAACATAGTCGCTTCAGTCCACCATATAAATGTGTGATCAAAACTATGATGTTATGCAAACACGAGTGAGCCATTTGCTTGGCTTAGATGTGCTAACCAGCCATTGAACTATCAAAAATGCCAAAATGTAACATTGTAGCTGAAACAGGCGCATAAAAATAGTGGCAGAGCCAAATATCAATTATGCGGGCGAAATTTACAAATTGTTCAGAGTCTTTTGCGGGTACTTTACTCAATCTTGCCATCTTCAAAATTTTCTTTTCTTTTCGAAGGTAAAATGATTGATAACACGTCAAAGACAAGTACAACAATCACAATGCTATTACGTCATTCGCTTTCAAGTTTCAACATATTTGCAAATACAATCAAAAGAAAACACGTGAGTTGGTAGAAAATAGTGACAGAACACTACAATTAGCATAAAGGAGCAAAAAGACACTTATATCTTTAATCCAACAGAAACCTTGCCTATCTTTTGTACAAATTGGTATGATTATTCCTATTTTGCATCATAAAATGAGCGGTTTGCATTTCTCAACTATCCCACATCATGCATGTGTCTAAACAACCAAATACTAACAAAAACTAACATGGCTCAAAATAATGAAAGGATACATGTTCGAAATTTTGATTCATTATCTAGAAAATACAAAGCCATGATAATAATAATAAAGCAAAGATGAGAAAGTACCTTAAATAAACAACCTTTTGATGATATCAACTAGTACAAAACAAGTTGTTCTTCAGACAAAATCAATAGTTTCAGGATTCGAGCTCTTAGATTGGCAAAGAATCAACTTATTTTCCTTCTTCGCTTTTCCCCTAATTTTGGAATCCGATTACTTGCAAAACATGGTCATCAACACCTTAGATGACAAGCAAGCACACACCACGCCTTTAATGATTAATAAATTCTAAAAAGGTCAAACCTTCAGCTTAAAGAAAGCCCCAAATTTTAAGGCCTTTGACCAAACTAAAAGACCTTGATTAAAGATCAAACATTCAAGAATCTAACCAAAAACCTCGAAAACCCGAACTTACTGATCACACAACAAAAGAGCTTTATAAAAAGGATAAAAAATCGAAAAATAAGGAAAATGTGAAAAGGGCTTTCTTTATATGATCAAAAAAATAGACCCCATGTAGATTAGACACTTAACCAACTAATATTATTAAGTAAAAATTAGGTGTAAAGATGTGGCAGCCATTACAAGACTGTACCAAAAGTAACAAACAACAACAATGGTCAATGGGGCAGTTGCAATGAACAAGATCAAATCATCACACAAACACAAACACTAAACACTAAATAACCAAAGATCAAACCTTTTTAACAACACCTAATGATCTAACAAACAATCCACCAAAATCAATAAAAAAAAAACAGCAAATCAAACCTTAATGTAATAAAGATTCAACCTTTATGGTTTTATACACCTTAAAACCACTAAAAATACAAAATTTATAAAAAAGAAAGTTGAACTGACCAAAATAAAAGATACCCAGATGGATTTAAGTCATTTAACAAAAACCCAACAAATTAAACCCAAAAAAGAATGGATTTTTTTTTGTTTTTTTTCTTTGGTATGGCAGCCATTAATGGTGAAGAACAAGAATGGATCTTTTTTTTTTTTTTGATGGGTGAGTGGGTGGGTGGTTGGGTAGGGGGGAAATAGTGATATTGAAAAATTGGGATTTGTATTTCTGGTATTGGAAAAGGAAAGTGAATTGGGGTGGTGGGGCCAATGGAATCAAGTCATGACACACATAGTAAAACACTTTAGGAAACACACATAGATGACAAAATCATGATAATGAAAGCTTTGAACAAAAGCTTTTTTTTTTTCATTTGTTGGATCATTATCATTGTTATCAACATCTTCCACAAGGACACTGTCATTTATTTATTTCACTCTCATGCAGTTATTATTATTACACTTTGCACACATTTGTTGCTCAGAAACATCTTCATGTGTAAGACTGACACACCAAACTAGGACCAAATGCTCTTAGTAAGCACAACTAAAAATATACCTCAGAAGATCTAAACCAAACAGTTTATTCGGTCCATTTGAAGATCTAAACTATTCAATTTTTATTTTTATTTTTAGGACGCATTCAGTTTGGTCTCGATAGTATTTGGGTAGACCAACCAAACAGTTTGGTCTTTTGCAAAACAAAATTAATTGGACATGATGTATATTGTAACTGAGTCCGCCACCGTCACTTCAGTATTTAATTCATTCACTAAACCAATAAACAAACACATAGTTGCAATGATGACGACTATACCAAACACACAAGACACTCACTTAAATACAAATATACTTCGCAATATATTCTCACACATAAAACACAATCACGTTTGGCGGTCTGCATCACCAAACCATCTCCAAAACAGGTGCTTCACGTGTGGCTAAGGAGGAATGGCCATAACGCGTGGTGATGATGCCACCACTCGTGGTCTAAGCCAACATTACGAGAGGTCTTATAGTGTGTTTAGGATTGCTTCTTTTTTTCTTTACTAGTCATAAAACAAGTTTATAAACAGCAGTTTATTTCGTAATATTTATTTGATATTAAATCAAATTTACTTTATAGCCAATAGCTTTTTTTTTTTTTTTTGAACGGCAGATTTTATTAAGAAAACTAGCAAGATGCTAGAACTTACAACGAAATAAGATTCGGGTTTTTTAGCCAATCAATGAAACTAAAACTAGTCTTACATCGAGAACAAATCCATAAAAAAGAACGCGAAGTCACTTCATCCAAAACATTCGCCTTAGCATGATCCTCTTGACCGAATATCTTTGTGTTGCGCCACTTCCAAACAAACCACCACACAATATAACAAATACCTTCAAAAATTTGTTTGAGCTTCGAAGGAAGTCTGAGATTCGTCATCCATATACACCAGTCTTCAAACGAGTTGCTCTCCTGGTAATCCATATCCCACCAACTCGTAATCTTACGCATAACATCACTAACGAACTTGCATGAGAAGAAAAGGTGCCTAGACGACTCAACCGAACAATCACACATAGGACATAAAATGGAGTCAATTTCCATACCCCTACGAGATAAGTTGAATCTAGTGGGTAACTAATCGTGCTTAACCTTCCAAGCATGAACATTGATCTTAATGGGAACCACATTTATCCATCTAGTCTTCGTATTAGACGTTGGAAGAAGGACATCATCAATAACTTTCCTAACTGATGACACGGAGAATTCACCCGAACCAACTAAAGACCAGTTCCATCTATCTTGTGAATTATTGAGAATAATCCCTTCTACCTTTTCCTTTAATAACTCGAATTGAGCCTGCTCCACTCCTCCTCTCGGCTAACGTCTAAACGAATGATCCAAACCTCCATATGACAGCTTTGATGAAACCTCTATATTTTTCATCATTTCAAGCGCGTACAGCCGAGGAACTAACCTTTTAAAAGCCACTTCCCCACACCACGCTACATCCCAAAACGAAGTGTTTACCCCATTACCAACCTTCGGGGTAATAAAACTAAACAAATCAATACCATACATCTTCAACGCCTCAATTTCTTTAATAATACTAAGCCATATAGACGGAAAACTTGGTTGAACCTGTTTACCAATTTTGCCATCTTCTCCATGCAAAGATTTAATCACTCTCGCCCATAAAGAAGTCTTTTGAGATATAAACCTCCACACCCACTTAAACATTAATGCTCTATTTAACGCGAAAAGACTAGACACCCCAAGGCCGCCAGAATCTTTAGAAGCCAAGACCTTGTTCCATCCAACCCAACTTTGTTTCTTAGAGTTTAATTCTGCGCCGTTAAAGAAACGTGATCGAATGGCTTCCATATTATGAAGCACCTTCATAGGTACTTTAAAAATGGACATATGGTATATTGGAATTGCACCTAAAACAGATTTGAGCAGTGTTAGACGCCCTCCAATGGAAAGAGTTTTTAATTTCCATTTCGATAACTGATACTTCATTCCATCAGTAACCTCATTCCAAGCATGAATTCGAGACATAAAATCACCCACTCTTGATCCCAAATAACTAAACGGCATCTTGAGCACCAAGCAACCAATCTGCGTAGCAGCCTGATTCACCTTATTGCTATCCACATATATACCCATAAGTTTGCTTTTATTCATATTAATCCGAAGACCTGACGCTCGATAAAAAACATCCAACACCCTCGTAATAGTATCAATATTACTTTGACTCCACTAACCCATGAAAATAGCGTCGTCCGCATAAAACAAATGTGAAATCTGTAAAGAAGGTGCCAACTTGATCCCATTATATAATCCTGCATCCACCACTCTTTGAAATGAAACATGTAAACTCTCCATGACCAATATAAATAAGAAGGGTGAAAGTGGATCACCCTGTTTGAGCCCTTTGTAGAATTGAAACTCTTTCGTAGGGCTTCCATTAATGAGGACCGAACCCCTAGAAGAATGAAGACAACTTTTAATCCACATGCACCATTTTTCACCAAAACCGAATCTCCTCAACATGTCTACAATAAAATCCCATCTAACCGAATCATACGCCTTTTCGAAGTCAACCTTAAAAATCATACTTTGTTTCTTTCTACTCTTACACCATTGAACGATTTCATTCAAAATAAACGGGCCGTCCAGAATTTGTCTATCCGACACGAAAGCTGATTGGATTTCATTAACAAGATCATCAAGAACCAACACCAGACGATTAGCCAACACCTTGGCAATAATTTTATATAAGCTTCCAATAAGACTAATAGGACGAAAATCTTTAAACATATTAGCATTTGGAATCTTAGGTATTAAAGTAATAAAAGATGAATTACCACCTTTCGGAATACTCCCATGTTGAAAGAACCATTTAATAGCGTCACTCACGTCATTTTCAATAAGATCCCAATACCGACGATAAAATCCAAAAGAAAAGCCATCCGGCCCGGGAGCTTTATCAACTCCACAATCCCAAACCGCCCTTTTTATCTCCTCTTTAGAAACCTCCCTTTCCAATTCAACTTTCTGCTCCACTGTAAGTCTATTAACAAAGTCCTTATCTAGCAACAAGCGACATTGTTTAGGCTGTTCAAATCTATTTTTAAAATGCTCAAAGAATTCATTCTTAACAAGATTAGGAGATTCCATCCAAGTACCATCAACCAAAACACCACGAATGGCAAGACGACCTCTTTTTTTATTAAGCACACCATGATAGTACTTTGAATTCTCATCCCCTTCGATAGCCCATTTAATTTTCGCTTTTTGAGCCACTTCAATATTGGAAATCTTCTCCATTTCTTGAAGCAATCGAATTACATCCTGCCTCCGTTGAACCTCAACATCAGTACCATCTCCTTTATCAATAACGACATCAATGTCATTTAACTCAGCCTTTAGAACGTTCTTTCTACTTCTCGAATTCTCCTTATATTTACTGTACCATGTCCGAATTCTCTCTTTCAAATATTTAAGCTTATACATGAATTTACTATACGGATTATGTACTGTTTCTATAACTTCTTTCCATGAATCTTCAACTAACTTATCAAAACCATCAATTTCAAACCAAAAATGGAAAAATTTCAAAGGAATCGGACCATAGTCGTGATGATTTTCCCGCATGATAATCGGCCGATGATCCGATAAGAATCTATCCAAAGACGTAGACGAAATGCAAGGACATGAGCACAAAAGATTTTCAGAAATTAGAAACCGATCAAGCTTGCTCATCTTTGTAGCGGATTTATGGCACCACGTAAATGAACACCCGCCTAAAGGAACCTCCACTAGACCTGCATTAGCGATGAAAGAGTTAAACTCTTTCGCACCACTTCTGTTAAAAACCGACCCGAATCTCTCACTAGAATCTCGGACTTCATTATAATCTCCCATAGACACAACTTCACCATCCCAATGCTTAATCACATCCGATAAATAATCCCAAATCATCTTTTTTTCACTTAACTCTTGAGGGGCATACACTGATATAACAAGAAGACTTTTTCCACTAGGAACCCATACACCTCTGACTATATTAAAATAGTCCGATACCGTTACATTATTTTTCTGAAACATATTCGGATCCCATACACTTAAAATCCCACCCGACTTGCCAACAGATTCACTATACACATAATCAAACGAATAATTACCCCAACACCTCTTAATGCACCAAAGATCAATTTTCTCCATTTTAGTTTCTTGTAATGAAAGAAAATTCACCTTATTAGATATACACAACTCCTTTACCCAATCTTTTTTAGCCTTTTGGGCGAGGCCTTGAATGTTCAAAGATAAAAAATTCATCGATGAACATCGTTCACTCCTTGTGATCCGATGATATTTTCCATATTATTTATATATCCCGTCATATCATAACCCATAGTTTGCCCCACATTTACAAGATCATCAATCAATTGTATAATCGATCCACCTGAACATGGTACTTTCGACTTCTTAAAATGACCTGAACAAATAGATTCATTGTTGTCGTTCGAATCTCCCATCATCTCCGGACCTTGTATACCCACATCACCTTCGTCTTTCTTATCATCTGATGTTCTATTCTCATCTGACAAAATATCAGGCCTCACCACAGAATCGAAACTAACATCTTTTGGGGTGAAACCTGGTGGAAATTTCAAACTTTCTTCTGGTATACCTTCATTATTATCACCATCCTTTTTTTTATTGAGAACCTCGTAAATACCAAACGGATCCTCAGGTTGTATAATGGGACTATCATCATATATCTGTTTATCTGGTACTTCCTCAAAATTTGTTTCAGGGATTTCTTCTCCGTCACTATCACCACCCCCATCATTAAAGTTTCCCGATACATCTCCTGGCTCTTCATCATCATGTAATCCATCATTCACATCATTTTCCTCCTCAAAGTCAGGCACCCACCCTGGTACCTCAACAGCACGCACCCAATACATTTTTCCACGGTACATCATGTTAAACGATTCCATCAAAACCGTCTTCAGTTTAGTACTTATGCAAATTCTATTGCTGTGACACCCGTCTTCCTCCAACTCCTCTCCATTTATTAATGTACCCCATCTAGAAGCAATGCGATTAAATGTGTTTCTAGACCACCACTTGCACGGAACACCCTCAACCTCCACCCACATAACCCTCTCATCGATAACAAAATCATGATGCGCTTGTATGATCTGAGAGAACCATGAGCCCACTGCCAAATTAAATTGAAACCTATTCTTGGTGTCTTCATCCTGGAACACAATCATAACCCACAAACCTCCCATATACTTAAGTGTAAAATTCGCAAATCCTTCTTTACCTAAAACTACCTTTAAGTTAGATAAGGACGCAAACTCCTTCACCTTCCCCAACATACATAACGAAAAATCATCTTGATTCAAGCACGAGTCGTCCAACACCATTATAGGCCTATCTTCTATGACCTCCTTCTGACTTGTATTTCCTTTAACAACGTAAGCATACGAATTAGTCATATTCTTTGTCCCCTCACCATTCTTAGTACCACTGTAACCAGACACGTTCGGTCCCTTATCATAACCTTTGTGACTTTGTTTGTTCATCGGTCCCCTTTGAAATCTTGCCACATTGGCATGAATTCTATTACGCCCCACCCATACCGTACACAAATTATTGACCAAACGATCCACATCCAGTACCTTAATGAAACGCACAAAACCAAATCTTTTACCTGCTTTCGATCGTCTAACAGGAATATAAGCATCCACAACATGCCCATATAACTTACATGTGTTCCATTAGGAATGAATTAATACAAACGTTAAATAAGAGACAAATATTCATGAGAAATGTAGAAAGACTAAAAAAAAAAAAAATTATGAATTCCTTTCTTAAAATAGAGGATATCGGTGCATACAAAATATTGTGAAGCAATTTTATTTAATTTTGAGTTTTTGTACTATTTTTTAACGCACAAAAACTTGTTAAAATTTTGGTAACATAAAAAGAAGTTTGATGCACAAAATATCAATTTATAAAATTTTAATTTGCACATTTTAAAATTTCTTTGCATCAAACCTATACACTTTTAGAAAAAAATTATTCACAACTCTTTAATCACTAAACTTTTTATTTTTTTAATCACTTTTATGCTTCTCTCAAATATTTTTCTATTTTAACAATAACCATCCAAACATTATAAGATTGTTGAATATGAGTAATTCACTAGACGTTGTTGGATGCACTTTTATTGCATAGGTATGGAGGCAGGAGTGGTCCTTGCTGTTTTCTAATTGATTGTTAATTTCAGTTTTCATATTATTTTATTGCACTCTCGATTCCACTAATTTTATATTCAATCGATTGTGTTTCTTTTATGAAACAGAAAAAGTAAAATTTATTTTGTATGATGATTATGTAGACTAACACGATTCTCGCGCATATCGGTAGGTAACAGCATGTACAAGCAACTTGTGCTCTCATGCCGCAAACAATCAAATCTGAACTTAAAACCTTGTCGCGTGACTAACACCGTAGCTACAAGTATAAAATACATATTTTATAATGTTTTTTTTTTTTTTTTTTTTTTTTTTTTTTTTTTTTTTTTTTTTCAAATGTGTAAAACAGAAGAGATAGTTTTTAAATCTGATACACTCTTATTTTAAATCTCATTCAAGTGTATCTCACTATCTCTATCTCATTCTTACCCAAAGGATTGGTAGTTGAGCTTCATTCTTGCACATGAGAAAACAAGTTCTTCAACTAAAGGTCATAATGTAAGAAAGAAGTTAATACGCCATCTGCATTTGTCATTAAATTTTCATTTATATGTCTCAAAAAGTAAATTACTTAATAAATTATGATAATATCAACTATGTCGATTAACCAAGAATCATTCAAGTTGCATTAATTCCACTTCATGTCGAAGTCTTTGTAGTATCATGCAATTGTTGAAGCTGACTCCAATCCACATAAATTGTCCTATCATGGAGTACTGTTGCTCTCGTTGTTGATATTCGCTTGTGGTCAGTGACAGAGCTTGAACCTTTATGTCGAAGGAGGCCTAACTATATAGTAACTATTTTAAATGAGCCAAATCTCATTTTTTGAACTTTTTTTTATCTAAAAGTGTTAATACCGTAAAATAGTGTTAAAAATGACTTAGACCCAAAGAACATGAAATTGTATTTCTCGTGAATAGTCGAGAAAACAACCAAGTAGCTCATTGGTTGCTCGTTTCACATCTTCTTTCACTTTTCCTTTTAGTTAGGATGTATCTTTTCCTCTTAAACTTACCTCGTGAGGCGAAATGTGATACTCCTAACTTTAACAATATATCAGTTTCTTTGTTAGAAAAAATATCATTCAAGTTAGGAAACTAAGAGTTATTATACTACTATGTATTTATTCAGTGAAACAAGTCTACTAAACAATCGATGGTGTAACTGTTTTAAGAGATCAACTATCGGTATCGTTAATGTCATGCAACACCGACCATCTTATCTATTCTTCAATGAAATGATACACTTTTGTGAAAAATACAAGGCTGCGATATATCAAATTTCTAAGTCAAAATATGCATCCAAAAAGTAGTCCACCACTGAAAATATTCCACATTTCCACCAAATAAGAGAAGACAATTAACAACTTGATAACGTAAGATATGAGGCATTTATTCAAAGACCTCTTTTTACCGTATGTCATAGGCTTATAGCTAGTGATAATTATATCATGGCTTCATGGAAAATAAACATCAAACAAAATCGGGTAAATCGTATAAAAAGATATCGCATTTTAAGATCAAATTAAGTTTTAGGTATTCAATTTTATTTTTCTCAATTTAAAATATTCAAAGTTTTTTTTTTTTTTTTTTTTTTTTTTTTTTTGCAATGTAAGATTATTTTACTTTTCGAAAGATGCTATTGTTCATTTTTATTTTATTTTTTTAATTTTTTTTCAGTTGATTTGGTTAATTAATTTGATCATTTAAAAGTCATTTCGGCTAAAACTATGACCGATGATCACTTTTGAAAAGTTAAAAAAAAAAAAAAAAAAAAAAAAAAAAAAAATATGACTTTAAATATTATACATATTATGACATTTAGCCAACAAAAATATCTGGTTACATAGTCAAACTAGATCTAACATCACATGTGGGGAGAAACTCTATTATTTGAAACTAACTTAGACCATTCACCATAGTACCATAGATAGGGGGGGGGGGGGGGGGGGGGGGGGGGGGGGGGGGAAATTGCATAATTAATATGTTGTTCATAAAAAAGGAAAAAAATCATATCATGGCATTAAATTTTGAGATGCTTGTGTTTTATTGAAGAACTACACATAAAAGTTCATATACCCCTTCTTGTGTTTTAGTTATGAACTTTGTCATGTGGAATGAAAATCGATAATTATGTAACCCTTTGAGAATTAGACTTTTGATATTTTGTACGTATTAGATTAACAATCCGACAATATAATCATCAATGATCACATAGGACCAAACGTCTAGGGAAGAACAAATGTATGGATAAGACACAAAAAGCGTGACATAATAGACGAAACGCAATCTTGTATAACTTTACTTTTAGGCGCATTTAAAGAAAACCGAACGAGACTGCATACACAATATTTTGAGATTAGGCGCATTTATAAAAAATCAAAGTTATTTAACAAAATTAATAATACGAAACAAAAATTCATGAATGTCCCGGAACCTCTGAGATCTATTCACAATTTTTCAGTTTCAATTACGATTCTATTCACAATTTCAGTTTTAGCTCATTCTTAACTTAGTTTTGACAAGCATACCGATATTTGTTAACTAACTTTATAATCCTTGAACGAATATCATAAAACCAAATCTGTAAGTTTAAATTAGAAAAAGAAAAGGTATGTCTACACTTTAGTAAAACGGAAACATTTTTCAATCATTTCTGCTACTTTATTGTCTTGTTTCAAATCGTAAATAAAAGTGGTTGTTATCATTGTCAAACGACATTTTATGACACAACAGAAAGAGCATGCATATACAAGTATAATCTTATCAAGTAAAATATTTGATGAATTTATCTTACAATACAAATTGCAATTTGGTTTAACTTTTGATTGAACCATCTCTATCATTTTCTTAGATATAAAAAGACTACAAAATTTTGCAGGTTTTATAAAAGATATGAACGAAAATAAGATGTTTTGCTACGTTTGATGAACTTCCGCTTTCCCTTTTTGAATTAAAATGCAACAACTTTTTTTGGTGATGTTTCATTTCATTATTTATTTTTACTTTTTCAACATTGTTTTTGGATCGTTTTGGCGACTAACTCACGTGTGAATCTACCGCCACACAGACTCAAATCGGGTAAAACCATCCGTTTTCATTATTTGCAATTTAGAATACTTACAGATAAAATATATTGATCGCAGTGATTTTTTTTTTTTTTTTTTTTTTTTAATAGGGGCTCTTATTTCTTTTTAACTGACATGTTAGTCCTAAAAATTATTTCTGAAAGCATGATCTTTACATTTGACACTTTCTACATTCTACTTCTCATTGCCCAATTCAACATGATTTGCTTTGTACTAGTCTTAGATTCATAAGAAAAAGTTTTTATTCTGGCATACAAAGAGGACATGATTGTTTAAGGAATGACTGAACTTTATTTAGTTGGGTCACAGGGCAATATAGAAACCTTGAGTGGCCAATATATAAAGTTGTGGCAATTTAGTTCATCATTGTGGACCTACTTGGAAGAGTTTTGGGCCACGGCCCACGAGAATAACGAAACTTTATAATGTTTACATTTCTTTTCTCCAAGTTATGTGTCAGTACATTGGTGTACGCACCAGATAATTAAAGTTATAACAAAGTGTGATTTGGATAAATGGTCGTATTTATTATTCTATTTTCGTAAAAAGATGTATTCTGACTGTATTTGAGATTTTGGTCATTTTGGTGCGTATGCAACATTTTTTGAGCACCTAATTTTAAAGAAAGAAAATTGATCATCATAGAGCACAATAATTAACTTATAAACTAATGATAATTGGACATGTCATATTTGGGGCGCAAAATGGGTATATTGCACACCAAAACTATTGAGAGTTGTTGGAATATTTAAGAGCACCATAATTAATTTCTAAACCAATGAGAGATGGACACGTAATATTTGATGCAAGTGTTAGATTTTGCACACCAAATATTATTTGCCTAATAAACAACAAATAAATTGCATTCATATTTCCGGATATTGTTTTCTTATCCATTTGAGATTTTGTTTAGATTTCTTATTCGAATATTAGATGTTTTTCAAACGACAGTCGATTAACGCACCAAATGCAATCCAAAGCATCAAAACTCGCGCACCACACGTGAAAATGACAGTTAATTTTTGGATTTGTATTTCGGATTAAATTATTGGGGGCTTTTTTTGAGTCTTTTTTTTTAGATAATTTTAGTTAAGAAATTATTTATGAATTGCAATTATGATTTGTGTTCAAGGAAATACGAAGATTGAAGATTGAATAAAAAGTTATTTTGGTTAATGAAAGAAGGAAGATGAAGATTTTTTTTTTTTTTTAAATGAGGATGAATATACCGTAGATGAGGTTATAAAAACAAATAAATGAGTATTGAAAATCGGTGGTTGGGGTTGACGTAAATGTGCATTTATAGTTTGGTGCGCAAGCATCACTTTTTTGCTCACCAAAATTAATTTTTTGTGTACAATGTAAAGCGTGTATTAATTTGGTCCGTTGAAAATTAAATGATGCGCAAGCACCACTATTTGCGCACCATATTTGCCGAATTGGTGAAAGATAATATTTTGGGAAACAAACGTCAAAATCAGTAGTGTATTGGGATCATATTGGTAATTATTTTTTTAGTATATGTTGTAATAAATCAGGTCTTTCACAACTTAAAATATTGAGTTGACGTATTTGATCGATAAGTTGGAAAGCAAATGTCATGAAACATGCCTCAGTGTCGTGTCTACCAGTCTATTACTGTTATCTTAACTTCCGAAACATTCAATAAAGGTGACCTGATTATAACATATCTTAAAAGTTATCTATTGTGTACAAGTAATGTGCGTAACTTAGAGAAAAGTAAAGAAACATTATAAAGTTTGTTACCAAAAATAGTCCGAATTGTTTATTTATTTATACTCCCCATTGTTGCGTTTGAATTGGGCTTAAAAAAGGCTTATGGTAAGATATATAGTCGGTGTGACATTACCTATGCCGGTTTTAAGAGAGGGTAGAGGATCATTTAAAAAGTGTGATTATTTTACAAAGTCTAAAAAGTATTTCAAACCATTGGATCATAATACCAAATCTGATCGAATTCAAAAAAGGCATATACATATAGGGGCATATTGGTCATTACGTCAAAAGTTACATTTCTTCCCGTAACCTCCAACCACCATCATTATCATCACATCTAACACAATTCATCCCATCTATTCATCCCCTTTCATCATATCCAACATCTCTCCAATAGTCCCCTCCACCGCCACTCCTCCCCCTCCGCCGACGAAAACACATGCTCTGGCGGCGCCGACGAGTTTGACTAGATTCAGATCTGCACCGAATTCTTTGACTGAACTGGTATGGGATACGGTGAGACGAGATTTGTCAACGATTGTGAGTAATTTGAAACTGAATTGTGAAAATTACTATATATATAATGTAGCGTCATGAAACGACGCTACATATGTCGTTTCGATTCCTTGCAATATGATTGGCTGCCTTCTAACCCAATTTCGGAGCCCTTTTTGTACTAGCCCGGCCCATCTTTAAATTTTGCTGGTTTTGGATATGTGTATCTTAGCCTCACAGTTTCTGTGTACACCTCAATACCTCACCGCCTCTCTTTTTCACTTATCAAAAAACCACTCCGCCTCTCTCTTTTTCATTGTTATCAAGAAAACCGTCTTCACCGATTCTCTAAAAAAAACCAGGCTGACAGCGTTATTTGATCAGTTAAGGTTTGAATTTTAGTGTTTTCTTGGTGCGGCCTTGCGAGAATATTTCTCGGAGAACGCTTGGTTTAGATAAGCCGGTAATCCACCACACACTCCTCACTGCCTCTCTATGCTAAACATCTAATTCCACGTTGCGGTGCGATAGAATCAGGGTGACTCGGGTTGTAGGTGTTTAAACCGATGACTAAATGCAAATGATTAATTTCACGTTCTAAGGTACGTTTTTTTTTTCTTCTCAAATATGTTGTTATTGATTTTTTTTTTCATCATTTCTGATGATCAAAAATCATATTAATAATTTTGTTTCTGGCTATAGGAATTTGGGTGACGCTTTGAGGATGATTTTTCATAGGCTGCTGTGATTATTGGATAAAGGAGAAGCTGGGGCTGGTATGCTTTTTTGGTTTCATATGATGTTATTGGTTTCATGAATTTGCTTTTGTTGTGTTTTAAGGCTTTAGGTTATGTTTGGATTTTTTAATTAAAACGGGTTAATCAACGGGTTTTTTTAGATGACATGTTACTGTGGAATAAGGATTAACGGGTATTTAGTTTAGTTTTTATATAAAAAATTGTGGTTTTTTTTATTCGTAGGATTTCGGTTGTTGATACGCTGTCGCAGAACCGGAACGCATGGGGGTGGTAGTGATGGTCGTTTTGGAGATCCGTTATGAGGAAGGGATATGTTTTATAGCCGAAGTAGCCATTGAAAGAACAAAAAATGTAAGTAACTTAACCGCTTTTTTTTTTTTTTTTTTTTTAAATATATTTTTGATTGTTGTAGGAGGCTTGGTGTGTTATTGTTTTCTTGGGATCAATTGAATGCATACCGTATGATTTGGTTATAAGGTAGTCATGCAGCAGCGGCTACTCCACATGAAGTAGTAGGAAACAATATTTCAAAAACACAACCAACGGTTGAGGTGAGCCATATTTAAGCATAAAACTTTAATAAATGTGATTAACACCAAGTAGATTTGTTATTTATAAGTCATGTACAGAAGAAGTCATTGCGACTGCAAAGCTATTTATGTCTTCTTTTATAACCATTGTATTCTGTACAATTGGTTTGCAAGCTTCTTATATGTATTGAATATCTACTATCTAAAATTTTGAGTATGATAAATATTACATGTACTAGCATTAGCATTTGTGAAGTCTGTTTTTACAGATTCTTGAGGCTCTCACCGATATGCAAATAACCACCTGTGACAGGCACTACAGATAGCATCTTGACACCCAGGCGTCGGCTGCAATTTCTAGACTATTTTAATCATACTCTCATTTAAGGCTTCTATAGATATGAGTGTGCAAAAAATGTCCACTGATTTACCTATCCTGTTTTATTAATACATATTATCAAAAACACTTTTTCCATATGTTTTCTTGATTATAGGAATATGCTAGCAGCCAATATACATGTACTGTATATACCATTCTCCTTGCTATATGCTTATGTGTACATTAAGAGACTTCGACAATGGCTATGCCACAACATATATTGGCAATCCATGTATCTATTCCCATGTCGTAGCAATATGTTTCTCGCATCCAGGTAAACGTGCACTAGGCTAGCTCCCGGTACAGGCAAATAGCATGCATGAATTCATTATATAAACAACGTTATTATACCTTTTTTTTGCACAACCTGGTCGTTTGTTAAATTAATCTATCTATGCATGTTAACGGATATGATATCTTCATTGATTTGCAGGAAAATGTCGGATAATGCTGCATTAACTGTGATAGCAAAATCTGCTAGAAAAAGACCTGTTGCACAACTACTGCAGATATGAATATGTGTACGAGTGTATCACAAGTCACAACTGGACTGTTACATCCACTAGAGGAACCAGGCAACCGACACTTTTCTTTCATATTACTTCATCAGCAGGTAAAATGTTGTGTACTATTAGCCTTAGTTTTCGTAATGTATTAGGATCCAGGTAGCTACTAATGTTGTAAACTAGCAATGGTGTTATCAGTTAATCTATGTATTATGTTATTCACTTTGTCTACAGTTGTTGTGACAATATAATGAACAATCATCCAGTCTACTTTCTCAAGATCAATGCTACTTTCTACTGAATTTGTCCAAAACAAAGGCAAAATCACCTGCCCCGCCGCAACGCGGCGGTCGCAGCCATCCTTGTTGAAGGTAAAATAAGCGTGTTTCAATAATTTGTGACTTTTTGATTGATATTCATTCGGTGGAAGAAGGGGACCACAAGAAGCAAATTGGAGCCAATATACATATTTAGTACTAGTATATGTTATTACATTGTTTACACAAGCTGATATATCTGAGTTACTTTTTTTTTTTTTTTTTTTTTTTTTAATTAAGAGAGAGAGATTATGGATTTTGGAAAAAATAAGAAGCCACTGGTCCTTATTATTTATAAGGTTTATCAGTTATTTTTTTTCAATGTTCAGCAGTTTTCGAAAAAATAATGTTCATCAGTTATCTTTTATATTGTTCATCAGTTAGTTTTTATAACGTTCATCAGTTATGTTTAGCAGTTTTCGAAAAAATAACGTTCATCACCTATTTTTTATATCGTTTATCACTTATTATTTATACGGTTCATTAGTTATTTTTTATAATGTTCTTTTTATATCGTTCATCACTTATTATTTATAAGGTTCATCAGTTATTTTTTATAATGTTCAGCAGTTTTCGAAAAAATAACGTTCGTCAGTTATCTTTTATATTGTTCATCAGTTAGTTTTTATAACATTCATCAGTTATGTTTTTATAATGTTCAGTAGTTTTCGAAAAAAATAACGTTCATCAGCTATTTTTATATCGTTCATCACTTATTATTTATAAGGTTCATCAGTTATTTTTTATAATGTTCAGCAGTTTTCAAAAAAATAACGTTCATCAGTTATCTTTTTATAACGTTCATCAGTTATTGTTCATCTTTAACATGCGATATCTCACTTATATCATATCGGATTTGAGTGATTCAAATTTCTGGGTAAAGAATTGCCAGAAATCTACAACTTTTGTGTTTCAAGTTTTGCAAAATTTGGCTTTTAAACTAGACAAAATTAAAACCGAAAATTTCAAGAAAATCAACAGCAATTAAAAAACTTGAAAAAATAAATTACGATTTATATATCATAATGCATACCAAATTAAAGAGAATTAAATTTTTAAAAATTATGGTGAAATCGGTTTTACATAAAACTTTGTCGTTTGAAAGTTATTTATGTTTGAAGTTTTGGTGTGGAATAAAAAAATGGGTTAAAAAGACAAAAATGCCCCCTAACCGAATTTAATAAAAAAAAAAGAGAGGGAGTGGGTGGCGGACACTTGTCATATTATGAGTGGCTTTCTAGCCTTTTTAATTTACTATATTTTGTAAGGGATCGCATCTCTATTAAGAGAAACCTAACGTTATGCGATATAAACTTTGTCAAGTATTGTCTGTCTTATAAATACATACCCACCCCCGTTTTGGTACGTCTCGATTAAGATTAGATTTAGGAATTAGATCGATCGTTATGGCTCGTGTTAGATTACCAACCACGAAGAACAAGAGTTCGAGTCTTTCATCTGCCGACTCGAACAGTACATCCGGATGCAGCAAAAGTGTGAAGTCACGTTCAAAAAAAAGAAAATTTACTGAGGAGGGATCAAATTTTCTAGTTCCACCAGACCTATATCATATCATTAGGGAGGCAGTGGTTCTTAGTTTTGAGAGAACAAGAGAGAGGGAAAAACTGTTGTGTTATTCATTGAAATGAAAGTTTACACATTTGAGACTTTATATACATGAACAGCTTTGACTTTAGGAGTCAACTAATACTACACAACTTTTGACTGTAAAAGTCAACTATTCTAAAATACACAAGACTACATATTGCTACAAACATTTAGACATTTATAGTGATGAAGGTAGTTTGTAGAGAGAACTGTATTGATCACATTGGTCTTGCTGACTTGATCTTTATCTCCATTACCCCCCCCCCCCTTGCAAGTTGGCAGTGTGTATGGATCACACATGCCATACTTGGATATGCAGTTATGAAATGGTGATTTGCTGAGACCTTTAGTAAGAGCATTGGTATGTGTTAATTCACATACCTTTTATAGCCAAAAGTGGACCCAAATAGACTAATTTTGCTAACAATATGCCAAAGAATGTGTATTTTTATGTTTGTGAACGTGCAGGTACGGATATATCATAAAGAGGCAAAAATCAAGCAAAAACCGACAAAAACGAGCACGAGATTGGAAAAAGGTCAATAGCCGAAGCCGAGGAAGAAATTTATCCAAGAAAAGTCCAAAATGACAAAAGTAATCCTTAGAGATTCAGAGAATAACAAAAGAGACTCTTAGTTGAAATATGAAGACCTTTACAATAATGGCCCTCCAAGTTTCAGCAAGTTGTCAACTTTGGTCCTTTGAAGAACTTTGGAAGAAAAGTCAACTCAATTCCTCCAAGTTAACAGATCGTTACGTGTAGTATTTAGTTGCATTTGTAGCGTTTTAATATGTTTTAAGTAGTTTTTTCATGTTTTGTAAAGGTCTAGGGGCTAATCTTGAGTTGCAACTATGTCAAAGATTAGAGAAGCCCTAGCCCCTAGCCTATAAATACCCCTTAAACACCAATTTTGAGAGGTTGGTTGTTGAGGGTTGGTCCTCATAGTAGTAGGAGTAGTGTAGTTTTATTTGAATGAAGTCATTTTTTTATGCTACTTTCTCTCTCTAAAAAGCTTTATCTTTCTACAAATCTTTAATTTTTAGTTGTTAAATTCGTATTTTTATTGGTGAGATTTATAGTTTATGGTTAAACTAGTTAGTTTAGTAATAAATTTGGTGAGAAACATTAGTTTTTAGGCTTTATTTTGGATCAAAATGGTGTTTTGTTATGGTTTTATCGAGTTAGATTTTTAAAATTTTTATCCGAGTTTGATTTTGAAAGAAAAAAAAAAAAAGTATTGAGTTAGGATTTTAAAAAAATATTATCGAGTTTTAGTTTTTTTAGTTAGGGACCTAAATGCAATTTATCGCATTTCGTTTTTGATGTAGGGACTAAATTGCAATTAAAGTTTATCAAAAAAAAAAAAAAAAACTTTCGAGTTTGTCTTAAATAATTGTATACCGAGTTTGAATTATTTTTTAAAATACCGAGTTTGAGAATTTTTTAAAATATCGAGTTTGACTTTTTATAACTACTTTCGAGTTTGGTTTTTTTTGTTGTTTACCGAGTTTGATTTTAAAAAAACTTTCGAGTTTCAGATTTTGAAACTTTCGAGTTTGGATTTTTGCATACCGACTTTGGATTCTGTAGTCTTTCCGAGTTTGGGATTTTTTTATGTTATCGAGTTTGAGTTTTATTTGTCGAGTTTGGGGTTTTTAGTTACCGAGTTTCGTTTTCGACCAGGGACCAAAATGCAAATAAAAATTTCGTTTGGTTTTTATAATGTTTTCCGAGTTTGGGATTTTTTATGTTTTCGAGTTTGAGATTTTTTTTATAGTTACCGAGTTTAGTTTTTTTTTTTTAATTTTTCTAGTATTGATTTTTCCAAGTTTCATTTCTTTTGGCGAGTTAGCCAAGATTATCAAGTTAGATAATCATTACCTCATCGTTTATCGAGTGAGGTTCTCTTATGCTTTATGCTAAGGCGAAACTCTGCCGAATTTTAGTTTGGCTTATCTAGTTTGTTTCTTTTATCGAGTCTTTTTCTTTTATCAAGTAACTTTATCTTATTAATATGAGTTTCGAGTAGTTTATTAGTGTTTGCTTAGTGGCACGAATTTGTGAGTTAAGTGTGGATATAAAAGAAGATTGTGATTAATAATTTGTTATGATTATTTAGATTTGTAGTTTTATTATTTGAAGGGCAAAAGCCGGATAATAATCAAATTACACATCTAGTAATTATTTTCTTTTTAAATGATTATTTTCAAAATAAACCAACATTGTGAGAAAATAGTCTTGTTTAAGGAAAATAATTCATCGTCAATCATTGACCCACACTTGATGAACTTATTCACGTCGCTTAGCAAACATTTTGTTTTTTTTAAAGGTCTTTTCCCGTCTTATTTTTCTTTCTTGTTTTAAATCTCTTATTGTTTTATTGTTTTTGATTGCTATTTCATTTCCTTTAGAATAAAAACTCCAAAAATTCTCAATTATATTTTCCCATTCACTTCACAATCACGCGACTCAAGCCGACTCAATCGCCGTCTTACCTTCGTTGGGACATAACGACCCGGGGAATTACTTTCACGGGCATTTCTTCGGTTAAAAATCTAATATACTATAAAAACGATTAAATCAAAAATGGCGCCGCTGCCGGGGAAGGTTTGAAACGAGAACGTCGTACTTGTATCGTTTGTTGGTGATTTGAAGACCCTTCTCCCGAGAAGTTATCGTTTTTTGTAAATATTCTTAAAATTAAAAATAATAATAATAAAAAAAAATATAATAATAATAATAAAATAAATAAATAAATAAAATATTAAAAATATATAATAATACAAAAAGATTTTCCTTTTCTATTTTGATTTTTCCTTTTATTTGATTTTATGATACGAAAAACCAAAAATAATCTTCTTATCCTCTTATCATTTGATTCTTCTTCTTTAACCCTCTAAACCGATAATTCTTATGGATCCGACTTGTTTTAAATGTGGAGAACCGTTCTTTGAAGGTTCATGTGTTTGGTGTACGTGCGAACAATGTGGTAGTGATATTCACGATGGAGTTTGTTTGTTTTGTAATTCTCCCGAGTATGTTCAAAACGCAATCCTTCAAAACGTTCCCGATTACTTTACACCACCGCCGTCTCCGTTCACTTGCTTTAATTGTGGAAATCCTTCCGAAGAAGGAATGTCGTGTGGGCAATGTTTTTGTAACGAATGTGGATACATCAACTGTATGTGCTATGCCCCGAGTGCTAGCACGTCTTATGCTTGTGATACGAGTTTTGATAATTTTCCTCAAAATGATTTTAATCTTCCTTCTCAAAACTTTTATAAGCAAGTACCAAATTTCAATGATAATTCGTTTCAAAATACATCAAATTTTGAACATTGTGGGGGATCGTCTGAAAATTTTTATGAACCTAATTCATGTTACGATCCTCATGGTTTTAACCAACCCCCACAAACTTCCGATTTTACTAATCTAATTTTTGAATTCAAATCCATGATCGAGAAGTTAAAAGAAATGGTGGTTAATCGTTATACATCTACTCCCGAGCCTAATGAGAAATCGATGGAAGAACTTCTTGCTGTAGAAAGAAAAGCCCAAATTTGTGAGTGTTGTATGTACGACGACGATGATGATTCCATGGTTACAATCGTTCTTAACCCTAAAAATGAATCTATCTCTTCTCCCGTAGAACCCGTGGACTCTCTAACAATGGGGGACGAGCATCTAAACACTATTCCGGCAACGGAATCTGACGAATTCAATGAGTCTAGTGTTGAGAACCTCGTTCCAATCCAAAGTGAGTCCGGAGAAAATTCTAACGGTAATTCTGAAATCGTTTCCGATTCTTTCCATCCTTCTTTCACACCGGTTGAAGGGAGTGATGTCGTTTTAGATGAGATAGAGGCATTTCTTGCTAATGATTCTATTCCGATAATGGACGATTCTAATTTTGATCCTAAGGGAGATATCCGTTTGATTGAAGAATTATTGAATGAAGAACCGTCAACTTCTCTCCCTCCGATGAACAATGAAGATTTAGTTGAAGTGGAAAGTTATTCCGATTCTCACAATGAGTATACTACGAGTGATGAAGACTCTTGTGGTGCTATCGATGATAATGATGAGGATGATGATGACCTTGTTCAAAGGGTTTTCGAAACATTCAATATGACTTTCACAAATCCGTTATTTGATTTCGATTTGGAATTGACTCTTGATAATCCAATCTTCGATATTCCTAGTGATGAGTCCGAAATGGAACCCGAGGTCCAGGACTCACATGATATGATTGATTCTCCTCACGAGAAGTTCTCCGATGAACTTACTCATACCATTTCTCAACCAGATATTGATAATGACGAGAATGGCCTTCAAAGGAACGTGCTTACTAAAGAATTACATAATGATGATCTACTTTTCGATGCCGATTCATTTCTCTTTGATTTACCATCTTTTCGTCCACCCGCGAAACCACCCGATGAAGATTTTGAGCTCGATGTTAATGAAGTTGTTGTTAGAGTGGTGGACGAGACTTATGATCATGATGATCCGGTGCTTAATATTTTACCCACCCTTGATTTAGAAATCGACTATGTTTATACTATCCGGGTGTTTCAACCATTCTATACCTATCCCACCATTTCTTCTTTCCACTCCACCGGGAGTGAGGACACCATATTTGACCCTGGAATCTCTTGTGTCGGGTGTCCGTTTTATCTGCTCTCCCCAAGGACGAATTAATTCGGGGATCGAGTCAAGCTCATGTGACTCGGTGAACAAAAACAAGCGCTTCGTGGGTGGCAACCCATGCTTATCCAATTTCATCTTCTTATTTTATATTTTCTAACAAATAACGTGAGGAGGGGCGCCTCTTCTACTCTTGTGTTCCGTGGTTGTTTGTGATGTTTGTTCAGGATTGTCCAAGATTTATGATGACTCTCGTGCTCGTTATCTTCTCACCACTTGGAGTCTCATTCATCGGTGCTTTTGGAAATCCTATATCCGAAAATCTTATCGACTAACGTTTTGTTTGGCATAATTAATAAACGGCCCTAGAATTTTGTTAGGATTGCCTTAACCCACAAAACATTGAGGACAATGTTTCATTCTAGTCGGGGGGAGGGTGAATCTTCGATTCGATGACCTTGCATTTTTCACATGTCATGTACTCTTGCAACTCCGTTTTTCCACCCAAAAAAAATTGAAAAAATTGAAAATTTCAAAAATTTTGAAGAAAAACCAATGAAAAAAGTCATGGAAAAAAAAAATTGAAAAAATTGTGCAAAAATATAATAAAGTTTGAATAAGTGTTTTGACACCTTGTTGACTTTCTTGCTGGCGAGAGTAGGAATAAATATTTTGACTTGATCGGGCGTGTTGAGCCCTAGTTTGTTCCCTTAACCAATGATGATCACATAAGCTTGTGCTAGTTTTGTACACAAGGAGCTATAAAATGCGAATTCTTTCTTAAGAATCTGCAAGTTCCCTTACTTGACTTTATACATGCGTAGCTTAAAAGCTTTCGCTAGTCTTTTACATAAGGGGCTAGAAAACGCGAATTCTTCTTCTAGAATTTGCAAGTTTTCGTAACTGACTTTATATATGCGTGGCTGATTATTGGCTAAGTATTCGCTGGTTTCATTATTTGGAATCTTAAATTGCGAAGAGCGAGAAATGATAGAGTTTATTTAGAAGTTAGATGCTAAACATGGAGTAGTGGTTCTCTTTAGAGCTCATGAGAGGAAATTGTGGCTTTTTACTCCCGTAAAATACGTCACCCATATAAAATAGATGTTCTAGGTTAATTAGTGGTATTTCGGTTTGAATAATACTTAGTTTTTTGTTTTCTTAAGAGAATTTTTGCTTTAAAAGTTGGGTACATATCAAGGAATATAAAAAATAATAGCAAAAGTGAAAAATCAAAAGTCAAAAGTTGATTATCTATGTGGTTTTGGAGTTACCCGATAAGCTTCCATTGATGTTATGAGAAAAGTCAGTAAAGAAAGAAAAAAGTGAAAAGTATGAAAAATATAAGAAAAGTGAAAAAAGTGAAAAATGAAAAAAAAAAAATGAAAGTTGAAAGTTATGATGAATAAGAGCTTATGTATAAATAAGTTGTTGGCGCGTGAGGTGCATGTGTTTGATTAGTAATTAATCACATGAGGTGCACGTGTAGTACTCCGCAACTTATATCTATGATGTTGTATGTACCAAAAATTCCTTGGTGTGGACCGAATTTCTATTGCAGTGGTTCTTAAGAGAAAATGAATAACTACTTATCGTTTAAACTTAGGTGTCACTATCGGACTAAAAATTATTGAAACGAGAAAATATGAAGCAATTCATTTCTCAACAAAAATAAAATATTGAGATACAAAAACCTAGGATATGGGAGTAGTTTGCCCACAATGGTTCTGTATAAGGAAGGATCAGATAGTGGTTCCCCATCTGTGTCATTAAGCTTGATTATAGGATCAATGGGTATGTGAGCTGGCTTGAGATCAAGAACTTTAGCACTGTGTAACAATTCCAAGGCATACTTTCTTTGAGACATGGTGATGCCTTGACTGTTTCTCAAAAACTCAATGCTAAGATAATAATTAAGTTGCCCCAGATCTTTGATACTAAATGTTATGTCCAGTTGGTGTTTAAAGTGGTTGATGAGAGTAGGATTGTTTCCTATTAGAAAAATGCCATCCACATAGATCACTAGAGCAAGGAAGTCAGTTCCTTTTGTATATGTGAGTATGGAGGTATTTGCAAAACTCTGAGTGAAGCCATGATGTAAGAGAAATGTGGTGAGCTTAGAGAACCATTGTCTGTTTGCCTGTTTTAAACCATATAGTGACTTTTTAAGTTTGCAAACTGGGTTTAGAAGAGTTGTGTTGGGTTGGTAGCCTTGTGGGAGTTCCATGTACACTTCCTCATGTAAATCTCCATGTAGGAAGGCATTGTTGATGTCCCGCTGTGCAATGTGCCAATGTTGTTGTACAGCTGCAACCAATAGGATTCTGATTATCACCATTTTTGCAACTGGTGCAAAAGTTTCTGTATAGGTTGTCCCTTCTTGTTGAGTGTACCCCTTTGCAACTAGTCTAGTCTTATACTTCTCAACTGTTTCATCTGAGTGAAGCTTAATCTGAATACCCACTTGCTCCCAATGGCTCTCTTTCCTTCAGGTAGAGTGACAACTTCCCAAGTGTGGTTGAGGTGTAAAGCATGAAGTTCCTTATCTACTGCTTCTTTCCATCTAGGATTTTTAGAAGCCTGGGTAAATGATTTGGGTTCTACTGTGTTGTTGATGTTGTGGATTAAGTGTCTGTGTGTTCTTGTTTTGATGTTGTGATAATTAATATACTTGGAGTGATGGAATTTAATGAATGATTGAGTGGTGTGTCTGGTGTGTGGTAGATTGATGTGAAAATCATTAAGTTTCTGTGGAAGATGTGATGTTCTTGTGGATTTCCTGAGTGGTGGTGGTGGTGGTGTGGGTGGATTAGTGTGTTGAGATGTGGAATGAGAAGGTGAATTAGAAGATGATGAGTTATGATTGTGTGGAAAATTAGTAGGAATTATGTTGTTGGGTGTAGGATCAGTGCACAAAGGTGGTGGTGTAGATATTGTTGGTGATGCAGGTGTAGGTGATGAATGAGGAATCAGATTGTGTGTTTGATGGTTCAGATGTGGAAGGTTGATGGTGTGGTTGATGATGAATGAAATCAGATGGTGTTGAAGTGAATGATGGTGATGGTGAGGTTTTGGATGGTTTATCATGAAATGGGAACATTGTTTCATTGAATCTCACATGTCTACTTACAAATGTTTTCTGGGTGGTGACATCATAGTTTTGAGTTGTGGGATAGCCTATGAAGACACATGGTTTGGCTCTGGGCTCAAATTTATCATGTGGGTGTTGATGAGCAAGTGCTCGACATCCAAAAACTTTCAAATGGTCAAGGGGAGGTGGTGTGTTGTACAACAACTCATAAGGAGTTTTGTGATTCAGGGGTTTGCAGGGCAACCTGTTTATGAGATAGGTGGCAGTGATAAGGCAGTATCCCCAAAGGTGAATGGGTATGTTTGCTTGAAATCTCAGAGCCCTGGCCATTTCTAGAAGATGTTTGTGTTTTCTTTCAACCCTAGAGTTTTGTTGAGGTGTATATGGACATGATGTCTGATGAAGAATGCCTTGATTTTGAAAGAATGTTGTTAAATTATGATTGAGAAATTCTGAACCATTATCACTTCTTATTGTTTTGATGGATGTGTTAAAATGATTTTGAACAAAAGCATGAAATGTTTTGATGTTTGATGTTGTGTGATCTTTGGATGGTAATAGATAGGTCCATGTTGCTCTGGAATAATCATCCACTATGGTTAAGAAGTATTTGCATTTATTCACAGTTGGATATTTGTAGGGACCCCAAAGGTCTACATAAACTAGTTCAAACATAGAAGTTGCATGAGATGAGCTACTTGAAAAAGGTAGAGCATGTTGTTTTGCCATAGGACATATCTATACTATCTATAATGGAAAAATGGTCAAAAGTGAAATGTTGAGTTTTCAACAATGGTCAAATGAGAGAGAGAGTGAAATGTAATTAATACTCTTATTAAAACACCTCAATACTTAGATGTACAATTATTTATTCACATTGTACAACCAAATTAAAGCATATCTACCAAATTAAATACAACTAATCAAACACAAATCGGGTTGACCCGGGACACTTCAAACCCGGCGGGTTGACCCAGTTTAATTTGACCCATTTTTGACTCAACATAGCAAGTTGACCCGGTTTAACTCGACCCATTTTTCGACCGAAACGGTTCAACCGGTTGAACCAACCGGGTCGAAAAACATTATCCATTACTTAAAAAAGTACAATGATTTATTCACATTGTACAACTAATTAAAAACATATCTACCAAATTAAATACAACCAATTAAAACACAAACCGGGTTGACCCGGGACGCTTCAAACCCGGCGGGTTGACCCAGTTTAATTTGACCCATTTTCGACTCAACATGCAAGTTGACCTGGTTTAAATCGACCCATTTTTCGACCGGAACGGTTCAACCGGTTGCACCACCCGGGTTGAACCGGGTTTCAAAACATTATCTATTACTTAAAAGTACAATGATTTATTCACATTGTACAACTAATTAAAAACATATCTACCAAATTAAATACAACCAATTAAAACACAAACCGGGTTGACCCGAGACACTTCAAACCTGGCGGTTTGACCCAGTTTAATTTGACCCATTTTCGACCCAACCTAGCAAGTTGACCCGGTTTAAATTGACCCATTTTTCGACCGGAATGGTTCAACCGGTTAAACCACCCTGGTTGAACCGGGTTTCAAAACATTATGTTTAATTCCCAAATCTTCAAACTTTTATTATTTTTCATTTATAACCTATAAACTTTTTTTTATCAATAAACTATTTGTCGCTATAAAATCCCGTTGCTATACACGGGTACTCGTCTAGTATCACAAATGTGAGAAGTACATTGTTTAGAAATGGAAATATGTTTGATTTGTTGAAGAACATAATGTGATAGATGGCCTAGCCTTGAGTGCCACAGAGCAATGTTGTCATTATTGATGGAGAGAATGGTGGGTGGTGGAGCTTGAGAATCGTGCTTGATGATGTAGAGACCATTATAGAGGCTGCCATGTGCAATCCTCTTGTGATGGTCCTGGAAATAACATGAAAAAGGTGTGAATAGGATAGAAAGAGGTATGTGAGTGCCTAACTTGCTCACTGATAGTAGATTATATGAGAAAGATGGTATGTAAAGAACATCATGTAGGGTTATTGCTTGGTTTATGTGCACTGATCCCATTTGGGTTACTTGTGTGTGTTGGCCATTTGGCAAGGTGACAAAGATTGGTTGTGTACATATGTGAATGTTGTGCATGAGTGTAAGAGAGATGCATACATGGTCAGTAGCACCACTATCAACTACCCAGATAGTCTTAAAATCTAACATGACAGAAGCAATAAATTTGTACCTTCTAGTAGTTATATGGGAGGCAACTAGTTTATATGTTCTAGTGATAATGCTGGCAACAAGTTTGGGATTACCTTCTGCATTGTGAGAGAAATCAGGGGAAGTGTCCTTGTTGTTCTGCATCATTAACATCATCTGGTTGAGTTGATTTTGCAACTGATCCATTCTTGCACTCATAGCTTTGTTAGCTTGATGAATTGTCCCATTTGATGTACCAGTGGATGTTCCTTGTGCCATTGTGAGATTAACTTGCCTTGAGCCTTGACTATTCTGTCTTTGGGAGTTGTTGGATGGTTGGTACTTTCCATGAAGAGGGTGACCAGGTGGATATCCTACCAATTGATAACATTCTTCTTTCAGATGTCCTTCCTTACCACAATTACCACAGAACACACCTTTCTTAAAACTACTTCTTCTAGTAGGATGATCATTGTTATGTGTGGTTCTCATGGATGATTCTCCCTGTGAGTAGTTTCTCTCAGTCCTATTGTAGTTGTTGTATGGTGTTCTAGACCTATTAGATTGAGCTGAGAGTGCTGTTGCAGTAGGTAACACTGTGTTATGAACCTCTCTTTGTTTTTCTTCTTGTCTTATCATGCTATAAGCTTTTGCAACACTAGGCATAGGATTCATGAGTAAAATTTGACCTCTAATATTAGCATAACACTCATCTAAGCCCATCAAAAACTGAATAAGTCTCTTCCTTTGATCTCTCTCACCATTAATCCTTCCATTCCCACAGTTACAAACACAAACACATAAGTAGGGTGCTTCTAATGAGTCATATTCATCCCACAGCCCTTTTAGCTTCTGATAATAAATCTCAATGCTAGTGTTACTCTGTTTCAATTGAACTAAATCATTGGTGATTTGATAAATCCTATGTCCATCTAGTTGTGAGTAATGTTCTTGTAACTCATTCCACAAATCAAAAGCAGTATGAACAAATCTGAGTGAGTTACTTATCTGTTCAGAGATTGTATTGAGTATCCAAGATATGATCATATCATTGGTTCTTTCCCACAGTGGTCTTGTATCTGAATTCACACTAGGTTCTGCAAATTCACCATTGACAATCTTCATCTTGTTCTTAGCATTTAGGGCTATCATCATGGATCTTTTCCAAGATCCATAGTTGTCTGATCCTGTCAATTTCTTTGAGATGAGAATTAAACCGGGATGATCTTGTGGATGTAGATACAATGGGTGATTGGGTGATGTGATATCATTGTCAGCTAATGGTGGAGTTGTGGTTGTCATGGTGGTGAACTTGATCGGAAAATTGTTGAATCTTGATTAAAATTGCTGGGAAAATTGTGAAATGATCAGAATACAACTGAATGATGATAAGAGTGATGAATCTTGATCTTAGAAATGATTAGAGTGACTGATTGTGGTTGTTTGAGTGAAAAATTGAGGCGGAATGATGGTGGTTGTAGTCACCGGAGTTTATTAGAAAGTTTGTTATGGTTGTTGTAATGGTTGTTATGGTGGGTGAAGTTAGTTAGGAGCCACCGGAGATGGTGGTGGCTCTGATACCATTTTGAGAGAACAAGAGAGAGGGAAAAACTGTTGTGTTATTCATTGAAATGAAAGTTTACACATTTGAGACTTTATATACATGAACAACTTTGACTTTAGGAGTCAACTAATACTACACAACTTTTGACTGTAAAAGTTAACTATTCTAAAATACACAAGACTACATATTGCTACAAACATTTAGACATTTATAGTGATGAAGGTAGTTTGTAGAGAGAACTGTATTAATCACATTGGTCTTACTGACTTGATCTTTATCTCCATTACTTAGGGATCATTTGAAGACCAACAAGAATGACATGGATTCCATATTGGACTTGGAGTCTGCTGAGGGCGCTATTACGGCTTTTGCAGAAGAATTAAAGAATCTTAACGAACTGCCACATAACTGGAAATACGACCCGGCAGCTGCCAATGCCTACGAATGCTCAAGTACCTCTAGTCTGAGATTGAATTTTAATGACGATGACCCGCTGAAGGGCCGTGATCGTTGTTGTGCACCTTTGAAGAATCCACTTGAATGCTACGCTAATACCGACGATGTTCCATTGAGTAGGACAAAGAAGAAAATCTGGAAGGAGTTTCAAAAGTTCGATAAAAAGGTTCCCGAACTTGGTGCAATTTATTTTCACGGTTTTGAGAAAGAAAAAATGCCAATTAAAATTGATAATCCAATTATGAGTCTAGTCGCGATTGAGAAGTATGTCAAGAAGGGAGAACACGAGAACCTTTGTGATTTTAAATTCACGGAGTGTTCATATATAAAAATGAGAGGGGCTGAATATTACTTCTACGTGACCATAGAGGCCGTTGAAGAAGGGAAACTTGGTGCATATGAGACAAAAGTTAGACTTGAGTGGGACGACGGTCGTAAATCATTGTGCAACTTCATTCTTACGGATCGTACACCATGTGGCAAGAAAAAGAGGGTTAAACGCAGTCAAATGACCCATCCAGGTTCTTGGCTTGATCCCATGGAGGATAAATACACTTGAATGAAGCCTAGGAGCGAGAGCGCCAGTTGTATGGGTTACGACTACCGTACCCCATGGGGATTTGAAGGTCCTTAATTTAGAACTAACTTATAATTTATAGTTTTGCGACTAGTATCTATTCAACATTATAACTTGTTTCTTAATAGTAAAAGACTTACAGTTCTTTCGCATTTGTGAAAGATTATTCATGCAACATTATGTGCATAAGCTACATGTGCTTTGTAATTGATGGACCTACTAGTAATTTTATACTGGTATACAAGATCTGTGTTTTCTATTTTTTACTACGTATTTGACATAAAGTTATTACTACTTGTTTTTGTTATTTAGGTAATAGGTGTGTTTGTAATAATAATAATAATAATAATAATAATAATAATAATAATAATAATAATAATCTCTTTGCTATATTAAGAAAGGTAAAGTGACTTTTTAGTAGTAAGTCCATTTGTAGTGGTATTTGGGTGGCTTTAGGTGGTGAAGGATTGGGGACACCATAGCAGCCGTTCATGGTGGTGTCGCGCTTATGGATCTCGGGGCAGGGAATTCGAGTAAAAACTTTTGGGTCCGTTATTAACGTTGGAAATGAATGAAATAAATGAAAATATGGCAAAATATGAGGGGTTAGGTAAGTAATGCAATTGGTGGTTACATACGTAATGGAGTGAACCAATGAATAAGTTATTTGATTACAAAACTCAAAACAAATAACATTTTTTTTATTATAATTCCAACTTTGATTCATGCATGCTAAACACTTTGATTCATGTCTACGTTTGGTGCCGTCCCACGATGCGGCCCCCATTGCGCCACAAGGACACCGAGGCTGGCGTCGTCGACTCTCGCACCATGGTGACCAACCAACGCGATCGAGTATATCCTTTTTTTTTCTCATTTTTTTGTATCGTATTTGTATTTTGTTGGGTAATGTGTGGACCCATGACACCACTTTTACCCATGACACTACTTTTGTTGGAATGATGAGTGTTTTCTATTTAGTGATAGATTATGATGTTATCGGAAAAAATGCTGAGGTGAGACTTTTTTCATGGCACCAGATGGTACCTAATGCACTTATGTATGTTATTTTTGTTGATGTGACATTTTTAGGGGTGCTTGATAGAAGGATTTTAGAGGTGAGAAATAACAAAGGTATCTATTGTTTGATTTTGGGTTTCGTTTTAGTTAGGTTTGTGTATGGTGGGGATGTAGTCGGGTTGATGCCGAAGGGATGTAGAGTTGGTTGAAAATAAGATAGACGTTAGTGTATCAGAGATATTCTTTGTATCTAGTTTCTGTTTGGGTATGCCCAAGTTAGATGATGCTGAGTTATAAATGTACTAAGTTGATAATGATAATATAAGTTCACCTTTTGCATCAAAAAAATAAACATTAGTGTAGTCGTTGCAATATTATGTTTGTAATTTCTAACATTAATGATAAAACTATGACAATATCTATTTTTATAGGCCAATTTAATTAGATTCGCCGAGGACAGTAACACAACTATACAAAACATTTTATTTGGAAATTTGGTATTGTTTTAACATAATTTTTAAAAATTAATTGTTAACAACCATTCTAATTTAGTAAAACTCATAATATTATACCGTAACAACAAATAATACACTGAAAGGGATGTTTAAGACAATGGCTTATGGAGTTATGGTCTATATTGCATAGGAAGATGAACTCTAATGATGGAGTATAATGGTGTCATCAATATCGACTCTAATATTATACAAATATAGGCGTGTTTGACATGGTATTTTCTTTAGATGAAGTCATGAAACAAATAGTCACACAACTTGCTGATACTTGACACATATTTCAAACCTATAGTTAATGATATTAAACAGAAAGTTATGGAGTTTGAATATAATGGAGTATCATTTCATATTACTTACTCTTTGCGTGTTAATAATTTTGAACCCTTTTTTTTTTTTTTTTTTTTTTTTTTTTTTTTAGAACTGGAAAACAAAACATAACACATAAAAGGTCTTTTAATTTGATTTTTATGGATTGTGTTTTGTCCAAAAGTCATGCTCAAGTTTTTCTCTAGGACTCTAGGTAGTACACATCTCAGATTGAACGCGATTGATTTGAACATTAAAACAAACACATGCATTCATCTATTTGACAGTTAATATATATATCTATACAAATTGATAGTTAGTCTACACCCGTGACATCATTTCATTATTTGCTCAAACATATTTAAGTTACTTTTTAAACGTCAAAAAGTGCAATATTGATCCGGGGAAGGGTGTTTGAGATCTCTTATTATTAAGGGTAGATATTTCTGCTTTCTACTATGGTTACAAACTTATCTAAAATGTTATACTTGAAAATTCTCGGAACTCGTTCTAACCAGTTTTAACAGATAAGATCCGTTTTTTGTTTTGCTCAAAACTTTAAAATGAAGTTTGTGAACTAATATACAAAAGAGATTAAATACGCTCTTACACCCATATAACTAAGGGTTGTCGTTAAGCAAATAAGTTTTATTACAGTATCATTTATGAATGCTTCTGATTGGATGATAATTTCAAAAAAAATTGAGACAATTTAGGACATAGTGATTACACAATTGACACTTGATTGTGATTTATTGAATTTCATTCTTACATACAATTGTAATAAAATCATGTCCCTTAACGACAATCCTTAGGGCTGAGCAAAACCCTAAAAAAAAAAAAAAAAAAAAAAAAAAAAAAGAAAAAAGAAGGAGATGTTAAAAATTGGGTCACGGTGTTATAATAATCTTGGATATCCTATTTTTATTATGTAAGGTTATTTTCTGATTAATGTATTTGGATCTTATTGATGTTTGAGTATCAAATTTTTATTGAGATAATTCAAGAAAAACGCTTTGTTTCTAGGTACAAGAGAACAAAACAAAAAGAAAGAGGAATTGTGTGTTTTTCGTATGTTAGAATGATACCAGACATATCCGTTATGTAACAAACATTATTTATAGTTATGAGCGGTTATAATTGGTTAAAAAACCAAGAGTCACAACCCTTCACCAACAGACATGTTGGCTGTGTTTCGTTGAGAAAAGCTGTTAAAGGGCGCTACCCTCTTAATCCCAAAACTTTGTCGTGGTTCAAAACATATTATGTCGAACAAGCGTGCACTCCGCACTTTCATAACTCATATTTGCATAATATGAGGTTCCATTTATCTCTAATAAATTCCAATTACTTAAAATAGTTAATAACATCTAAATCACCAACAAAAAAACAAACATTGTTACTAAATTGATGAAAAATTGACATATAGATTACGAAAAATATAAGGAGTAGTAAATTAAAAGGATACAACATTTATCATGGTAACCGCTACCAAGTACCGACTTATTCATCACAAGAGGTTAAAGTTTTAAACATCACCATATACATTTGAGGTGACTAGTGAAAGATCAAAAATATCACAGTCACAACAGTGGCGAAACTTGGATTTTTCGAGTGGGGGGTCGGGATCTAAAATTTTTTTTTCCTAACACTATGGGGGGTCGAAACCGAATTAAATTGGGGGGGCGAAACCGAAAATACCGAAATTTTTCTACACGAAAACTATATACCCCTACATCGCAAAAAAAATTTCGGGGGGTCGGCCCCCCCCCCCCCCTATGAAGCTGCGCCACTGAGTCACAATGCATACAATTGAGTCAAAATATTCGCGCTCTCGAGTAACTTAAACAGTAAAAACTCATTCATTTACCCATTAGTATCATGGTAAAAACAAACTATTAGCAACTTAAACTTTTTGTCTTTGATTATTCAAGATTAGAAATCTAATAAATAATACTCCTTCTATCCTAAAATAATTTTTCACCAATAAAAAACACACAATTAAACAGTTTTACTATAAACTAATTCATTTATGGGGTGTTTGTTTTGGCTTATATAGCCGACTTATGATTTATATGTGTTTGACTTATATAACATAAGCTACAATTTTGTAACTTATTTTAACAGTTATGTCAATGTTATATAAGTTCATAAGTGTCAAAATACAAAATTGTATTATTTGATGTTTGCAATGTTTTGAAAACCAGGTTCGAAATCGATCCGGTCGATTCACCGGGCACCAGGTCAAACAGGTTTTTAATTTATTATTTTTTCGACCGGGGCAACCGGTTCGACCACAGGGTAAACCCGGGTTTTTATTAAAATTTTTTGAAAAAACGAAACATGACCGGGTTTCGAGAACCGGGTTAACCTGGGTCATTCAAAACCCGACGGATCTAATCGGTTAACCTGGTTTTAGAAACTCGGGTTTCTTTGACCTCTTTTTTTTACTGAAACCGATCGAACCGGTTAATCCGCCGGGTCGAGCCGGGTTTCAAAACACCGGATGTTTGTAAAAAGTGATTCTAATATGGTAAAGTGGATCTAATTCTACTATCTACTTTTAAAAGTCAACCTAACCTAAAAAACAGTACTAGTAATCGGGCATGTTTCTGACGCGCTTAATTAAATAATATTAGTAGAAAGAAAAAAATCGAGTCAAAATAAATTTACTACTAGTGCCGTGTTCTCCGTCGTCACTCGTCACCGTCAACCAAACCAAACCAAATTCAATCATCTTCATCAACAATAACAATCTATTTGATGGAATCTTTAATAAGCAGATATGTCTTAACGTTAATTCTAATAATAATAATAAGCAGCAGTAGAGGAGTATACGCAGGTGATATAGTTCACCATGATGATAAATCACCCAAGAGACCTGGTTGTGATAACAACTTTGTTCTGGTATTGCTTTTTCTTTTTCTTAAATTTTTATGTGTTGTTTTTTTTGGGTTTTGGTTAATTGTGTCTTTAAGGTTAATTAATTCTTGATTTTATGTTTAGTAGCCAACAATTTTGAGCTACAAACACTTGTTATTATTGGAAAGAAAGATGAATTAAAACTGTTATGATAGGTTTATAAAATGAACCCATGTTGCTATTTTAACAAATTAACCTCCTTTTTTTGGTTTTTTTTTAAGGTTTTAAGGTTGTTCAACAATTGTTATTACCCGTGTGATATGATATTTAAGGGGGTTTTTGTTTCGGCTTATATAGTGGGCTTATGGCTTATGTTTGATAATCTAACTTTTTGTGGCTTAATTTCAAATCTTTCGGCTTATATAAGCTTATCATGTCATGATAAGCTTGTATAAGCTGAAAAGTATCAAGATAAGCCACAAAAAGTGGGCTTATGAAAAACATAAGCCGGATATTACATAAGCTGTAAGCTCGCTGTATAAGCCGAAACAAACACCCCCTTATTACTAATTCTTCGTTTACTGCCAATTTTGGCAGGTTTCGAAAAATAGAAATAACACCCGTGTTTAGAATTTTTACACCTTAAAGGCTGAAACGATGTGTGAAATAAAGGGTCTTTGGATTTAATGTGATATACGTTAAGAATTGTGGAAAAGTTGTAATAGGAGCTTCTAGCTATGGGAATTGGGTGATGACAGTTCAGACAAAAAGTACTAACTTTATTCCGTTTTCTGTTGAGACTATTCAATGGACCAGTTGTGGACTCCCTAATTTCCATGGTTTAAGTTGTGCACTTTTGAAGTTCTGCCTAGATGCATATTTTTTAACTATCATAGTAGGAGTTTGTAATGTTTTTGGTTAACGTGAGTAAGAATTTTCTTGTTACGGAAATTGTTAACCTGAGGTTTATATTTTCTGTTTTGCAAAATATAAACTTGTTTGAGGATCAATATCTTGGATGGGTTATTTCTGTTTTACTGAATTGTTACACAATTCCTAGCCCCAGTCTAGTCGGTGATTATTTACAACTTTTCTGTTGTAATCACCAGGTCACCTGTCTTCTTGGCTGACTATTATGTGTTATGTTATAGGTGAAAGTTCAAAGTTGGATAGATGATAACGAAGCAGATGAGTTCGTAGGTGTTGGTGCCCGATTTGGTCCCACCTTGGAATCAAAGGAGAAGAATGCGGATAAAAGCAAAATTGCTCTTGCAGACCCTCCTGATTGTTGTACAACGCCTAAAAATAAGGTTTAATTTCTTTCCCTCACTTCCTATCTTTTTGTAGACAGTTAATTGATAACTGTGACTAATCAGCCGGAGGTGTTGTTGTCTGTAGCTTACTGGTGAAATTATTCTTGTGCACCGAGGGAACTGTAGTTTTACAACTAAGGCGAATGTTGCTGAAGCTGCCGGGGCTTCAGCCATCCTCATTATTAACAATCGTACAGGTACATTTATATGCATACTTTTACCATTATCAAAAACAAATAAGAATCAAGAATATCTCACTAGAAACAAAAATACAATACACATATGGACTGAACTATATTGGTATAAGATTTTGCATCTTATGATTATATTGCTAATGTTTGTTCTTCTATAGAGCTCTTCAAGATGGTTTGTGAAGCAGATGAAGATGATGTTGATATTAACATCCCGGTAGTAATGCTTCCACAAGATGCCGGTCATACCTTGATAGGGAATTTCCAGAAAAATTTAAATGGTAAGGGTGCATGTTATATCAGAACTATGGAATCAGAAAATAAACCTTAACTGGAAATTGGCATGCTTGTTCCTCAGTTTCTGTGCAGCTATACTCTCCAAAGCGCCCATTGGTTGACGTTGCTGAGGTGTTTTTATGGCTTATGGCTGTGGGTACTATACTTTGCGCATCTTACTGGTCTGCCTGGAGTGCAAGAGAAGCAGCCATTGAGAGGGACCAACTACTAAAGGTCATCCCACATTTTCATACATCTGATAGTGGCTTACCTTCTCATAAAGTGGAGCATAAATTGACTAGTATTGAAATTTTCAGGATGGTTCTGATGAATACTTGCAGACGGAAACATCAGTTTCCAGTGGTGTGGTGGAGATCACAACCACATCAGCAATCGTGTTTGTTGTGGTTGCATCTTGTTTCTTAGTTATGCTTTACAAATGGATGTCATACGCGTTTATCGAGGTTTTGGTTGTCCTATTTGCCATTGGTGGGGTTGAGGTTTGTATTACTTGACATAATAATGTTGTTTTCATTGCTTTGATTATAATATGAATAAGTTATTCTGTGAATTATTGAGTTCTTACTCGTTCAATTTTTCAGGGCCTGCAAACTTGTTTGGTGGCTTTATTGTCATGGTATGTATCTTCCTCATATATCCTTGCAGTTTTAAATATTGAGGGTATACAAAATTTAACCGATTATAGATATATGAAACTATTACATGGATCACAATTATTCGCTTACACCTTTTAAGTTACAGATGAGAGTATACATGTAAGTCTGAACTAACAATTGTAATTAATGCAGTTTCAGATTATTTGAACAAGCTGCAACAACATATATCAAGGTCCCCTTCATAGGAGCAATGTCATATTTGACACTAGGTGTTTCTCCATTATGCGTGATTAGTGCTGTTATATGGGCTTTTTACCGTCGACACCACTTTGCTTGGATAGGCCAAGATATACTTGTAAGATTAATTTCTTCCCTATGTTACAAAATGAAATCTCAACTTCCTGAAACATAATTAGCATACAGTTTGTAGAAGTTAGCCAGCTACTCGATGGTTATATTTTTTTTCTTGTTAACTGTATATTTTCGACTACATTTTCTTTTTGCTTATTTTCTTCCGTGATGAGACTAATTATATGTGATGCTTTCAAGTGGACTTTGAAAGCCTCAATAGATTGATTGAGAATCTGTCTAGATGAAATAATTGCATGGTATAAAATCTTACCTTTTCATCTTCCTTGTAAACCAGGGTGTTGCGCTGATAATAACTGTAATCCAGATCATACAAGTACCTAACCTCAAGGTAAGTATCAGATTCTAGTTTCTAGTAGTTGTTGCTCCATTCATATTAGCAGTTAAAGTTCTGTTTAACATGGTAACCTGGTATTATGTACCCAAGTAGGATGATTGTATTTGGCTTTTTAGTTTAAATGAGTTTTTATTTTTGTTTTCTAATTAGGTGGGAACAATTCTCCTCAGTTGTGCCTTCTTGTATGACATTTTCTGGGTGTTTGCATCTAAATGGATGTTCCATGAAAGTGTTATGATAGTGGTGAGTTTTCTGATCTTTTTATTCTTTGTATTATATTTGTTCTTGCTATCACCACAGCATGATTGTTCTTTTCTTCTACCAACACAGGTAGCTCGTGGCGATAATAGTGGAGAAAGCATTCCCATGCTACTGAAAATCCCACGGATGTTTGATCCTTGGGGTGGATACAGCATCATCGGATTTGGTGACATTATTTTACCAGGGTTATTAGTAGCCTTTTCTCTAAGGTTTGAATATGGACCTTATATTTTTTCCTTTTTCTTATGGTTTGAGCATTTACCTTCTCTTTTCTCTAGAGGTAAGTATGATTACAAACTAGAATATTGCAATATTATTGTAACTTTTAGGAGGTTTATGCATATAGGTCGGATGGAATTTGACCTGTTGGACATGAAACATTACCCAAATAGACCAATTTGTAAAGGGGTAAAATGACCAACTCTAGATCAACCTTTAGGACATTGTCATATTTTGTTTTTTGGTTCAAACTAATATCATTCTTGCAGAAACGCAAATAGAGTATACTTGAGTTTGCAATGAGCAATACAACAACATGAAATGCTTTGGTTATGTTTGTTTACGACATTTTATATTTTCATTCTGTGGGTACCATTTATATGGTAGGAGGGAAATTAAGACGGGCATATTCTACTTGATGCAAGGTGAAACAAAAACAGAGGAAAAAGAAGGTTTATAAAATAAATAGAACCACAAATGTTATATCTTACATGAAGTAGACGATACTAATTATAGTGCAATTCATTTGGTGAAGTTATATTCCTGAGAGTATCAGTAGCCTTTTATTATTGACCCGTTACTTTTTTTCCCTAATCATGATATACTGTATTCAAGTTGCTTAGATGACTTAGTAGTTTCGTTCTGTGTCCTATTTACATTGCTCTAGAGGAAATGAAGATGTGACAGCAGGTCCTGTTTACTCTGTCAGAAGAGATCATAATCTATAATTAGAAAGGCTTAAAATTCAGACTTTTACTTGCTTATTATGGAAGGATTTCAAAATTAATTGGTTAGGAAGGGTTGGTTAGGAAGGAAGTTGGTTGGTTGTTCAAACTAAAATTATTTGACTCTACCATCTCGAATAACACAAAATATAGTCACAGGTACCCGCCGCCGCATTGCGCGGGTACCGTTGTAGTTAAAATAAAGGATGTAAATGGCATAAATAAATTAATTTTTAACTAGGCAGAGTAATGGTTATGTGTTGAATGTCCGACATCCTTTTCTTGACTCAACAGGTACGATTGGTTGTCAAACAAGAGTCTTCGAGCAGGATATTTCTTATGGACAATGATTGCATATGGATTAGGTACATAAACTCATCTATATGGCAGGAATTGAATTATTTTTTAGTTGGTTATTTACTTTTCTAACCATCATATGTATTTTTCGTGAATAGACCATCATTTTCATGAAATGCAAAATAATATCATGTTTTTTAAGATGTGTGATTATGAATAATAACCCATGGATATATAAGTTCAAAAATAGCCCAAGCACTTGACTTTTTTTCTTCTAAAACTGTCATTTTTGCAAGTTGTGTATTTTTTGCATTTTTTTTTACAAGGACGATGATTAGTTTCACCGTGGATGGAAACTTGATCACTCCTTTTTTACTGGTGTTTGTGAACGAGTTACTCTACACCTATTACTTTCTCTTTTCTGGTTTTAGCCGCTGGAACATATACATAACTACCTTGATAAAAAGTTTTTTAACAGTTTTCTTTGTGAATTACCCATTTCCTTTTTCTGATAAATTTTTAAGATTATAGGTTGTCCAATGATCACTTTAATAATCACGATGTTGATAATTGGATTATATGATAATTTTCTTGTGGGGATGACCTTGGAACTCACAACCGACGGGGTTAAAATTTTCATCTCCCATCTGTTGACAAACTTATGACCTTATGCCAGTCTCCCACCACTTGGATCGTCTTTGTGGGTGAAAATATTATAATGGAAGGGAGTTTAGGCATTTGACTATTAGGTAATAAGCAATAGTCATATTTGCTTATCACCAAAAGTCTCAAAATATATACAGTTTAACTTTCTGCATTATAAATTGTACTGAGTTATAGATGAATCTCGTATCTCAATGTGTAATAACAAGTAAAAACAATGAACATCCAAAGATAGAAAGTATCATCTTTTTAATGTGAGTGAAGTACCTATTCGTGTTATAACCTGTTATATTCGATCGCTGCCATTTTCTTTTTATTAGTAAATAAAGAAAGGTATCAAACCCTGATACTTCATGATTTTGGTACTACGTGAGACTAAAATACCCGAGCCTCTTATAATGCAGGTCTGCTTATTACATACGTGGCTTTGAACTTGATGGACGGACATGGTCAACCAGCGTTGCTTTACATCGTTCCTTTCACATTGGGTAGGTTTTGTTTCGGAAGTTAGTATTTGAGGTATCAAATCAGGTCGGGTCGGGTAGGAGTCAAATGGGTGATGGTTACGTTTATTGAACCAAAATATTCATTGTCCATGTTTTTTCTAATCAATTAGCATGTCAAATATGATTACAAAATTTGTAGCATTTCATTAACAATCCAAAATTTTTGGACAAATGATCAGGAAGTACCTGTGCATTAAAAGTCTACTTTGGGCCTTCTACCCACTTGACCCGTTCGACCCATTTGACATGTTCTGTTTTTTAGCTAAGTTGTTAACGTTACCTGTAGTAAAATAGAATGTGGACCAGCTTGTTCATGAGTAAGGGTGGAATTTGTCACCTCTTTTAAATATACTTTAATGGTTCTAAAACTAATGCAACATTTTCAGGCACGTTTATAACGCTAGGAACCAAACGAGGCGATCTAAGACATCTATGGACAAAGGGTGAGCCTGATAGGATCTGCCCTCATGTGCGCCTTCAACCTTCAGGAGAGTAAACTACTAGTTTTCTTGAGCGTAACAGGCAATACAAGTCCTGCCTTCTGAAGTTGAATAGTTAAATAGATAACAGTTTAAAACTTTAGCCACAAGTACAACTTACTAATGCATTAGGCATAGACGTTCTGACCAGTTTGACTGTCTGATCTGTAACCCGCCTTCTGTTTTGAAGATATAATCCTTATCTCAAGCAGAGAGTTGAAGCTAGAGCGATAAATGCATTAGAAAGTTGTGCTTAGATTAAAAGGCTCTATGTTTTGTAGTAAAATTATACCGTGCGTAAATAGCAAAATATATAACACCATCTTTTGTAATATCGCAATGAGAGTTGATTATTGGTTTGATTTTTGTTTTTTTCCTAATCATTTCATGTTCAGAATCAGTTCGGTCCCAAAATGGGCGGTGAATTGAATACATACTTGAGGTGTTATAGTTTAAGAATACTTAACAAAGAACTATTGTAAATAAAAGTCCAACTTTGAAAAGATTTTGTTGCAACAAGTACAACAACCATAACAAATTAATCATCCGACTTGATTTTGATTCTTTGATTACCAGTTACACCTTAGGGACATCCTTTTTTGGACTGCTGTGACAACTGAAGTTAATATGTTTAAATGACACACACGACACTAGCCAAGAATCATATCTTCTGCAAATGCTTTGAAAACAAGACTAGACAAGAGTTATATTTTTCGCAAAAGCTTGAAAACGACATACACAAGACAAGTAAAGAATGTTCTATATATCAAGACAAGAACATCAGTTGCATCAAGATCTTATACCTGTACTTAATCAAATGACAATTGTACATTATCAAGTTAAGCACTCATTTCCCATGTATTTCTTGTTATTGGTAAAGTTAAACCGATGTTAAACTTTAGAACCTTACAACTTTTTGTAAGATTATACACCAGCGGTCGCACAAGGGATGTAAAATAAATGATTGCCGCTCTAACTTCCAGTAGATGATTCTTACTAGAACTTTCTTTTGTTTTACCCACAATATTAAGTACAACTTTGATTATTATCCAACCAAAATATAACATATCAAAATTGCATCATTTGGGTTTGGCAGACAAGCAAGTAACACAACTACGTGGGTTGTTTACAGTTGAGAGACTCCATGCATATTCTAAACTCTTTCTGAGGGTCAAAATCGAGTCTTGGTCATTATAGAGCTCACTTCTCATGCTTCTGCAGCCCTGTTGAACCTGTCCACAAGTGTTAGAATCAGTATGCAAGTTACAAGAAAAACACACTAGAACCAACGGTGAAAATCAACAGGTACGAGAAGTTGGGTATCAATTGAATAAGATTAACGTTTTGCATTTCTTATTCCATTTTCAGAAATTTGTAGATAATCTGAACTTTTCACAAATCAGTCAGATTTCATGGGGTTTGACCCGTTTTACCCATTTAGCATGTTCCTTCTTGTGAAATCTTGTAGCCCCTTAGAGATAGAGGATATCTCATATTGACCCACTTGTATATAAATGAGTGAATATTCCATTACCACAACTACAATTGACTAATTGGGGGTATTCAAATACCCAAACAAACTACTAGGCAGGACACATTCTACAGTTATACTGATATTTTAATGTCTATTGGTTGGACCTTGAGTTCTGTACTTCCGTTACTTAATTTTTGGTTCCACGTCTATCTTGAACCCAGAAAGACCCTACAGTGGCAAATCCTAAGTTTTCGATCATACATTACATATCTTTTTCAGTGCATTGATAGAACAAATAATAAACAAACTGATCTTAGTAAAACTACTCGACCAAAAATCATGATGTCACATGTACCCAATCTAAAAACCAATTTGTCATATTCACCAGAATTAATAATTTATTCATATGATTAAATCTCCTGGTAATTATCACAGACCAATTCTTAATCATCAAAAGATCTAACTATATCCTTATCAATAAACGGCAGAGACTCCCAACTTTTTTCCCTCCAATTTAAGTCTACATGATGAACAATAACGTGGTGCCTGCATGATTTTATCGGCCTATTTTTCCAAAAAAAAAAAAAAAAAAAAAAAAAAAAAAAAAAAAAAAAAAAAATACCACATATGTAAACGGAACATATAACAAACATTCGATAATAATGGCACTATAGTACATTTTAGACCACTCATAGCACCCACAACACACTTGCTTGAAAATTATATTCCTTCAATAATTTTATAGACCACTCGATACACGCACACCAACACAGAGCTTGATGCCAAACCCACATTTATTATTTTCATGTAAACCTGAAATGTTCTATGTTGTCATTCACATATTTGTTGTTTGCTTTTTTTGTGCTAACTTGGCAAAAAGACCGACTAATCAGGGAGGCACCACGCTTATTACTTTTATGTAAACCTAAATTAATGGGAATAAAAAGGCGGGAGAAACTGTCCACTAATTGATAAGAGTATGATACTCGATACATTTTTAATTGATGTTTATTAAGAGTTCGAACATATGAATTAGTAACATGGGTATTTATGACAAACTGGTTTTTCTATTGGGTATATAATGTATATAAATTTATGATTTTTGGTTGGCTAAAGATTTAAATTAGGTATACATGGAATTAACCTTAGTAAAAATGGCACACCTAACTGGCATTCTGAAATGCTAGACCCCTATATATAGGGTAAAACAGTAATTGGATATTATTTGCATGTAGAAACGTGTAAGTTCACCATGAATTTTAAAGTCCTGTCTATCCGTGGTAGAAAGGAAAGAATCATTCAACAGACTATGTCTAGGGTGAGCTTTACAGCTTACGATAAACACGGATATATGATCTTTCCTTTTAACTAATTTGATGTATCGTGCACCCTATGTTCCATATATAAAGGAAAATCCTACATAAGTAAAGCGACTACTTAATGTTTTGTGGGTCAATAACATTCAGGGGCAACACGCAATGACTCCAAATGATCATTTTTTGTCAGCCAATATTCTATACGTAAACAAAGAAAAATGGGCAAGAATAAAGAAAGTGTACTAACTTGAACGTTTTGCTGAGCAACCATTTCCGTTTACAGTATATAAACTTGGTCTCCGGTCTTGGCCTAGAGATAAAAGCTCTTGCACTCTCTCCGGCCAGTCAGAGTTCAATCTTCGAGCAAAGTCTTCCACTTCTCTGAGAAATTAAATAAATGAGAAACATAAGCATATAAAGGATGTATCGAATGGTGATTACACACCACACCAAGAATGTAATACAGATGGAAGAACATGAATGTCGTGCAATGCAATATCAATTAGAACACCAAAAATCTTGATGAAAAATTGGATAGGAATCTATCTTGCTGATCGTTAAAATCAATTAAAAAATACTGCTCATTCTAGCATGTTCATGTACACAAATATAGTTTTTGTGGCAAAAACTCAATAAAGTAAATAAACTAAGCTTTAGCAGCATTGAAGTCAATTTAAAGCAGACGAGTACCATAAGACCCTTACATCAAGTGCAGCTATCAAACTTATTAAAGATTCATTGACAACAAAAAAAGACCAGAGAACGGTAGAGATTTACTATCCATAACAAAAATATGGAATCCTACTAATAAAAAAGTTTTAAGGCTCGGGTTTTGCAAAATTTACACAAAGCAAATTTTGAGGACCAACTATCATAAACAGCAGCATAGACTTATGGTTGAGATCTCATTTTTAAACTCAAATTCTCAATTAAAGTTCATTTTAAGGTATTTTAGAATCATACAAAAATTAGTGATGCAATAAAATAACTTTGTTGAAGGACAGAGGTAATGCAATTAAAATTACTTTTATGAAGGATAAAGTTTACATCTAATTAAAGTATTAAACAAATAGTGAATCAGCATATTAAAATTTACCTGGATAATAAACCTTATATACATAATATACATGAGCAAAAATATATAATACATAATTTGAAAAGCAATGGGTACCTGTCAATTTGCTCTTTTATTTCAGGATCTATCTCATCTCCTGTATCATCTTCTGAATCCTGCAACTTCAAAAGGTCACTGATATCGGGTAGACAACGTCCTTTCACCTTATCATCATGCCCTACAGAACTAACACCATTGGATTCCTGAAACATGTATTAATTAATATACCACATCACAGGTGATTTTATCATTGGCATTTTAAGATATAAAACCTTGATGGCATTGTTTGGAGAAGAAGATGTGTCTGAGACGGTGCATACAGGGGGAGCATTCTTTTGTTGGTCCTTTCTTCTATTTTTTTTCTTTTTGTTCTTAGGCGCTTTTACTTCCTTTGAATCTGCAAGATGCAATTATAAATTCTTCTTCATCACAAATTTCAAGCCAATAATCATGTTAGCTAAGATATCTTAATACAAATGCATGAAAAACATAATTAAAAAATGGAGAAGAGAAGCAAGTATGCATACAGATTAGACTGAGGTACCTCCATTTTCTCCATTAATAAATGACAATAGGTCATCAACTGAACGATCATCCACATGCTCTGCTTCAATCTCGATGCTCTGAAAATCCAATTATTTAGAATTTTTTATAAATGCATAGCTTATCAGATCTGTTAACAAATTTTATATTATTTAATGAAGTATTAATATCTTATTTTATAGACATTTAAGGATGTTTTATGCATTTAAAATACTATTTGGGTAAGTTTTTACCAATTTAAACTGTTTCCTTTCAAGTTAATTTTCTTTATCTGGTTAAAGATAAAACATAACCTGATTTGATCCATTCATAAGTAAACGGATCAAAATTTCCACCTCTACTCACAACAGATAGGCCGAAGTCTCCTATCATGCAAATCATAAATTGACTGGCAGATATAAAATGTTGGTGACAGTAAAATTACCTTGAGTTTCTCCTTTTCTTTTAATTCTTTCCTCTTCCTTGCATATAATCTATTCAATAATCGTATCCGCGGATCATCAGTTATATTTTTTAATGGCTCCAATTTTTCTTCCTGCAGCAATCGAAAATCTTTATGATAACAAATGGCCCATAAAGCATATAATTAAGAAAGAACATGAAAGCACAAAACACCTCTGTTAAATCATCAGGTATATGGAAAGTTTCACGAATCTCTTCAGGAGTTTTCCCTTCAATCATTCTTGCAAGTGCCCGACTGGTAAGATCAACTAATGGCTTTAATTGTAGGCTGTCAGCAGCAGATGTTAACTCGCAGAGTCTGTTTGTGTCCATCCGGATGAACTTCTCATCAAATGACTTCCGCTCCTACCCACAAAAAACCCATCAGCTAAAATAGTAGCTAGAAGCACACATATGTTGTTTGTTCGCCTTTTTTAACTTCATATATAACAAAAACACTAAATTTGATTGCAGAAGCTATTAGTGATTCAATTTCTTATATAATTTTATCTAAGATGCTGTAAACACTTCCAGTTTGGGCAACTTTTAAACCATTTGACATGTTTCCTGTTGTAACCTTTTTTTTTTTTTACCCATTTTGACATAAGTGGATTGCATTTGTGCCTCTTTGATACATACCTTGTTGGAGCGTCCTGCAACTTGATGGAATCGGCAATAATCAAGAATTAAACTAAGTGTGACTGGATTCACTCGTGCTGGAAGAGAGATTGGATAGGTTTTTGAAGATCCAACGCCTGCATGAATCTCATGACATATGAACGGACAAAATATAGCAACTTCTTGTTCCACTTGTTGTATCGATCCATCAGCTGTTTGAAGCCATATATAAGACTTCATCATCTGAAAAAAGACATTAAAATATAATCTTGCAATAGAAACTTTAAAAAGTGTTCTCTTAATTCTAGAGAACGTGAACGAGCCATTGGTGGTTGTGCAAAACTAGATTGTTGCTTCATGACATAGAAGTAAATTTCAACCATGAATTTGTTGAGGCTATTTTCTATGAAATAAGATACTACCACGACCACATAATTATCTTGTATGCAAATTTGAACAACTTATGTTCCAGAGCCTTACAGGCCAAAGGAGCCTTAATATCTGATATCTAATCATAAGTACTAGACATAAAATACTTGGCATTTTTTGGGTTCTAGCATTTTGGGAAATCGAAATCCATAAATGGAAAGCGGGAAAGGTATAACTTGCAACACTTGAACTTTGTTTTGTATGTTTGTTGAGAAGTGTAAACAGGCTTGGCAAAAAGTTAATTACATTTTCAGAAGACCAACACCAATGTTTACAAAATTTGTACACAGGCATATATAAACCTTAAACATGATTCGGATGCTTTCATGATTTACAAAACTGATTTATAACTGAATAAATGCATTAAGGATTTGGCTCAGTGAGGTAGAGGTTTGAAATCTTCTATATCTGCCTATGAAATTTTTCTAGAATAATTTTGTTTCAGACTGTCTAGTATTCCACCAAGAACCCAGAACATACTTACTAAGGTTTTAAGAAATCAGCCAGGGCAAAAAATACTATAAACACGAGACAAGAAATCTGGAATAATCTTGTTAAGCATGTTTTGATTTCTTTCTCCAAAACAAATTACATTACCTACAGGCTACATGTATAATTTATCAACAACTGGTATGAAAAATGACAAGTATAAATAATCACACAGACCTCTGCATATAACAGCCTAAAATCAAAAAGTTTTGGAAATACAGAGAGAATGAAGTAAAAAGTGAAGCAAAAGCAGGGAACACATATGGAGAAATACAAGAGAAACGATGTATGATACCTCGGGTTTAATAACATCTGGTTCTGACATTATGCCAGCACAATAAATAAGTGAAAAAAGAGATGACACGCAACTAAAGAAGAACCTGTAATTGAAAAGTTGTGTTGAAAATTTATGTGAGATTTGGATATTAACAAACCATCTGCAACACAATCTATTACCAATAATGCATCTATCCATCGAAAAGTAGAAACATGCAAGTAAGGACAACAAATCGTCAAATGCAGCCATGATTTCAAAATTTCCCATATGTGAACCAGTAATACAGTTTGAAATTACAATAAGCGATAAGCATCATATAAGTGATAAGACATTTCAAGCAATTGTATTTAGCTTTATGTTTAAGATAATCAACTGTTCTTCCAAAAATGCCCAAAACTTGCCAAAAATGAGTGATTTTGGACAAAAATGTGTTTCTTTTGGCATTTGTTTCCACAATTTACAAAATAACAATAATTACTTTGCAACAAAATATGAAGTAAGATGGTCCAAGAGTTACTCTTTTCCAGAGATTTTTAGAAAGAGATAAAACAATTCTATAGCAAAACCAATATTATGTTACGGCCTGAACTCCGTGAAGCTGGTTAATGGTAACTATAATAAGCGTATGGGTATGTCTTTTCAGCCTAAAGATACAGAGTCTTACAGACTCAAAAAGTCAAAGTTTCAACTAGGTTGCCATGATATAATTTTTCAGCTTCTAACCACAAGCAAAATGAGCACCATAATTTCTTAATGTGCCCAAGCTTTTAACATGTCAATCCCGACCCCTTGATTCTAAAGACATAAGCATCTCTTTTATGCCTGATTTATTATGAAATATGCTTTCACATATTTGATATAGAAAAGTGCGTAAACCACAGGAAACCCTAAGCCAACCATTTACCTCTAAATCAATAGTTAATTACATACTTTACGAGCCTCCCACTCTAACCAGATACAAACATTATAATGAGATAAAGAGCTTCCCATTTGTAACTTAATCAACTTATAAGTAGGCTACGAACCACATAGCGGCAAAAAGTTCCATTCTTTTAAACAATGATTTTTAGCAGCGAACAACTTAGTCATCTCACGTCTACAAAGATGCACCAACTGAAAAACTAATTCCCATTTTCTAGCCATGACTAATTCTTTATGCACCAATTAGGCGTGTTTCGGATTGCTCAAAGTATAAGCAATCCCAAACACCCCCCCCCCCCCCCCCCCCCCCTAATTCCTCTTCATGTTCGAATACGACTCCTAATTTCTCCACTAGTTTAAAAGCTAAGAAAAGATGAATCAATTTAACCTGATTAACACTCATTATTTCTGCAAAACCCTAACCCTAAGTTCTTCATAACTCCCTAATTAAACAAACACTAAATTGACCTAAATACCCCCACACAAAAAAAATGAATAATAAGAACACACAAAAATGAGAATGATAACCATAATAAAATTAAACAAATGAAAACGTGGTTAGAGTTATATACGTATGTACCTGAGTGAAGAAGATCTAATGAAATTAGGGGTTTGAGATTAAGGTTAATTTCACGGTTATTGTTAATCAAAGATATAATTATATAATTTATGGATAAGAAACAGACACCGATAATAAATTACTAGATTAAATTTCTCTCTGTGTGTGTTTTTGTTTTGTGTGTGTGATTCAAATTAGGGATAAAACTATGAGGGTGGTTCTGGTATGAATATGATAAATATGGGGTTTGACTTGTAAGTTTTTGAGTTTTGTTTTATTTTATACACCTTCCATGTTTGATTTATGTGATTTTTATACCCTTGTCTTGTTAAATTTTGACTTTATACCCAAATTCTATAGGTATGAAGAGAATGAAGATTTTGTTTTGTCCAAGGTATTTCGAAAGCAGATTTTCTACTATAGACGAGTACTTGTGCACATCAACGAGATTTTATGTGATTTGGTCGATCAGTAACGGGATTTTATGTGATTTGGTCGATTGAAGTATGAAGATATGTTTCACACTTTCATCATTTATGGGCTTAGAATGGACTGAGCCTAATAAAACATCAACTAAGCAAATACACTGAACAGTTGGATGTTATTAACTAAATCTGGTTTAGTGTTTGTTACTGTAAAATATTAGTTTAGGTCACAAAATAGCAAATAATTTTTTTTCAAAGTCCCATCTTGATACGTGAACTATAAAAAGTATCATTAAATGCAACGAACTTTCATAAAGTGTTCCAATATGCATATGTTGATATGTTATCATACCAGAGAGACTCACACGCATCACTATTTTAAATCTGATAATACATCAAAATATGCATATTGAAACACTTTATGAAAGTTCATTTCATTTACTGAACTTTTTTTTAGTTCACCTATGAAGACAAAACTTTTTTTTTTAAATGTTGCTATATTATAATATATACTAATAACCGTGTGGTACACTGTAGCAACAGTACCCACGCAAGTTTCATGTGAGCCCCATTTTAGTTCCTGAGGTTAATTATCAATTGCAAAGTTAGTCCTTAACGACCGTTATCTAACAGACGTGACTTAAACTTGCAACGGAACAGTAGCTTCAGGGGCTTTTCTGTGCAAATAATAAACAGAAACAGCCCCCAAGGTTAACTTTTATTTTCACTGTTAGTCCCTAAGGACTAACTTTGCAAAGAATGCCACTTTCAGGGACTAAAAACGAAAATATCATTGCTACAGTGCAGCACAGTAGATTCTACAGTGAAAAACAGTGGGAAATAGTGTGTGTACTGTAGCTAAGGATTTTACGCTTTTAGTCCCTCAGGTTAGCTGTAAATTGCACCGTTAGTCCCCCGTTAGCGATCTTTTGCAAATTTAGTCCTTAAAAAAAATTTGATCGTTTTATTTCGAGTTTGGATTAAACACAACATTCCCGCAGCAACGCGCGGGTGCCCCCGCTCGTTGTGTCCTAATCCCTAAATATAAATCACCTCTTAAAAGTAAAAGTTAATTCAGTTTATAGAGTTGGTAGTCCTTCAAATATTTTGTTTGCTGCTAAGATATTACGTATGTTATTATCTTACGTACCGCATTCTTCTTTCCCGACATTACATATGTAACGTGTTAAAAACATATAAAATTAACTCAATATGGAAATAAGATATGAGCCACATGAAATGTTGTGTCAACCTTGTTTTTATATAAACCCAAATTCCAATCATACTTATTCATTGTGCTCAACAAACATTGCGCTTTTGAGTTTTGACGAATCTTAGTAATCTTGTTTGTTGTTGTTTATCCTAATAAGAAAAAATATATATATATTTAAAAAAAAAAATAAAAATAAAAAAAAAAAAAAAAAAAAATCAGGTTAACCTTGTTTATATAGTAAAGACTCAACATATACAATTACTTATAAAAATTTGGATAGCAACTTTGTTGTTTTCTTTCTTTATACGTTAAATCAAATAAAAAAATCATTGTATAAAATCAATTAGAAAACTTACGTGATATTGTGATACCCATTAAAATCCATTTATTTAAGTACCAAATAAAACGGTTCACCCACTTATGCCTTCATCGAAATTAAATTTTTTAATGAGCACCTATCGTTGTAAGTTGAAACTATATAGACCTTTCACATATCATAGTCAAAGGTTTTAATATAATAAATTTATATTACATGTAAATTGAAAAATAATTTGCTTAAAAACTCTTAGAATGTGAACTATGGAATTACTTTTATGTGTATACAGCTGTTTTTCTAAAAATGTAGATATTTTTAATTTAATGACAACTTTTTATTAATTTCTAAAATTATGTTAAAATGTTTTACAAAATTTTAAATTGTGCTTCTACTATCTCTTATTGAAATGCTTTATCGTATTCATTTCGAACATGAATTACTTAACAACAATTTCGCAACTATATTTATTTGTGGCTTTAAATTTTCGTCACTATATGCATATATTCGCCAAGTATGCTTTAACTGATAAAAATATACTCAACAAATTAAGCACTTAAAATTTTCTAAGAAAGCATTTAAGACTTTTAAAGTTGGTAACAACATATATTTGCATAAGAGTTAGCACTAAATTAATATAATAATATGTATGCTAAATATTAAACATGCAATTATTATTTAATTATGAGTAAATGGCAAAATCCGTCTATGTGGTTTGACCACTTTGCACTTTAAAGTGAGGGCATCGTGTTTGTGAGAAACTTTTGTTTGCGAATTCGTTCTTGGCTAAATTGAAGTAACAAATACTTTTGTCATTTTCTCTTTTAGGTATTTTAGTCATGTAACTTCTGTCAGGGACTAAATATGCAACCTGAGAATGTGCAACCCGAGACTCAATAGAGGGGCGGTCGATGCACGTAAGAAATAGCAGATACAATACCCCTGCCTAGTCATGTAACTTCTGTCAGAGACTAAATATGCAACCTGAGACTAAATATGCAACCTAAGACTCAATACAGGGGCGGTCGATGCACCTAAGAATATGGGCGGAGATAAGGGGGGTCCGAGGGGTCACGTGACCCCCCGGCAAAAAAAATTATAGTGTAAATTTTCGAAAATTTTCGGGTATTTTTGTAATTTGCCCCCTCAACGTATTAATTTTTAGTGTAGTTTCTAAAAGTTATCATATTTTGCCCTCTCGATAAAAAAGTTCTGGCTCCGCCCTTGCCTAAGAAATAGCATATACAACACCTTTGCCTAGTCATGTAACTTCTTTCGGGGACTAAATATGCAACCTGAGACTAAATATGCAACCCGAGACTCAATAAAGGGGTAGTCGATGCACCTAAAAAATAGCAGATACAACACCTCTGCCTAGTCATGTAACTTTTGTCAATGACTAAATATGCAACCCAAGACTTAATACATGGGCGGTTGATGCACCTAAGAAATAGCAGATACAACGCATCTGCCTTCAATTTGGCAAAAAAAAGAGCAATTTTTGCAATCTACTCTTAAACTATTTACAAAATATGTATCTCATTTTTATTTTATTTTTTTTTTATTTTCAAAATGAACCTTTATTACGAATTGAAAACACAAAACAAACTACAATAAAAGGACAATCTTGTTGGTGATTTTAATGTCATCGACGGCCATTTAGGTAATGGCGATTTATTAGAGGCTAATGAGATTTCATATTCGGTTTGGATACGAGTTAGGGAAGTGTGGAGTGCACACTCGTTTAGCTAATATGTTTTCGACCATGACAAAAATGCATGGGTTAAGGGGGCTACACCCCCTTGCGGGGTCAAGGGGCAGAACCCATTGCGTATAAGAAAAATTTATATAATTCCTCTCTCTCATTCCTGCTTTGTGATCTTGTGCCTAGATACAAAGTGTTTCTCCTCTAGAATTATCCCGATAGAGATTTCGTGCAACCCATGCATATACAGGATCAAAATACGTTATACGAAAAGTGAACTCAACACGATTCTAATAAGATATCCAGGATCATCACGTACCTTCACTATTTTCTAACAAGCCTCAATTGAATGTTTAACCTCAATAGATATTTCTATTACCGGAAATATATAAGCGATACACGGAAATATAAACGACTATTGGATAGTTGCTCAACAATCACAATAACTAAACTCTTAGCAATATGTACCCACATCATCCAAGTATTTACTTGGTTATATATATTTCTCTTAATAAACTTTGCGTTTTCAATATATTTGCTGCCTTTCTTTAAAATTAAAAAAAAAAAAAAAAAAAAAAAAAAAAAAAAAAAAAAAAAACTATAAGACATCAAAGTTCTATACAAATCATTAACAAATTATATATGATGTTGTTGAAGTAATTACAAAGTTATTAGAGTATAACTATAAACTACACATTTTATTTCATTCTTATCTGTCGTAGTACTATGACAGTATGGTTATGTTAAAAGTCAAACTTAATTAGTCAATTTTCTTACCAATGCATTAAACCGCTCAACTACTTAAGGTTAAATAAGTCATTTCATCCTTAGCCCACCACATTTAAAACCAAGCCTCACACGTATCAACATACTCACATTTCCTTAGTCCCAAAATCCTAGAGCAAAAAAAATGTCGTTACCAAAACCAGAACTCCCCGACAAAACATTCCCCCCGATAACAAAATGCAACATCTCATCCATAAGCCACAAGTCCGTAGCCGCGGACCTAGACGGAACTCTGCTAAAGCACAGTTCCGCCTTTCCGTACTACATGCTAGTAGCAATAGAGGCCGGGAGTCTGCTCCGTGGCCTTGTACTGCTACTAGCATTTCCCATCATTGCTATAGCTTATATTTTTGTTTCCGAGGCCTTAGCTATAAAAATGCTGATTTTCATATCGTTCTCGGGTCTTAAAGTTAAGGACATTGAGTTAGCCTCACGTGCGGTTTTACCTAGGTTTTATGCAGCCGATGTTAGAAGTGATAGTTTCGACATATTTGATAAGTGTGAACGAAAAGTTGTTGTGACTGCTAATCCAACTATCATGGTTGATGCATTTGTTAAGGATTATCTAGGTGGTGAAAAGGTTCTCGGGACCGAAATTGAGGTTAACGAAAAGACGAAACGTGCTACGGGTTTTGTTAAGGAGCCTGGTGTCTTGGTTGGTAAATGGAAGAGAATTGCGATGGTTAAGGAGTTTGGTGACGAGTCGCCTGATATTGGTCTTGGTGATCGTAAATCTGATCATGATTTCATGTCTGTTTGCAAGGTTAGTTCATAGTTGTTTGTTCATTATGTGGTATTTAATTGGAGTTATTGCAATTGATAATTAGTGTGTGTGTATTTATGGTATAATGGGATTATGGAGATATGATAGTTCAATATTGTGATATGCTATCTTTGACTAAACATGGATGGAATTGAACATAACTTAATGTTAGTTATTGATAGTTAAAGTATGTCTAGTGGTGTGCAATATATGTGTAGTTCTTCTGATAGTATATTAGTATCACATTGATCATATTGTCAGCAGGGACGGAACCAGGGAGGTTCTCGCGGGTGCCCGAACTTTTATGGATTTTTTCGATGCAATGTTACTTTTTGAAAAAAAGAAATATCAATTTTGCATAAATGTATCTTAAATGCACCGGATCTATTGAAATATGTTTCTATATTACGATTTCAAAAATTATGCACCCGGTAATATTTAGTCCTGGTTCCGTCGTCCCTGATTATAACTTGAATTTTAGCATTAATGTTTAATGCAATAACTATAAATTGTGCCAAAGACCATGAGTAAATTCAATGGTAACTAAAAATCACTTTGTCGGGTTACTTTGTACAAGTTGATCTAATTCCAAAATAAATGTCAATCATCTCAATTCCTAAATTTTACTCTACTTTTTGTGCCAAATTTTAAGGCCTGTTTGGTATGAGGGTTTGGAATAAGTTTTGAATTGATGTGACACTAATAAATTGTTTGGTTTGAGTTTTCGGTTATGAAACTGTATTTGATACATTCAAATAAAGGTTTTCACAAAAGTCACATTCGTTCCATTATTTTATGACAAATTGTTTGGTTTCCTGACAAAATTCAAAAAAGTCAACAATCTTTTTATTTTTGATGGGTTCCTAGCCACATGTTTTCACAAAAAAATAAATAATTTTATATATTAATTTTATTTTTATACATATTAATTTTATTTTTATAAAATTTAATATATAAAATTATTTTCTCTCTCTTACATCAAAATCAAATCCAAATCTCAATCCAAATTCAAATCCTAAACCCACCTACAAACCAAACATGCCCTAAATGTATGCCGGCTAAATGGAAAATAAAGCTAGACATGACATCTTTCCTATGTTTATGATAATGCACCATAACAGGGTTATACCAAAATGTGTCGAAAGAATCTAAAAATAACTTAGAATCGACTATCGACATTGACCGAAACACGAAACAAGTATTTTGAGACAAGTAACATAACAACTATGATGTGAATTTTTCTTGGTGAAGGTCACGTACACTAGTACTTAGCTCATGTGTATTTCGGTGCATTGTTGCATTATCGTGTCACTTACTCACTTACATTGAATTTTGATGCAATATATATTTAAGATGGTAGTTGAAAGTGTAATAAAAATGTGCAAAGTTTGGTGTACTATCGTAAGAATAATGAGGGAATTTAAGACTATGGTAGATTGGTAGATAATCGTTAAATAGCATTTGAATTATATTGGGCCCACTCTCATGCTTATGTACAGTATCCACGTGGTAGTCCCTTTAACATAAAGACTTCATTCAATAGGTCATTTATGACTTTGTTATGTGTTAAATTTTGTATACGTACAAATTGTTCTTTTTTTAAAAGTTGTACTAGTACTAAGAAATTTTGTGACATGTAACAGGAAGGTTTTATGGTGCCAAAAGACGAATCAGCACCTATAGTATCGCCCGATCGTCTTAAAACTCGATTGATCTTTCATGACGGTCGGTTAGTCCAGCGTCCTGACCCGCTTAATGCTCTAATCACTTTCGTTTGGCTTCCATTCGGGTTCATTTTGTCACTTATCCGCGTTTACTTTAATCTTCCATTGCCTGAAAAACTAGTTCGTTACACTTATGGTATGCTTGGAATTAAGCTCGTGATCCGTGGGAACCCACCCCCCGCCCCATCACCCGGGACCCCAGGAAACCTTTATGTATGCAACCATAAGACCGCTCTAGACCCCATTATTATTGCCATTGCACTAGCTCGAAAACCATTTTGTGTCACATATAGTGTAAGCAAATTATCAAGGTTCATGTCTCCTATTCCAGCAATTGCTCTTACTCGTGACCGAGAAGCAGATGCTGCTAGGATTAAAGAGTTACTACAAAAAGGAGACTTAGTGGTCTGCCCCGAAGGGACAACTTGTCGTGAGCCATTTTTGTTACGTTTTAGTGCCTTATTTGCCGAGTTAAGTGATAGGATTGTGCCCGTGGCTATGAACCTTAAGCAAAACATGTTTCACGGGACAACCGTTCGTGGTGTTAAGTTTTGGGACCCTTATTTCTATTTCATGAACCCAAGGCCTACTTACGAGATCACATTCCTTGAGCGTTTACCTAAGGAAATGACGGTTAAGGGTGGCGGAAAAACATCGTTTGAAGTGGCGAACCATGTGCAAAAAGTGTTGGGTGGTGTTCTAGGATTTGAATGCACCAATTTGACTAGGAAAGACAAGTATTTGTTGCTTGGTGGGAATGATGGTAAGGTGGAGTCAATGTATGGCAAGAAGTGAATACAATCCAATCCAATCTAGTAGATTAAACTTGCTGGTTGGTGGTTATTTGGTGGTGGTTAATGGTTGTTGATTGTGGTTATTGACTAGTACTTTTATATTACTTGGGGTATTACTATTATTTATGAAGGTGCACCATGAAACAATGTTTAGATTCTTTCAATTGTGATGAAATTTCTTTGGATATTACTATGTGTTTGTTCATCCATCATCATTTGTGGACAAACAAATAAAAAGTTCAATATTTATGTTTTCTTTTATTATGGTTTGATATTAATATAATTTTATTTAACTAGTCTTGTGTATCTTATGAAGAAAAAAAGTGTGTCTCCGGTTACAAGAAGTGAATATAAAGACAAGTTTCTAGCATAAGACTTGACACAAACTTTTTGTTTTGTCTCAATTTGTATGTTATATGCTATCAGTAGTGTGCCAGTTGAACTATATATTGATTTTGTTCTTGTGCATAGCTTCATCTGATATAATTATAGGTGACAAAAGAGGTTAAATAATGGATCAAAACGAGTTGTTGATCACTTAATTTTAACAAAAAAATGGATCTAACAAATCTTTTAATAACATGTTCTTATGATTTATATTTTTAAATTCGAAGTCAAGTATCATAAAACTAAAAGGAAAATGATTTTTTTCCCTAAAGCTAAAACTTAAATTTATACCTAATGATGTGATTGATGCATTTAAACAATTAATTGATAAGAAATGATAAAAGAAAATAAGTGTATTACACTTGTCATAAAATGAATGAATTAAATATATTAATAGGTATACGTTTTAGGTGTATATATATATCACTACTCAAACTAAAAAACTACGGATAGAAAAAGCTCCCCTTGAGCTAGAAACTTATAAAGTTATGAGTTAGATAAAATATTGTGTTTTGTTAAAACAGATGTATGGCTATATTCGAGTGTAACCTTTTATTGGTGGGTTAGGTTTCACAAGGTGGTTAGTTAAATTGTGGCGTTGTTCTATGTATCGTGTCTCGCTATCTTTTAAACAAAATGCCATTTTGATTAAGACATGAGTAGTTTAAAAAAAATAAGTCAATTTCATGGACTTGTTAAAAAGTAAGTCCAACCGGGGCATGACTTTTGCAATTTCATTATAAACATGCCCATTTTTTGGAATGTATAAAGTTTGCTTGAGCTATAAATAATTTTTTTCGAGAAAGCAAAGTTTTACTAGAACCAAAATGAAAACAAGACCACGAAGACAATGTTTTTCAATGTACAAAACTGTCAAAAAATATAACCAAAACTATGGCAAATTAAAGTTTAAAAAGAAGAGGTTGGATTAAACACTGTGGTTCCAATTCGAAGATTTTCTTAAGACACTTGCTGGATATCCATAGTTGTGACCAAATGTGCACTTTCACGAAGATATATTATGGAACAGAATGAAGAAGCAAACCATTGATCACCGCGATCCAAACAATTCCGCCATTCCCATCAATATGTGACGTCTTTGAAAGGTTTCCTTTCCAACCTGCAACCGATGGGGAGGGGGCATTCACATTCAACTCCAACTACAAGCTCACTTTGGCTCTCTCTACTTTGCCAAATGTACTTCAGGAAAAAATAAAAATAAAAATTGTTTTATCAATCTTTTTATAGTTATCTACTTGTAGCAATATTTGAGGATGTGGTGCATAAGATTTCATATGAACTATTTTGAGATTGTATCCGAATGACGATCATGAGACTAATCGGTGTTGTGTTAATAATCTACGCATATACCTCGCATCTCTTTCTCAGATTTATCTTTAACATGTTGATCGTTTCATAAACTGTGTGGTACAACCAACTAACCATACTTTTTATTTTTTCTTTCTTTCTTTTTTTTTTTTTTTTTTTTTTTTTTTTTTTTTTTTTTTTTCAAGTTTTATATGAACTTTTAGTTATTTTAGATAGGCTTAAGTTGATTCTATAAATCTAAGCGTGTAAGGTGTAGTGTGCTATATGAGCAAGTTATAAAATTTTGGTTTCTATAACTTGGTCATACACTAATATGGTTGCATAGCCTCTTTGTGTTATATTTGTCTCCAAGAGAAGAGTCGGCGTCATTATATTTTTTTTAGTGTAAATAATATAAAAGTGTGAGTTATATGTACAAAGAACTCACACTTTTGTGATTCACCTTTTTTTTAATCGTTTCATATGATATAACTTGGTTATACGAGTGAAGGTGTCTTTTTAGTTATTTGTTATAAAATTATAGAGTAAGAGATAACATGACTCTGTAGATAACACACCCCATAATTCAATTGCTACTGTCACTCTACCAATAAAAAACTATGAGAGCACAAGGTACCCATAGTGTCAATTGTTGGAATTATAATATCATGACAATCATATAAAATAAACCAAACACATCAAGAGAGCATAGCGGAAGCAATTATAACAAGACCATATAATATGTAATTAATTAATCAAATATAAATAGTAAACATATCGTAGTGATTCTAGCCCGAACAAGAATCAAATGCAATCTTCAACTCAAGAACCCTAATTAGGGTTTATGTGAACAAATCCAAGAAACAAACAATGATGTGTTTGATTCACGATCTTGTACACACGTACTACTTCAAGTAAACGTTTATGCAAGTAAAGCGAGCACAAACACTAGAAGAATAACAAAGTATTCGACTCCCTTAAACTTTAATGGGGTGTCGAAATCTTTGCTAGGAGAAGAGAAGAGAAAACACACAAGATTAGGTGTTCAAGTTATGAGAAAACAATGAAACATTGTGTATTTATATAGGATAGAAAACTTGGAACAAAAGTTTCAGCAAGCGATATGGGATACCCTTAGCCAATCGACCCTAAGCAACCCACAAGGGTTCTAGAGCCTTCTTGACATTCCAATTTTCATCTATAGTCCCTTTCCTTTTAATCGTCTAATGGTCGTTAGCCTTTTCCATTAAATGTTAACGATCATTACGTGTTTACGTTCTAATAATTAATATAACATTTATATATAATTATTATTCGTTTACTTTTCATACGTAAAGTGTACAATCCCGTGATCTCGAGTTCGATCCTAACATACAACTACTAAAATAATGTTCATAATCTAACAGCACCCACTTGGACATATTTTAATAGTGTAATCACATCGGTTAGCGTCTTGCAACACGCCGATGCCTCTAGTACGATCTCGAGTAAGGCTCCTGGAAAAACCTTTTAATGATTTCTCATTATTATTATCCTTTTGTTTCAAATACCACATTAATAAGGATATGGATTAAAGTCATTCCTTAAATAACCATTCTGTTTCTCGTTGTTTATGATTGATCAAGATTACCAAATCTTCTGAACATATTCAGGGGAGATCTTGGGTGCGGCCGCACATGCATCTTACCAATCCTACGAGGGGCCCAACAGTATTAAACTCCAAAAATAAATTTGAAGGAACAAATTCTATCTTGACTACAAGCAAAACCCACAAACTTTGTAACACTTTCGAAAACAACCCTTATGACTACCAGTTACGTATAGCGTTAAGTTGTTCCACAAAAATGTACTACATTCATGACACTTATCTTGCATCTCAAGTCTGAGGATAACTTCTCATGATTTACTTAATAACAAAATCATAAAGTAACATCATGTAGTTGGGATAAGTCCTATATTCGGTATCATTGAATATCATCTGAAATGGCATGACTACACATCAATATACTTTAAGTATATTATACCAACCTTCAGATTTGTCTTGATTTAATAATATTCCCATATTATTAACTGACAATGGACAATTTAGAATAACATTTATTCATGGATTAAACATACAAATATAGGATACAATATATTATAAATTAAACATACCATGTATTTCAATTTATAATAATTGTTTAACATCCCTTATCCAAATACTAAATAGATCAATGCATGATAACTCTTGTTGATAAATTATGTCTCAAGTAATGACATTCATACTTGTTGACAAGGCATATTTCATCCAACTTTGATCTATCGAAATTTTGAGAATACTTATTCCAAGAATTCAACTATTGAAGTTCTTGTATATGCATACTCAACTATTTGATAATGTCATATTATCTTTCATAAAATGTGTGATATCCTTAACCACCAATTTATGATAATCAAACTTCTAAACATTTTAAAGTTTAAAGTATTCTTATTCTCTTAATGTACAATGCAACTATGCTCTTATTAACTAGTAATAGCCAAAGATGAAATCCTTACCATAACTAGCATTAAGTGTCACCTCAATTGCATTAGTATTATTTGTATGCAAACAACAATATGCTATTAAAACCTTCCCGTAAACCTTAATATCTATTGTATAATGTTTGATGCCTTTTAAACTTTCAAGTTTGTTGGCTATGACAATTTTCACAACAATTGAACAATTGTTCATCTATAGAATTTGGAAGCTGTTCCAGATTTAGGATGTGATTCTATAATCAAACATATTCATTTAGAATATTACACAAGTTATCTAATAACTTTTTAATTAGATATTAATATTACCAAATCATCTTGTAATCAAGCATGATACAACAAAACATGATGTTCACGAAAAATCTTTGAGTCATACTTAGATTTTATTCATGTCATACATATCTATTTAGACTTTCTAAATAATATATCATGTTATATTAGATTCATTTACCGCTCATGTTAATTAAATAAACATTCATTCAGTCCAAGGTTATATGTCTTATTTTCTAAATCTTACAAGTAAAGTTTCATTCCAAACTAATAGTTAACTTTTAACTTATATGAAATGTTACTTTTATATGTTCCACAACATATATGATTTAAGAATTTAAACATAATACTCCTACTAGCTTTTATGAATACTTAGAAATTATCTTATTTTAATTATAAATCAAAATATGGATTTAATAATTAAACATAAGAGTAATCTTCTAGAGGCATGCATTTATCCATCCATGGATTATTGCACTTTGTACACTTTCAAAGATTTATTTGAATTCATAAACTCCTTTTGATTACTTATCGTCCTTGCTCAAGTAATCCCTCAAGAAAGAGTTTTGATATTCCATTGTCAATTTCATAAATGTGACAATCGTAATCTTTATACATTAATGTGCTTAGAAAAGAATATTCAATCACAGTTAATTGCTTAAGTGTGATTAATAATCTTGTTATAAGACATGCATTAAATACGTGCACAATATTGTCCATATGATTTCTATAAAAGATTTAAACCACAAAGGTTACCTAATCTTTGAAGAAACTCATTTTTATTTTCTAGTCTAACTATTAAGATAAACCACATTTCTAAAATTAATTATCTTTATGGACAGCATCTTAATCATTCATATCATGTATACTTTACCCAATTACATATTTGGTAATGTATCACAATGATTATCAGGCTTATAATAATCCTGTAAATCATAGCCCTCAGCATATTAATCAAATATCTGAGATATATTACTATTCTATGAATAATAATTCCATCATCCTGAGATTTAACATTTAAATGTCAAACTTTATTATCATGTTGAGATTTAACATTCAAATGTCAAACTTCATCATGATATTTACTAGTGTATTTTTAGAAGATTATGTATATTGTAATTTTATCTTTTAAAGATCAAAACTCTCACTTGCTTTTAGTAATTTAAAGACTATCTTTAAATACTTAGCAAATAAAGCAACAATACAATGTTCTCTTTTGGGATATTACAAATACTTATTGACTGTTCCTGACTTTACTTTATTAATAACCTCTTCATAAGCAGTTAAACAAATTTAGAACTTCAATTTAAGACTTAATGTGATTCATCACATTCCATCATATGATAATGTCTTATTAATCTTCTAGGTTGGAGTTTTATTAAATATGTCCATGCCATACTCAATATTTTAACCTTGATAACTTTTGGAAGAAAAGAAATCATAGTCATCTTTAATCAAACAATATAATAAGAGTTTGATTTTCCTAATTGAACATACCATAAACATTTGGTATTTCATTAGTATCAATATTGCAAGACAATCTAACAATATTTAAGATAACCATATTCGTTTTGACTTGTCTATTTACCAACTAATACATTTTAATGGTATAATAATTTTCAAGCCAATTACATGCTTTATAACACAAGTACTTTTCACAAAGTCACTTCATGTCCATGTCTTTATAAGAAAACATAAACTGTTATAATCCCACTATACGTTATAAGTTATTTAATAATTTAATAACTTCATGTATATGTCTTAATTAAAAAAACATAACAAGATAACGTTTTACTTTACTATAAGTCTTGTAACTATTAAAAGACTTTATGTTTATATCTTTACATTGAAACATAAACATGTTTAACTAAAGTAATTATGAACACCATCTTTTGGTTTCAATAGTAATTTCAAGTTAATTTATTACTTCATAATAATGTAAATAACATTATTTCTTCATTTATTTATGTTATTCCAAGAACACATAAATATTCAGATTGAAGTAGCATTAGATTACTTAATTAATTTATGTCATTTCATGAATTCATAAATATACTAATTAAAGTAGTCTTGATATCATATTGACACATGTTCTAATAGGTATCTAATTTAGAAACTGCAAATTCTCATAGTTCAATTACATCAGTTGATCTGCTAGTAATGAAAATAAGAAATTCACATTGTTGTTGCAATCTAGCTAAGATCTCACATAATATAAATTGTAACACCAAGTGTTTCTTGAATTAGATTAGTATAATTCATATTAGAACTTTATTCTCTTACCTTGCAGTCAAGAGAATCCATTAAATCATATCTTTATGAGTTGCTTCTTGCACACATTAGAGATAACATTTATCCCACTTGTGCATGGAACAACCTCATATAGTTGATAAACAACACGCCATGCATTTGTTTATGTGATCAATATGATTGTGTCATAGATTTTAGCAAAACAAGTAGATGTAGAACAACAATGTCTAGTAAGGAAAAGTACAGGACTATCCTTAAAAGTATGAGTGTCTACATTTGGAAAGTAATTATCTTTAGATACCAAGATGTCAAAGCTTGTAACTCCCACTGAATTAAAGATCATTACAATAATTTCTTATTCAGTAATAATTACACAATACTCCCACTGAATTTGATAACATTGTAAAAGTTTCATATCCAGTGAAAGAAAATAGTGTGCTTTTAACTTTCCTACACCTTTGAATGTCCATACGTAACAATTACTTATGTATTAAAGAGTGTATTCTACTACGTAAATGATGGACTATCCACCAAATGCTATTAACTTGAAAAATTAGGCATGCAATTTCTTCCTTAACAGGTCTACCATCCTACAATGTATGTAGCACCTTTTAAATAGTCAAAACAACTAATTTGTCTTTAAACATTTTACGGTAATTAATCTAACTTCTAATTATAATAACTCATAAAATGTCATACATAATTTTCTGTTAACCAAATATCATATTTGTTACTAAGAATTTAATCACCGAATGAGGATGATAAATCCCTATGAAAATATTCGCAATTTTCTTAACTATTAAAAAATTTGCTATGAGTTATTTAGAATTTAGACATATCTAATATTCCTATTATTCTTTCTCATTCATGAAAAGAAATAGGATTGTATCTTACTCTTTTTTCATAGAAGGTAAGATCTGCTAGTAATGATAGTATTCAACAAGGTAATTGTCGAACAATAATTGCCAATATCATATTGCAATTCCTAGATTTATGGGATTTACAATCACAAAACTTTTGTAATGTAAGCATGTTTGATCCTCATCTTAATGCCTTGAGTCCAAGATCTCACTTCCTACTCAATTTAAGTCGTCTAACTTAAAAACTGCAAACTCATAAATCCATTACATCAGTTGATCTGCTAGCAATGAAATTACGAAATTTACCTCTCCATTGCAATCTCGCCAAGTTCTCACATGACGTAAATTACAACTTCAAGTGTTCTTAATTAGATGGCATTTGACTTAATTTTAAAAGGGTATTTAATTTTGATGTGTAATCAAAATAATGTATGAAGAAGCATGCATACAACTTCATAACATTGGTTTTATAAAACATTTTTATTACCAATTAACTAAGAGTAAAATAGCAAAGTTTTGATTGATGTATCGGGTTCACCAATTAAAGAATTACCAACAATTATCGTCCACTATATCGTACTTTTGTATAAGCCCTAAGGCTTAGTGTTTCGGATAATCATTGTGGAATTGTGGTGAATTCACCCTTAAGATGACAACGTACGTAATATAGTGATATAGGTAAGTCTAGAGTCGGCACACAAGTAGTTGTAGAGAACTGGTAGGTGCATGAGCTTTAAAAACCCCTCTCTACAAGTATATTGGATGGCAACCTTCGGTCCGCCTTTCGCACACTATGTACAAAAACATCAATCAACCAATCATTTGAAATTTACTCTTAAAACCAAAACAATTTCGCCATTTATTAAGTCCGTATTATTTTTCTATTCAAAAAATTACCCTTTTCGTTTATAAACATGTCTAACATAATAATAAACAAAAACACGTAATATAAAATAAAAAATAAAACAACTAAATAAACATATACATAACATAACAATTAAATATGTATAAAACATGTAGCCACATGCAAATCTTATTCAATAGTCCTATTAATAATCAAGTCTAGGTGTATAACATATTTATTCAATCAAGGCTTTCTTCTTATAGGAAAAAGAGCCACATACATCGATAAATCGATTGCGTAAGCCAAAACTAAACAAATACCACATAGCACATAATTGATTACTTAATATTGGAGTCTTCTCCAATTCGACATCTATTAATAAATTTACATGTTTCGATATAACTTAACAATTAATATATATATATATATATATATATATATATATATATATATATATATATATATATATATATATATATATATATATCCAATTTAAACCATTTAAATTATCACACAATAAAATCCATGCAAATATGCACTTTTTCATTGATTATGCTTAACAATTAACATATTGCACCAAGATCATTTACTAAAACGCATAACCAATAACATGACATCCAAGGGTTTCTAATCATATTAAAAATTAAAACCAAAACCCTAAAACCCTAATAGGTCAATTGACTCAATTAAAAAATTAGGGTTAGGAAATGAAAAACTCTAAAAACATGTAATTAAACGAATCAAGATTCAATTTTTATGCGTTTCGATAATTAATTACACATTATAACGGCTCTAGATGCCACTGTTGGAATTATAATATCATGACAATCATATAAAATAAACCAAACACATCAAGAGAGCATAGCGGAAGCAATTATAACAAGATCATATAATATGTAATTAATTAATCAAATATAAATAGTAAACATACCGTAGTGATTCTAGCCCGAACAAGAATCAAATGCAATCTTCAACTCAAGAACCCTAATTAGGGTTTATGTGAACAAATCCAAGAAACAAACAATGATGTGTTTGATTCACGATCTTGTACACACGTACTACTTCAAGTACACGTTTATGCAAGTAAAGCGAGCACAAACACTAGAAGAATAACAAAGTATTCGACTCCCTTAAACTTTAATGGGGTGTCGAAATCTTTGCTAGGAGAAGAGAAGAGAAAACACACAAGATTAGGTGTTCATGTTATGAGAAAACAATGAAACCTTGTGTGTTTATATAGGATAGAAAACTTGGAACAAAAGCTTCACTAAGCGATGTGGGATACCCTTAGCCAATCGACCCTAAGCAACCCACAAGGGTTCTAGAGCCTTCTTGACATTCCAACTTTCATCTATAGTCCATTTCCTTTTATTCGTCTAATGGTCGTTAGCTTTTTCCATTAAATGTTAACGATCATTACGTGTTTACGTTCTAATAATTAATATAACATTTATATATAATTATTATTCATTTACTTTTCATACGTAAAGTGTGGTATATGAGCAAGTTATAAAATTTTGGTTTCTATAACTTGGTCATACACTAATATGTTGCATAGCCTCTTTGTGTTATATTTGTCTCCAAGAGAAGAGTCGGCGTCATTGTATTTTTTTTTAGAGTAAATAATATAAAAGTGTGAGTTATATGTACAAAGAACTCACACTTTTGTGATTCACCTTTTTTTTAATCGTTTCATATGATATAACTTGGGTTATATGAGTGAAGGTGTCTTTTTAGTTATTTGTTATAAAATTATAGAGTAAGAGATAACGTGACTCTGTAGATAACACACCCCATAATTCAATTGCTACTGTCACTCTACCAATAAAAAACTATGAGAGCACAAGGTACCCATAGTGCCAATGTGCCATGGGTCTGTTGTCATGGGTAAAAGTGTTGTCACCACAACATTTTTCCTATAACATAGAACATATAACTCAGCGCAAAACACCTTCATTCCATTTTTGGTGTCATAGGAGACCCTATGGCCTACAAATAACCCAATAAAACATAAATACAACCATATTTTTAAAAACCGCGCCTTGGCTCAAGGCTCAAGCTCTAGGGATTTTTTCGAATCGAGGCTCAATACATGCATAAGGCTCACAAAAGGCGCGACGCCTTGGGCATTAGAGCCTTGCGCCTAGGAGATGTGACGAGTTTTGAACCTTCTTTTTCCTTTCAAATTTAACATTTATCAACCTCAAATGTTAGTGAAACCTAACTTAGAAACTAACTAAACTAGACAATTTGAGAGTTTTATCATTTAATTCAAGTGCCAATGTGCCATGGGTCTGTTGTCATGGGTCATGGGTTTTTTACGTGATAAATTTAGTATAACAACAAAATTTCGAGCATAACTCTTTTTCAATTTCGAGCATGAGACAATGAAATGTCATAATGCCGTCATCTTGATACATTGGTTGATATTTTGGGTTGGAATTTGAGATTTGTTTCGATAAATTAATTATGTTAGTGTTATTTAAGTCATCATTAATACATAAATTGTTGCGCAAAACTTTTAAAAATTTTATTCAATTTACTGCCCCTCATATTCATGAAGCCTATGCCTAGACCTGTGCCTCGCCTCAAGGCTCCATAAGCCTTTTGTGCCTTAGTGCGCCTGAAGTCTTTCAAAATATTGAATACAACAGAAGAAAAAGAAAACACCACAACGTGGGTTGGTCTTGACAACGCCATACCCTATGGTACGAGTCTGGTGTCGTTGTGATGACATAAAGTGGGCCGGTGGTTTGGCGCCATGGCTACCAACCATTCGTACCAAGTGCTCTAAGAGCAGCTGGTACATTAGCTGGTGGAGCTGGCGTCGTCCCACAACGTGACCTCATGGTGCCACAAGGGCACTGAGGCTGGCACTGTCGTGCTTTGCGTTGTGGTAACCAGCCAAACGGTTAGGTATTTTTCTTTTTCTTTTTTTTATATTTTAGTGGGTTATGTGAGAATAAGGTATGTTAAATGACACCAAAAATAAAAGGAACGATGTTTTTGACGTTATAAATTTTGTTGTTATACTACACCACCCGTGACACAATAAGGTACCTAATGTTGTAACCCCGTAAGTATTTACCTTTTCACAAAGGAGGTGATTTGCACACTTCTAAAAATGATTGACACACTCAAAATATGAGTGTGTTGACATTTATACCCTTACAGGATTAGAATAAGTCAAAATAATGTGAGGGTATAAATGTCAACACACTCAAAATTTGAGCGTGCCAATAATTTTTGAGAGTGTGCAAATCACTACCCCTTTTCCACAAGTGTCAACCAAAAAAAAACTTTGACAATAACCTTTCGAAGAATAAAAAACAAGTTGAAAAGTGGGAATATCCCTTCATTCAAATACCTAAACCACCCTCCCTTCTAAAAACACTCATCACAAACTCACCGTAAATATCACATACAGTAGGGGCAAACTCGTACAAAAAATATCAAATCCTCAAACGGAATGTACGCGTGTCAGTCTCTGAACCTCATGTTAGCCGAGCAGATATTTTAAACTCCCGCTTTTCAAATTGTGATAAAAAAAAAGAGGAATATAAATTATTAAACATTTTTATATTTTTTGGTGTGGCTAAATAAAATTGTATGAAGAAGAAATGAACAACGAGTAGTCTATAGTGCAGGGTTTATCCTCTTATTATTCTCACTCTAAAACCTAGAGAGACAAATTATGGTGTAGAGTAATTAAATTCTGCTGCTTTACTTACATCTTCTTCCAGCTGTAGATTAGATTAACAAATGGCTATCGGTGCCGTTATTTCTCACCGGAACTTTACTTCTTTTATCACCTCTGGTAACATATTCATATTTTAATTTTAAATATTTGTGCAGTTGTTAGTTTTAAATTTTAATTAATGCATTTTCAGGACTGACTTGTACTAACAATTCGAAATTAATTCCTGTTTCTGCTTCCCTTCAAAACCGGTGTAGGGCCCACCCTTCATTTACCATATTGCAGGCAGAGATTAACTGCTGTACTAGTAATGAGAAAAGATTGTTACTATATTATTTTCCAATATCACAAACCCTAGGACTTCATTTTCATTTTCATTTTCAGCTATTCTAGCTATCATAAGCTCCTAACTTTAAGCTTTTAGACCTTTTCAACTTTTTGTGTTCCCGCATTTTCACCGAAAGCTTTCACATGGAGTCGGGCATCACGGGTGCCGGTCATCGTCTTCGCATCGACTTAATAAAGTCACTCGAAGACGCTCGGAGGCTTGAAAAAGCAAAACTTTAGAGGTTTTTACTTGTCGAAAGATTTGGGGGTTTACTCGACAAGTTGATGGGTGAGGATGAGAAATGCTCACTTTCGGGAACGGAGTTAGAGGAATGGAACGTGTTCAAGGGTGCGTTGATTGCACTCGTCAGAAGCCGGAACATGACACAAGTAGAAGTTATTGAGAGATTGACTCCCTTGATTCAAAGGATTATACCTTCATTAAGTTATTATTATTCTTATTTATTTATTTAATCATTTTACTTTGCGAAATTAAATGGGGACTAATTGTTTGTTAATGTTAATTTAGGCTTTGTTCAAGTTTTGCTATAGTGGGTATATGTCTAGGGGTGTTTGTTTTAGATTATATAGGGGGATTATTGGCTTATGTGAATAAAATAAGCTGACTCAAGTATTTGGATAAGCTTATAGATTGCGCTCCTATATAAGGGGTTTTTCATAAGCATGAGTTTTGTGGCCTTATTGAAGCGAGTTAGGCTTATTTAGGAGATCCAACTTATAGGCTCATCACCTTGTTACAATAAGCTAACCTAAACACCGAGCATTAGCTCATGATTCATAAGCTATAAGTTGTTTCTGAAATATAAACTTAGACAAAACATAAGCTATAGCTTATGAATCATGAGCTAATGCTTGGTGTTTGGGTTAGCTTATTGTTACAAGGTGATGAGCCCATAAGTTTGGATTTCTCGCTTCAAAAAGGCCACAAAACTTCAAGCTTATGAAGAACCCCTCATATAGGTTCATGAGCGCAGTCTATAAGCTTATCCAAATACTTGAGTCAGCTTATTTTGGTCATATAAGCTAATAATCCCCTTATATAATCTAAAACAAACACCCCTAGACACATACCCACTATAGCAAAACTTGAACTAGGCCTAAATTAACAGTAACAAACAATCAGTTTCCATTTAATTTCGCAAATTAAAATGATTAAATCAATAATAAATAAATAAGAAGAATAATACCTTAATAAACGTATAATCCTTTGAATCAACGGAGTCAATCTCTCTCAATAACTTCTACTCGTGTCATCTAGTGACGAGCGTAATCAGTGCACCCTTGAACACATTCCATTCCTCTAACTCCCTTCTCGAAAGTGAACATTTCTCATCATCACTCGTCACCTGTTGAGTAAACTGCCGAAAGTTTCGACAAGTAAAAACCTCTCAAGTTTTGCTTTTTCATGCTCCTAGGCATCTTCTAGTGACTTTATTAAGTCGAGGCAAAGACGATAGGCGGCACCCGTGGTTCCTGACTCCATGTGAAAGCTTTCAGAGAAAATGCGGGAATATAAAAAGTTGAAAAAGTCTAAAAGTTGAAGGTTAGGAGCTTATTATAGCTTTTGAATAGTTGAAAATGTAAATGAAATCCTAAGGTTTGTGATATTGGAAAATAATAATACTCTTTATAGTTTATTAGTATGGCAGTTCATCTCTTCAATTTGCTATATGAAGGTGCGTCCTACACCAGTTTTGAAGGGAAGCAAAAAAAGAATTAATTTCGAATTGTCCGTACAAGTCCTCAATATGTTAACCTTGGTCAACACTTATTTCACTAAAAAAATAAAGTGATCTTTTAAGTTTTAATAGAGAAATGCTATGTCTAAAATTAAGTATGATATATTGGACGAATTTAATGTTTATTATTGTACTGTAATTACTATATGTTTATGTATATTGTACTTTGAATTGTATGTTACGTTTTGTAAGATAGATAAATATAAGAGATTAAACCATCACCAAAGTGATAGATATAAGAGATTAAACCACCGCCAAAGTGTGGTCGAGGGTTCAAACCTCACTAGGTACACGTTCTGGGGTGGCTAGGGAAAAGGTCAGAAAGAAAACCTGGTTGGTTGGCATAACCTCTTAGTCAAAGACTCGCTGTCCCTGAAAAAAAAAAAAGAAAAAAAAAAGCCTCATCCTTTTATTAATTTGGTTTGTAGATTCAAAAATGCACCTAGGCTGTTAGCATACTTGTCATTTCAATGGGTCACTTTTTTAGATGGGTTGTTTAGACTTATTTCTAACCCAGTTCATAAATTGCTTGGCTGTTTTCATCTAACATTATGGGTGCAATAGAGTTTAATTTTCACCTTTTCAAAAATTGTAAGTATCAAATTGATAAATGCAGCAGGGACTGTCAATGTTTTGGCTGATGATTATGAATTTGTGATTACTCACCGCTTCATCTTCCTCATACTGTCAATACAGTATTCTGATATGCAAAGAACATAAGTATTTGACTATTTGTGCTTGTTTGCATAATAAATTTTTTTCATGTTAATACTCACTGGAATCATGCTATTCTTATATTAACATGCTTATTGGTTACTAACTTACTATATTGTGAAAGCTCATTTATCTTCCATTTGAAGATTTTGCTTATCGTTAAACAATCATATTGCAGGGAAATCATATCAGCCTGAACAAGCTACATCGTACCAGCGATCCGAGAAATTGAGCCTCGCTTCTGCACAATGTGTGCATAGAAACATGAGTTCAAAAACATTATATAGTTTAAATAAGATCCACGTTGTCTCCGGATACCGGAATTCCACCTGTTCTCATGTTTTTGATCCTCTAAATGGCAATGGATTGAGATCCAGAGCGAGAGGAATCTGCAGAACTTTTGTCTCTATACCATCCGAGACCTGCAAGTGGATTACTCCGGTACAGCTAAAAAATATCAGTATATCTAATAGGCAACCTCTGCAGCCACGACATACTACTATCAATAGAACCCGCGCAAACTATAAAGCTGAGGATTATGATGTGACTGGAACAGATTTGGATTCACTGATATCATCAGAAGGCGGAGCAAGTGAGGCCGTTCTTGTTGGAAAAGCAAAACCTTGGTGGGAGCAGTTTCCTAAGCGTTGGGTGATAGTACTTCTTTGCTTTTCTGCATTTCTGCTATGCAATATGGATCGTGTGAGTTATTACTCATTCTTCCTATCTGAATTTTAAAGTTTTCCAGAATTTGGGTCTTTTCTTTCCACTTCACTTCTCATTGATCATTTTAAGGTGAATTATACTTTATACACATTAGTAGTGAGCCAAATTACATTTTGCGACCTTATGCAATAGGATACAATAATGTTTTATATGCTTACGTCTTCATTCCTTGTCTTTTATCTATTGATAAGTACAGCTTATATTTATAATATTTCAGGTGAACATGAGCATAGCAATACTGCCCATGTCGAAGGAGTTTAACTGGAATAGTGCCACAGTTGGTCTGATTCAATCTTCTTTCTTTTGGGGCTATTTACTTACTCAGGTTGGTTTTGATCCTATACAATGCTCTTACAATATACACAGTATATAGGGTTGCTAACTGTACACATATACTGCTTACAGATGTGACCCTGCATCATTGTATTCTTTCCAAAGTTTAACCGAACACCTTGCAGTTAAACTTCTTGTTTTCACATCCTGATAGTAGCATTCAAGGGAATCGTAGTTAAACAAATTATGATCAGATTTAACAAGTTTCTGCCTGGTCTTTCCATGATCTTTCATGACAACTTTCGGATATTAGATTCTTAGACTTTTAGCAGTATTTTAATATTCACCAATGCACTTCATTTGGCATTAACATAAAAGGGTACTCTTTTCATCATTGGACTTTGTAAAAGGCGATTTTTTGTAGGTATTTGTGTTGTGTATCTAAATTCTGGTAGTCTTTTTCCCCATTGTATTTCATTAGACATTTAAACATTATTGCTAGCAATCTTAATTTCTATGTATGCTTTCATACCTTAATATGAGCAAATATGTATGCAATGCTATTTATTCGTCTCCTATGTGGAACTTGTTTCTAAGTCTTCGTTTTTAGCTATCCAACGTTCTCTTAATCAGATTTTTTCTTTTTTGGTTTCATGTTCTTGGGTAGTAGATTGTTGGAGGTATATGGGCAGACAAAATTGGTGGTAAGAAAGTACTCGGTTTTGGAGTTATCTGGTGGTCGATTGCAACAGTTTTAACGCCTATTGCTGCCAGACTAGGACTTCCTTTCTTACTTGTCATGCGTGCCTTCATGGGGATCGGTGAGGTTGGTCTATTATTCTTTAAATCACGCGAACTTCTCAATTTACTGGGGATTATCTAACAAACTACAGGAACCTTTTTAGTTAAATTCTTAAGTACTGTAATGATCATTCTGTTCAATCAAGCTAATGATGACAACCATCGAAATTAAGTGATTGTACCTTTGAAAGCCATTTTAATCTAGTTTCTAGGTTTCTAGTGTCTGAAATAATCCAAGGTTCTTTTCAGCTCTTTGTGATCTACGTCACAAATTCTGATTTTGAAATCAATTCCCACTATCATTTATTTTCTGGAACTAAACCATTGCTTGAATGAGCTCGTCTTTTCTTGTCAGGGTGTTGCAATGCCTGCTATGAATAACATACTTAGCAAGTGGATTCCTGTCTCCGAGAGAAGCAGGTCACTGGCATTGGTATACAGTGGAATGTTCCTAGGCTCCGTGATCGGGTTGGCTTTTTCTCCTATCTTGATCCAGAAGTTTGCATGGCCATCTGTGTTTTATTCATTTGGTTCCCTTGGAATTGTGTGGTTTGCATTATGGTTGACCAAAGTAAGTTATTTCTTTACTCACTTGCATACTCATCGTACGTTCAAGCATATAGTGGCGATGTAATTGTAAAAAAAAATCTGGTTTTGTTTTCTTCCAGGCTCATAGTTCTCCTAGCGAGGATCCCGAGATTAGTGCAGAAGAAAAGAAGCATATCTTGGGTGGCAGCATCTCAGAGGAACCCGTCACTGCCATCCCATGGAAACTTATATTATCAAAGTCACCTGTCTGGGCTCTAATTATATCTCACTTTTGCCATAATTGGGGAACATTTATTCTTTTAACATGGATGCCTACCTACTATAACCAGGTATGATAAAAGTCACATAGTTATCATTGTCCCTCTTATATGGTGTCTTCTACTTTACTTATTTTTGAAACATGTCATCTTTGTATGGTAAATCCTAACTACTCGTTTCTTCTTTCCTGAATTTGGAATATAAGGTGTTGTGTGTAGAATGAGAATACATATTTTGAAATGAACTAAGGTATATACATGTTGTTGTTTCTTTCTCAGGTGTTAAAGTTTAACCTTACTGAATCTGGACTGTTGTGTGTGTTGCCATGGTTGACTATGGCTGCCTTTGCCAACATAGGAGGTTGGATTGCAGACACACTTATTAGCAGAGGTCTATCAATCACAACCGTTCGTAAGGTAACTATACTGATTTTTTCAAATGCATTAGTGACACCATTACTCTCCTTGTATGATAACTCTAGACCACTTCCTCTATATGTTGAAAGATCATCTACTGAAATTTCTCATATCTTGCAGATAATGCAGTCAATTGGTTTCTTGGGCCCTGCTTTCTTTCTTACTCAGCTGAGTAATGTCAAGACGCCTGCTATGGCAGTTCTTTGTATGGCTTGCAGTCAGGTCTGAAATTTAGTCTTTTATTTTTTTGGTGTGTGCGTTGGGGTGGGTGGGGTGCTTATTTACATCAAGTATATATGGTATTGACCGCTTAGGATTTAGCATACAAGATAGCTCCCAAAGCAACTTGCCTAGATGCATGTTCAGCGATAAGTGATGGTATTAGATCATTGAATGAATTCAAATTATAGAGACACAAGATAAAATTATAGTGAAGTCCACCGAATAACTGCTTTGTAGTCAACCACTCAACCTGCAGACTGTAAATTCATAAAAGTCTATATTTTTGGAATCTAATATATGTATTCTCACAGAAGTCAACAATTATAGCTTTCAAAAGTCAAGAATTACTCTGATACAATCATAGCCGTGATTTTTGACAGGGATCTGATGCATTCTCACAATCTGGCCTGTACTCCAACCACCAAGACATTGGACCTCGTTATGCGGTTAGTACTTACTCTCTTCATCCAATATGTATATCATATAATGTAAGTTATAATGACAATCTAGAGATGCCGGTTTGTGCTACTTTTAGGTTTTATATATTTCTCGTGTAGAGCTAAATGGAACCAATTTTGATTTTCAGGGAGTGTTATTGGGGCTATCGAACACAGCAGGAGTTCTTGCTGGTGTCTTTGGTACAGCTGCAACTGGTTATATACTTCAGAATGGTAAGATCATAACTTGTTAGACATTAAATTTCACCCATATTCCGCCAACCCAAATCAAAAGTGACTGGTTTAATTTACTGTAAAGCACTTCAAATTTCAGATGACCTATTTTTAACTCAAAAAGTTCGTTATAAACTTATAAACCAAGGACTTTAGTTCTCACAAACTTTTAGTTTAAATGAAACCTCAATATGGAAAACCAATTGAAACTTGCGTGTTTCAAGAAAATGTGACTATATTTAAAATGTCTATATGCCCTTACCAAAATCAACGTAATCAATCATACTTGATTCATGAGAGATTTAATATTGATAAGTTACTTTATTAGTTACTCAAGACTTAACCGAGTATATGTTGCAGGCTCTTGGGATGACGTGTTCAAAGTGGCTGTTGTCTTGTACATCATCGGTACCCTTGTTTGGAACATCTTTGCCACTGGTGAGAAAGTTCTTGACTGAACAAGGACAGTAGAAAACATAGATATCTAAATGGTAAAACTTCTTTTGCTCAACCGGGCCCTAGCTCAAAAATAGCCCGTCATGTCTAGGCCAGAGTAGCCTCGGGTCCATTGATCTGCTGTCCAGGTATGGTGGGTCAAGTATGGTAACTTACGCCAACTTGTGGCCATAACTGCTCTGCACAATTAATTTTCTTTCGTTTTCAAAAGATTATTTGTTAGTCAGAAGTATTTGGCGTCCCTTAGGGACTGTCCTATTTATTTTTTCTTAACATGTTCACAATTTACGTGTTACACGTATTATATTGTTGTATAATGTTAAGACGCCAAATATTGTTGCGTCGAATGCAACATTTCTTGCTATATGTAATGGATTTCTTGAGACTGGTAGATAAGGTGCATATGGCGCCACTTCACCAATCATATCTTTATTTTTACCCTTTTTTTAAAAAAATCGCAAGATTTTAGTGCATACAATCTTGCGTTCGAGCAAAAGTTTACAAAAAATCACATCATAAACGTATTAATCATTTATCTTCCGCAGGCGAAATAACAAAAAACATCCTATGATACCGTGCGGAGAAATGATGGAAAAACAAGATCGCAGTATCGTGTTCAGACGCTTACAAAATTTCATATCTATGATTACTTACCTTTTGATATACCTTTCATAAAATTTTATGAACAAAAAAGATGTGTTAAAAGATCATTTAAGAGTATATGTGAAGTGCAAAGAGACTATAACCAACTTTCACAGTTTTAGTTTCTTTCAATTTAAAGTCTTCAAATGATACAAAAACTTGCAATAAAATCTATTAAGTGACAAAAAAAGGGGTAGTAAATAAAAGGGTACCAACCAACTTGCTAGACTTTAATTTTCATCTTTACATTCAATTTCCCCAACCTACTTTTGACCATAGTTAAATTGAAAAATTAAATTATTTGGTATTTATGTACAACCAATAAGAGCAAAAATCGGATGGCAAGATGACAATGTGCAAAACGACAAGAAGAAAACTAGTAGAAAGCTTTAGTAAATGCAATAAAAATATATAGCTTGCTAGAAACCTTTAATAAATGCCACAATAATAAAAAGCAAATAATAATAGACTATATAATAAAGGACCATAAATTTTAGCAGCAAACATTCAATGTATGTGTTGTATCATTTATAACTTTTTGTAGCGTATCAAAACCCGGGTCAACCCGGCCAGTGAAATCGGTTGAACCGTGAATCATTCAGGTGACTAGAAGGCGGTTTGAAGTGAAAAACGGATTAAACCGGTTGAACCGTAACCTGATGGCTCGCCTAGGTAAGCTAGAAAATCGTTTTTTAAAACATTGACTTTGTGCACCTATTTCATGTAAAACTAAAATGATTGCTGTTAAAAATAAATTTATACGGTTACTATTTTATTATCCCATAAATGAAATTGCAAAAACAAGACTATTATGGCACAATAATAAATGAAATTGTACCTACAAGATGAAAATTGCATGTGAACCATATTCAAAACACAAGCTTGACCCGACCCGACCCGACTATAAAATTAGTGGTATTCAAAATTCCAACCTAACCTTATCAAACTTTATACCGATAAAAATCAACCCAACCACCAAAATCAAAGCTTCTATTAAACAACCTCAACCACCACCTCCGTCACCGTCACCGTTAACGACCACAGTCGTCATTAGTTTCCGCCTTCTTTCGCTTTCTTCACACTTTCCATAATTGCCCTTAAGTCCCTTTGGAACACATTAACTTTTAGACCATACTTCATGAACAATGTTAGTGACATTTTTTGTTCCACTTTGTGTCCCGGTACTACCTCGAGGCGATGGCGCATTAGCACCGCGGCCGCGATAGACTTCATTTGTAAATAAGCTAAATCTTTGCCTAGACATATTCTTGGACCCGCATTAAATGCGACAAACTTATATGAATCATGCCTAACAAACTTTGTACCGTCCGGAGATAACCATCGCTCCGGACGGTACTCTAGACAGTCTTCACCCCATGTTGACTTCATTCGACCTGCAGAATATATAGAATAAGTAACTGATGACCCAGCCGGAACAAATGTTCCGTCTGGCAAAATGTCATCAGCTACCACATGCTTTGAGTCCTCCGGGACCGAAGGGTACAGCCTTAGGGTCTCGGATAATGCTGCCTTCAAATAAACCAAACGATCAACTTCTTCAAACCCTAACGGCTCGTCGGTCCATGTTGCCACATCATCGCCACGTGTCTCCAGCAGGACACTAGAGATCTCTTTTAGAATATTTTCTTCCACTTTTGGGTTCTGAATCACCAAGTAAAAGAACCAGCTCATTGCAACTGATGACGTGTCACGTCCAGCTAGGATGAAGTTGAGTGCCACGTGTTGTAGGAATTTGTCGGAATAAGATTCTTTCATTCTCATGAACCTTGATAACAAGTCATCATGTAGGGACCCATTAAGCTGAGTAGACAATTCATGCCTACGTGTACTGATGATGCTGGACAAGTAATCTTCCACGTGTACAAGGCTTCGGCTCAAGCTGAGCTCCAAGCCGAGCCGGAGCCATTTCCTGAATTTCCAAATAACTTCGGGTAAAATAAACCGTTGCAACGAAGCCTCCGTTGCCTGATCAAAAGCCAATGCAAAGCTATTGTCAGGCAATTCAGGGGCTAACGTTTGCGGGTCTTTCCCGAAAGCCAACCCGCAAATGTTATCAAATGTGATCCTTAACAAAAGATCTTGCATATCTACGGGCTCAGCTTGAACCTGAGCCCGTTCCAAAATGGGACAGAACCGGTTCTTGATGGCTCGAGTCACCCATCGAGCCATGGCTTGTCGAAGGGTTCTCGTAGTAAACTCGAGTGCAGCCGTCTTCCTTTGTAGAAGCCACGTCTCACCGTCAGAATTAAATATCCCTTTCCCCAACAAATCATGAAAAACCGCTTGCCAAGTCGGACCCTTGGGGTAATTATCAAACCTAGTCTTCAAAATGTGTTCAAGGTTCTTCGGGTCACACGTGACCGTCACGAGCCCTTGTTTTCGGGCCAGAAACGGGACCGCACAGATACATGTCTGGTAGGTCCCGTTACAGGCCCGGAGATTATCAGCAATCCATTCATGTAACCGATCCGAATTCTCAATCAACCCGGGGAGACTACCAAACAAAGGCCATACACGTGGACCCTTCAATGATCTTGAAATGAAAGTAAACCATAGCAAATAAGCAGTCACACCAGTAAACAACAACAAAGCTATAGACACATCCATCTTTTTTTATATATCTATATCAATCAGTCACCCCTGTTTTTCCCGCCAAAATTCTTCAAAAATTTTTTCTGCAAAAAATAAACACAACCCAGATTAGATATCACAAAAACAAATAATGGGTCATTTTTATTTCATCAAAAAACACATAAAAAAGTAAAAAACCATACTTTTTTTCTAGAGAGAGAAAGCTTCAAGAAAATTTAATCATGCTCAACTTAACCAGCATTACATCAACAAGCTATAAACTTTTGATGTTTTTACAAAAACCCAACTCAAATATCACACAAATGAAGCAAATGATAAAAGAAAAAAGAAAAAAAATGTAGAGAGAGAAAGTGAAAAACAGGGGATGAGAGAGAGATATGAGCAAAAAAGAAGGGAATAAGAGGTGTGATTTATATAAGAATGTTAGTTGAGGAGATGGAAAAGCAATTACTCAAGACAGATTTCAGCCATTTGATATGAATCGCCATTAATGCAATAACAGAGGTCGTTGTAAAAATTTATATCCATTTTTTTTTTTACTTAAAAGTTTTTATTTTTTTGGTTTGTGCCATTAATGCAGCAGTGGTGAGGAGCTGTATGAATTAAATTTCATTCACTCATTCATGAGAGAGAAGAGAAATGCCATTAATAAAACTATGTGGAAAGAAAGAGAACTTACAAGAGAAGAAGGGTTGCATTGCATGAATGTGATGATTTTTAATATGTACATGATCTGGACTTATAAAATAAATAAGTTGTAGTAATGTGGTTATACTAAACATGAAGAAAAAAATGAAATATTGGTGATCAAAGTTTTAATGTTAATTTTAGTGGTTTTAATTATTTATGTAATCTAGTACATAGGAGGAGGTGGTTACAACTTACAACTGGTTTGGTTACATTACATATGTAGAGTGGTCAATAGAACTTTAATAATTAAAGTATTAATTTGCATTTATTTCTAAAAAAAAAAAAAAAAAAAAAAAATTGTTACATATTATTGAAATCTGATTGCTTTGTTTTATTTGCTAGCTAGGATGTTTTATTTGCAACAAAAAGTCAAAAACACTTAACTAGTTATTAATGTAACTTCAATCTGTTGGTGTAATTATTTAAAATAACAAGAAAGTAGTTTTTTTTTGTTTGCATGAAAAATAAAGAGAATAACTTGAACATGGACGTTTGATGATAGTTGCTAGTTAGAATTTGGTGAACTAATTCATACAAAAGAAAATACATTTTATTTTTTCAAATATAAATAATCTAGCTATTTTAGGTAACCAATAATTCACCTTTTTAGATTGCTTATCCAGCTATCCATGAACATCTACAAATTGCTTAAACTATGGATGGTTGCCAATAACTCGTTGATAATAATGCTTTACGACATTCATTTGTCTACGTTTGTTTTGACAAATTTTATTTTTGTTACTTGACACATATATAGTAGCCTATTGATATTTGACCAAAATATTCTAGTGGTCAGACGTCTTGAGGCTCTCACAAGATGTCTCAACCTCGGATTTTGCTAGCATTTTTAGATAATCAGAGAAATGGTAAAATGATCGTAGATATATTCTGAATAACCGAGTGAGTCTAAACTAAAAAATCTCATTCTTTTTTTGATAACCTGAATTAAAAAAAAAAAAAAAAAAAAAAAAAAAAAAAAAAAAAAAAAAAAAAAAAAAAAAAAAACTCGATACATTCATCTCATCTTTGTATTTTTGCCTATTAATTGTTGAAATGTTGCATTTCAAAATATTAAAAAGAAACTCCATCTTTAATCTTTTTGCGTTTCTTTTTCAACTATGTAAAAGTACGATATTGTCTTGTTTCATGTCATCTAACGGTAACAACTTAACATCATATTAGATTATCTGGTCGCTTTAATAGTTACAGTTCAATAAATTTTACTTGTCATTAGTCATTACATTAACTTATGAATAGTGATATATGACTTCTTATTTGAGTTGCTTATTTAGACTATACTACTGACTTTGACTTTTAACAATTGAGGAAAAGTAAATATTTCAACTATCTCATAGGTTATAGTAATTAATTACAGTAATAAATATTTTCTGTCTAATGGGTAGTACTGGTATTGGTCGACATATCTGATATTAATGGCAACAAAGCATATGAATCTTATGTATCCATATCATATAGTCATCATTTAATTTATAATATTAACAACACAGTGACACACAATAGCTACAATATTAGTACAAAAGATGTACTGTATGCAAATTGAGAGATGTAACATTAGTACAAAAGATGTATGCAAAGTGAGAAACAAAAAGATGTTCATAACAAGTACTAGTATTAATCATTATATGGTTTATACTCATATTCAGAAATATGAATTATGTATAAGAAATTTTACTTCCAGGCAAAAATATACTTAACAAATACAATATTATTTGACTAGCAATTGAATGCCAAAATTTAATGTCTTAAGTAAAACAAAGTAGAAAAAAAGTAGTATATATACGATGACCAAAATCAATGTCAACAGTCAACTGTATCTCGCTTTTATACTTATTGCTAGTGGGAATATGTAAATTTGAATCATTTTCTTGGTAGGAAAATTAAAAACGCTATATCTGTCCTGATATATTCAGAATAAAATTTGTAAAAAAAAAATGATAAATATAAAAGGATCATTTCGACTAACTGTAAAGCTGTTATGACTCTAATCTTTGTCATCATAATATTGATGTTTTGTAAGTTTTGTATCTTTGTCTAACTACTTTAAGGTTTGTATCTTACATATCTTAACAACTTTGTGGACCTTGTTCCTTAGTCTAAATAGCTTTAGATTTATTTACATCACACATTCATACATATAAATTTCATAAACTCATAGATAAAAAATATCAATATTTTAACTTTAATAAAAAAAGAGGTTGACTTTTTTTTTCAACCACATTGGTTGATCACTTATCTCGTAACATTTAACTACAAACCAACAAAGACTTGTAAAAAAAAAGTCAACCTACTGACTGACTCTGAATTTTAATGCATAGGAATGATAATGATAACATAAAAAAGTCAACACTGAATTCTTGTATTTAAAACAGTATAAAGTCAACACTCTCACTATGTAACCTTAATTCTTGTATTTAAAACAGTATAAAGTCAACACTGAATTAACCTCTGATCAGCTGAATGGAAGTTTGAGCCATGATCAGATTGGGCATGATTTTGAGGTGTTTAAGTTGCTTATACTACTACATGCATGTATTTAGAGTTAGGGCTTGTTTGATAAAACAAAATGATTTAGTACTGAATGATTTAATAGCTCTGAATGATTTATATTGTCTGAATGAAACTGCATCTGAATGAAAATATGTTGTTTGATAGTTGTTGTGAATAAATATTTCTCAATGGCATAAACCACAATTATATTATGTATAAATGGTTAAAATCGGTGGGTTCAAACCCCATGAATTAGTCGGTCAAAAGGTCAGAAATCAGGGTTAAAAAAATGATTAAAATCTTATAGTATTATCCATCTTCTTTTTAAAACTTTATGAATTAGAGAATTCATTGATACGTATACTCTTATAGATTAACTTTTGCGAATATTGTTCAGTTTCGATGATTAGATGTAAGTTTTTTCTTATTTGTTTTAAGATGCAATAATACCCACAACACTATTTGAATAACATACAAGAACTTGTAAAAGCTAAGATGGTTGATAAGATCAAAGCAAGAAAATAATAGAAAAATATGATGCATAAAAGTTGGTAATCGAGATGCGTTTTGTTGTAACAAATAAACAATAAATTGTTATAAGTGGACCCCTTGAATATGATATGTATTTCGGTTGCTGAATCATTTTGGATGTATTTCTCACTGACCGACTCGGCACTAAATTGAACGAGTAAGATAAGAAAATAAAATTGTCAAACAACCATTATCACTTACCGAATAAGTGTGAGGCCAATTAAGAGGCTATCAAACAGCCCCTTAGCTGCCTTTGCTATGGCCATTCATGGCTTTCTTGTATTTTTATCCAAGTTTATCTTATCAACTCACACGATATCTATGACTGTGAGGCAAAGATGCATGCATGCATGGTGTCTTCGGTTCAACGGAAGTACAGGGCCGGCTTTGAGGGTCTGCAAGGTGAGCGACCACACAGGGCCTCAAAATTTTTAAAGGCCTCAAAATTTGTCCCGTTAATAATTATGTGCATGTGTATGCATATTTTTCACAAAGAAAAAAGTATTTAGATGAGAAATTATCTTAAATGAGTAATGTGTTAAAACGTTTAGCTAACTAATTGCATTATATCTTATAAATGGTGACACTTTATATATAACATTCCTTATCGAAGGGCCTCATTATTTAATTTCGTCCAAGGCCCTCAAAAATTTTATAAATTCATGGGACGGCCATGAACGGAACACATTGTTTCTTACGTCCAAATTAAGTATCGACTATGAAAATAACACACGGTTTTTATAAATGTCGAGTTTTTTGCTCTATTATATGTCATATATACCTCTACACACATATATACCTCTACACACTTGTAGAAGTAGAAAAAGCAATGCAACTTTGAGTGTCATTATATATTGAAAAACTTGAGAAGTTAAACAAACTAAAATAAAATTGCGAGTATATATGGACATCCTTGTGATATGATGTTGCGTTTCTTTTAGTTCACTTGAGGTTATTACCGTTGTGATTGTACGGAGTACTTGTCATGGACCATGGTCGAGTCCTAATATTGTACGTGCTATCTCGCTATTTATATATATCACTATATCAGACTATCAGTCATCCTTGTGATATATAGAGTATGGACATCCTTGTGATATGATGTTGCGTTTCTTTTAGTTCACTTGAGGTTATTACCGTTGTGATTGTACGGAGTATTTGCCATGGTCGAGCTCTAATATTGTGCTATATATCTCGCTATTTATATACTCGTATATCACTATATCAGACTATCAGTGTACACTGTTTTTTTATAAACTAGAGTTTGGGTAATAGATAATGAAGAAACCAGCTTTGTTGAATTAAAAAATCGAATTGTATTGTTGCGGCCATCGTGATGCTGTCAGCAACTAATCTGCTTTCCTCTCGTGTAGCAATAAATTGCTTCAATTCTAATACGTATTGGGGTTGGACCACTTGCAGTTGATATTTCTTGTATTCAAGTCGATAGTTAATTTCATACCATATACTGTATAACTGTATTCTTTATGTTTGGTTATTCACATTAAGATCTTTGAAAACGAGTTATTAGAATTTATCAAGTACAGTTGTATATGCATGAAGATGCATGTATATATATTTTCTTGTACTAGTGGTTTATCGGTATTTTAGTAGTGGATGAGTAATGTAGCATGCTACTGATGAATATAAGCTAGCATGGGGCGCATAACTACGAGAAAAAAAAATGCAAATACTAGAATTACGTTATAAGTCGTATTCATATGATCGATATGATGCCGATATGTGTTTGTATTATGTGCATCAAGAAAAGTATTACGCACCATAACAGAACATGCGCCATAACAGATGGGAACAGTACGAGGAGAATTCTAATAATTGTCATAAATAAGGTATAAATTGTAATGAACGAATTGATGAATCTTCAATTTCTGTCATGTGCTGCTTGCTCGTCACTTCTTTTATGAGCATCTAAGGTTACAGCAAGTAATGATGTTAATTTGCTACCAAGCAAGACCATAGTTGTTGAGATATCTCTAAATGTCATCAAATGAAGTGTGTCTATAACTCTATATTTGACAGGGAGATAATGTAATTGTGAGAATATGCATTGTTATAAAAAATCGTACACTATATATCAAACAAAACATGAATAATATGATGGCAAAACGTACTTATATATGTAGATCCATTTACTAGAATAAGTATATAACCAGTAAGATTTTATGACCCCATAAGTTTATATGAAACTCCTGTTAGATTGGTAAAATCTCTGATCTTATTCATTCACACATCTTATTCATTCACAATATCACAATATATAACTGCATAGAAGAGTCTAAAATGTGAGCTTAGCCTACAAAACATAAAAAATAGCCCATTTGGCTAAAAACATCAACTAACATTCCTTCGCAATTTGAGCGGGAGGAGACTGAACATTCAAACTGGTGCAAAATTCTTTAAATATTGTCGA